>JAWWEW010000088.1:55986422-56014792 GCA_035583185.1 Anabacerthia variegaticeps | reverse complement strand
ACCACATCTCAACAATGACACCAGATTACACCACAACACTGACCTCCTGTCAAACAGGGATTAGCTGTCTAAGATAATGGTGCAAAAATGCTTAGAATAGAGGCCTGATAAGGGTTTAATGAGTACTTTCCTTTTCATCTCTGCCAGTTACATGTCCTCCAGGAGCTTTTAAAATTATTAAAAAAGAATTCTTGAGTTTTATTTGTAAACAGGTGTCAGACTCAAGACACTGAGTGTGTTTAAAGCATGTTTTCTCCAATAATTCTGAAGTCAATTGCTGTGAGTCAGTCCTCTATGTCTGTCGGCAGAGCTTGGCAAAGTCCACTTCATACAAAGGCAACTGTGGTACCCAATGAACTGCAGACCAAAGAAGAATAAAATGAGGTCAGCATTAGTACTGCTGTGCTGCCTCATAGCTGGGCAAGAAGGAAAAGCTGGAAGTGATCTGCCTGTCTCTGCTGCTGAAACTGTAGTTGAGGTGCTACTTGCATTAACTGATGTTAAATCTATGATAAGGTAGCACATATTTGCAAGAGGAGTGTTGTAGGACGTAAGGTGGTGGCACAAGGTTCATTTGTGCCTTTTTGGGAGGTCCTGTTTTTCACACTCAGGGCTCCTGTTGACTTTAGAAGACTGAGTCACTTTTAACCCCAAAACTTCAATGTGGTAACCACACAAGAAAATAAAATTTCCTTACTATTAAACTTCCATGGTACTTCTGTGAAGGTGATGCAGATGTTTGAAAGAAAATGTACCTTCTGGTACCATGAGGATACTTTCAGAACAGGCCTGGTCCAGACAGATATCTTTAAAATCATGGGTGTACTTCAGTGCTGTGGGTGGGAAATGTAAGTTATTAGTGCCAGTAATTCATGTAGAAAACTCTATCTTAAACTGCATCTAGAAAAAACAGGATGTTTTCCTACCTCTAGAATCCAGCTTTAATTTTTTGGGGTGGAAACAAACCTTCCTTTTATAACCTCTTCATGGCTAGTTCCAAATTTCCCTGAATTGTTTATTGACCAGTAAAAAAGAACATGTGCAGTAAAAAGAACCAGGATTAATTTTGCAGTGCTTTCAACTGGTTTACCCGTAAAATCCCTGCAGCAATGGTACAGCAAAAGAGATGTTCATGCTCTTACTGGTACTTGAATGCCACAGCCTTTAAGTAGATGCGCTTGGTGATGCACATTATGCTAAAGTTTTCAGCATTTTGCTAATCAGTATTGATAATTCGTGGTGATATCCTGGCTTTTGGAGGATTTATTAACTTTTTAATTAAAAAAAGGTGTCTTGACTATTAAAATATACCACCTAAAAGAAAAATATCCATAAACTTTTCCTGCAATTGTTAAAATTACTTTATTTCCTAATTGCACTGAGAAATGACAGTAGAATAGTCTCTGATCTTGCCCATGTTCTCTTTTAAATGTGTCACATATGATTATTTCAGGGAATAAGTTTCTAGCATACACTAGAGGTGTGTCTTCTGTGCTTATTTCAGCTGAATGATACCAGTGGGAAATTGGCATTTTGGTTTTGTCTTTTTTTTTTCTGATGATCTGAAGTGAAAACTGTATGTCGTTTCCTGACTTACTGCTCTGTAAATCATTTACAGAAAGTTTGGTTTTATCCATTGCCTGTAAATTGTGCTCACTTCACAGTTAGACTGGAGGTTAGCTGCTATCAAATACAGTGTCGAGCGTGTGAAAGTCCTTGTGATTGTCTTAGACCATAAGAGGAGCAAAGCTACTTAAGTAAATAAGTACATTTAGCAGAAGTCTAATGAATTGCCCAGTGCAATACCAGTTGTTTTTTGGGTTGTTGGGGGGGTTTTTTTGTTTGCTTGGTTTTTGGCATTTTTTTGGGGTTTTGTGGTTTTTTGTCCAAATGAACAAGCCTTTTTATTGCTGATCTTCAGTTTTTCTTGGGGTGCAGTATCTTTCATGATATGTGTGTGGTGGAGTTTTTTGTAGCCTTTACTTAACTTTTGTGGTGATGTTTATGGAAGATTGGATTTAATGACCACTGTGGTAATCTGCAGTCTCACATTCTTGTCTGCTTGGATTTCTCAGTTACAAATGTAAACTTTATGTTATCACAGAACCATGTTCTTTCAATTGTCCAGTGCAATGAAGGATTTCTTACGACAGTTAACAATGCATAGGTAGAGATGAGTCAGGAAACAGACTGGTTGAGGATTAGCTTCTCTTTTAGCAGTGAGTAGTCATAAATTTCAAACCAGGAAAGCTCTGTATGTCTTAGTAGAGAGTCAGGATCATTATTACCCATGCTGGCACATGCTTGAAACAGATTCAGGGTTTTGGTGTGAGCAGGTTAGAGCTGATCTGTGCAAGCAAGCAGTGCCTGCTGCCCCTTGCTCTTGCAGGACAGCGCTGGCTTTCCCTGCGGGCATTTCGATACTGTGCAGCTGGAGATGAAGAGTCACTTCCATGTGACCTTGTGTGAGAGCGCGAGCATCTGGGGACCATTCATGGTGGAATTCCAGCATTTCAAGAAATATGTGACTTATTTTCCATTACTGCCTGTAGCAATCTCATATCAACTATGTTCTCACTGTAGTCATTTTTCTGGTTACTGATAGGAGAAAAAGTTTTAAAAAATAATTCTCATACAATATTTTTGACAATACAGTTGATTCACTGCACACAATTAACAACGGAGCAATAGGAAAAAGGAATTATTTGGATGACGGTTCATTTTTTTCAGTCCAGGCTCCATGTCAGGCATTTTTAAACTTTTCAAAAAAAATTCATCTTTAGCAACATTGGTTTTATGCCTTGCTCTCCAGTTCAGCTTTCAGAAAGATGTAGCTACGATTATTTAAATTAAAAAAAATATTTTTAACAGCTAGGATACTTACTTTAGTAAAACTGTTTTCTGTGTTAGAATGATGCAGTATTTCCCTGTGCATTTTAAATAGAGTTCAGCTTTTTTTTTTTTTAATTCTTTTGATTTCCATTTTTTCTGGAACCTGCTAGCTTTAGCTAACAAGTTCATCTGAATATCTAAGCCATAGTCCTATGGATCATTTTAAAGTTTAAGAGGTTTCAAGCCTCTGGTGGAGTATTGGAATACATATTGTGAACAGGGAAACCGACTTCTATTTTACGTATCCATGACATAAGAAGCTGCAGAAACGTAGTGGTTCCTTCTTACTCTACTATAAGATGGCTCAGATAAAAAGTATGCATGTTCTGTTGTGTTACAATCATGGATGCTTTATTATCAGAAATAATAGTTAAAGTGTCTCTATACAACTTGACTGTAGTTTGCAAGTTGATTTTTTCTTTTAATATACAAATCTGAGATGTAATTCTGAAGTGTGTCTATGCCCCACTTGGATCTGTTATTTTTGCTTTGCTTTTGATTTTTTCCCCAAAAATCACTGCACAGCAGAGTTGTATCAGACCAAAGGGAAAAGATATCTTGCAGTTTAAAAAAAGAAAAAAAAAATTGGATTACAGCTTAATTGATATTGATGCATTTTATAGAGATAAAGTGTGGTTTTGCTGTACTATGTAGAAACGGCCTTGAATTTAAGTTCTATGGTGTTCTAGCTAGCTGAGTGTGAGAGGGTCATGTCAGGATATTTGCACTTCCTTTTGGAGGATTTCTTCTCTTCCTGAAGCCTTGAGTGATTCAGTTGAGGGTGAGCCAATGATTATGCTCAGCATAAGGCGATGAAAGACAGAATTTTATAGTCATTGTGAAGTAAAGAAATGGAAGAAGTTCCTGCTTTTCAGATAGTCTTTATTGCCACCAAAGCATTTGTACTCTGATAATAGCCTTAAGTACTTTGAAAAAAAATATCCAACAACCACTGAAAACAACTTTAGGGGGTGGGGGAATGGAAAATAAAGATACCAAGTTAGTCAGGCAAAAAAAAATTGTCCTTTGTCTGTGTTGCAAATGGAGTGGTACACTTCACTCAGATGAGTGAAGCATCAATATGTTTTATTGATACAAAGCAGCAAATAGACAAAATTCCCAGCTAAATGTGATGATGGTGTCACAAGATTTGGTGTCAAGGTACACTTGACAATTTACAGCATAGAGGGCAGAGGCAGATAAATCTGTAAAGGAGACCATCCTCTTGGGTCATCAGGTTCAGAAATTACCCCCTTGCTTTCTAAATTCTTCTTAAAGAGGAATCTAGGTGCAGCTAGAGCCAGTCTTAGTCCCAGGCTTGATCAGTGTTTGTGTCTAAATATGTGCACAATCAATCCTTTGTATCACTTAGCTAAGATGTCAAAGTTTAGCATGCTGTTATTCACTTACTGAGGATGTGCTGTGTCAAGGAATGTGTCAGCCTCAAGGAGGAACCTTGAGAGATGTCCCTCTCCAGGGAGCACACTGTTGTCATAGGGATATAGTAACATGAGTTTTCGGTTAGGCATTTTTTGCATCAGTTCTCAGATTATCACATTTCCCAGAATGTTTGAAAGGAATTTCTCTCCTGGAGCATTTTATAGGTAGTTAAGTTTAATGGGACAGACTGGTGAAGTGTATCAGACAGAGTGATTTGTTTTGAGGTTTTTATAGTGCTATGGTTCACATTCTCCTATAATCTATTTAGACCTTTTTATATGTCAATAACAGCATAGTGTCAATATATCCAGCCTCAGAAGTGCATTAATTTGTCTGCAGTGTTTGGCAATTTTCTCTGATTTTTGACAGATTTTTTGGTTTTTTTCAAAGGTAGCTTGCAAGTTGGCAAGGAAAAAGGCAAGTACAAAGTATGGATTCAAAAGAAACTTAAAAATATGTAGACAATGTCGTTTGCAATTCACATTTAAACACTGACAAGTAGTAATTTCTTCCAACTCAAAGGATTCACTAGTGTCATGAGTATTCAGGACTTTCTTTTTCCTTAGTCCCTATATTATTATACTAAAATTATGAAATATGTAGGCCGTGTCACATAGTGACAAGTTACCAATCTCCATGTTCTCAAAATAAACCTCCTTTGAATGGCAAATGATACTCCTGTTGAACGCGTATCTCACTTGCATATCTGCCTCGAAATTTCTGACATAGTTCTACAAGTTTTCATATTTTTTTATCATGAACTTCAGCTCTGGTATTGGAAGATACATCTCTGATTCAAAGACACATTTAAGATAACCACTTCTTATATGTAATAAAGTGGCACCGTGTAAGGATGGCCATATCTTTTTTTTTTAACCAAATAGTGGTGGGTTGACCTTCCTTGTGCTACCTATTTCACAAGCCAGCTATATCTTTGGATTGAATCAAAGGCATAAAGTTAGAGGACCTGTTGTTTGAAGTTACATAATTAATGTGATTAGATAAGGTAGAAAAGGTATGGGAGCTAGTTGCTTAAAAATGAAAGAGAGATTGTGTTTCCTTCCTTTAATCAAGTGTTACAGAATTAATTTCATAGGAATTATATCATGAATACTTAGAAATAGTTATGAATTATTTTACATGATGAGAATGGAATTTGATAATTGGCATCATACTTTATAAGAAACAGTAAGATTTATATACTTGGCTTTTGGGTTTTTTTAGGCTAGGGGCAACAAAATTAATCTGTAATACATAAAGTATGCTATCTAGCTAGGGTAGGACAAAACATCATGAGGTCAAACGAAAAATCCCTATGGAAGAAGTGACTTCAGGGCTTGCTAATGTGTTTCCCACAGCACTAGGTGTACCTGCTGGTTTCAACAAGGCTACACAGTGAAAAGTTTAGAGCAGCAGGACATCAACCTGCAAAGCTGGGATTCAGCCTAATTGGGCAAGGGGAGAGCTTGTAGAAAACCAACCAAATGAAACATCATACTTGCCTCTTCTATCTGGGTTTTATTTCAGAAAATAACATATATGTTCATTTTAGCTGTGCTTTCTTCATGAAATATGACAACAGTCGAGGAATATTAATAGCTTCTACCTCAAAAAAAAAAAAAAGATAAAACTATATGGTAGGAAATGAAAGTTATAGTGTGGTGTTCATACAGAAATGGTCTTTGATAGCAAAAGAGAATGTGCATAGAGGGGAACACAAAGATTGTAGGGACTTGAAAGGAGTTTTATCTTGATGGAAGGACTGCATCCAAAAGGTGGATTAGAAATCACTGGAGACAAGATGAAACATTTTCTAGGAGTTGTTTCACTTCCATCAAGCTGCTGAATTTGCTAAGCCATAGTACATCTGCACAGGTCTAGTAGCAGACCTCATGAAATCTTCTGCATGTGACCCCATATTTCTGAGGCATTTTTATTCCTTCTGTCAGAAACTGCTAAGAATTGTGCTGACAAGAGGACCACTTTCCAATTTATGAACAAAATAGTCTTATTCTGCCCCATGTTAATGGAATGGGGCACATATTCTTGGTCTCTGCCATGTTTCCAAAAATGTTGCCTGTTGCATTGTGTTATTCATTTGGGACCACATTACAAAGCGTTGATTCAGTATATTTTCAGACTTGATGCTGCTTTATAAAGCTATTTTCCAGCACAAAATACTTAGTACAAAATGAGCAAAGGAAGCTTTATTTAATGGGTTGTAAAATGCATTTAATTGGTTTTGAAAAGCCTGTGGCTACTGATTCTGGAATTACTTCCAAATATATATTTATCGGTCTTTTGGGGTATTTATCTACTTTTAATAAGAAGTGGGTTTTCAGTTATTCAGTCTCTTTCCAGAAAGTCAGTCTTTTGCTTTTCAAAGGTTAAAGAAAAATGCTGGAGGCAAAATTATACAAAGGTTCTTTTGTAGCCCAGAAAAATAAAAGATTTAAGCACTACTATAAAAGTTTCAGTAGTTGATTTCTTTTTTCTTTTTTTTTTTTAATATACAGCTTTATTGAAATATATTGATATTTAGCCAGCCAGAACTGAATGCAATGGGAACTCCTGCTTCAGCCTTCTTGGCCTTCCACAGTAAAGGCCAGAGCACTGTGGCCCCCAAAGTCACAGAGAGGCATTGTACCACTCTGTCATATTTTCTTCCACTTGGGATGTCAGTGGCTAAATCTCTTCTTCATAAGGCAGGGCTGAGTACTTCTGCAGTGAAATTATCCCAAGTGAAGCAAAAAGATAAAACATGTAGATTTGCCAGTCCAGAAAAAAATCCACTTTCATGTGTTTGAGCCTCAGTTTCACAAAGAGCATTTTTATAGGCATGTCTTTGCAAGCAGATGCATGGTTAACCTTCCTTGCTACCAGCAAGATGCAGTCCAGCCCTGACCCAGTCCATGGTGCCGTGTTGGTGCAGCTAAAAGATCCAGCTTTCAGAATGTTTTATTTTCTGAGGCCGTGTGCTGTGCTTACTGAAGGACAGTTTGTTCTCTGCTGCTGGCTTGATTCCAGCTAGCTGAAAGTTGCAGCACAGGTTGCAGGTGCCAACCCACATGGTATCAATTTCCTCAGGTGAAAGAGTTTTCTGATTGCAGAGCATAATATTATTTGCCACGGTCTTGAAAATAAGCTTTTGTGTGAGGCCACACCAATGCTCCCAGTCCTGTTCTCCTCACTGAGACACTTTTTACCAGCATCCTGATTGCATCCTTTCAAGTTGTTTGTTTCATGTGATTTCTAAGATCATGAGAGATGGGTAGCCTCTGCAGCATCAGCACAAAATACTTTTAAAGGGACTTGGTTATTGCTTTACAAACTAGGACATCTTTTCTAATATTTCTTAGCTTTCAGATTTTGATCAGATGCACAATTCCCTGTTGCTGTATTGCACACCTGTGTTGTTAGCAGGTCATTAAAATATCTTTATAGCAACATTGGCTGTAATATGTACAAACATTAAAGCAATTTTTTAAAATTTATTTTGTAAGAAATCCAAGTATATGAGAACTCCATAAAGCATTTTAATCTTATTTTAACCGTCAGCTTAAATTTCTCTGTCCTCTTTTGTATCCCAGGATGGAAGCAGTCTGATTTTTTAATTTTTTCCCAGTATTTTCCAGTTGTGCATACTTTTGCAAGATATTTCTACTTGTTTTGGTGTCCTCTTTGATTGTACTTAGACCTGCTTTCTTTCAGTCTCTTCTTGCAAAATGCAGATGAAGATAAAGACAACTGAAATGCTAAAGCAGTAGTGTGAAAAGAAAGAAAAATAACTTTTTGACCACAGGCTGGCAGGAAGAAGTAGTGCACAGTCAATGTGTTAGCCCTGTTCAATACTAACTGTAAATTTGTCCTTTCCTGTTTCTGCAAGAAAAGGTTTTCATTTGTCAAGATGACCCCTGTTTATGGAGGATGCAGTTGTTTGCTATATGCCATACGCAGATAAAACATCCTAGCTCAATTTACTCGCTTCTCCTGTCTAAGTTGTCTTCATGATGCCTTTTACTTTGGTGATTTGTAGTGATCTATTTTTCATCAGTAAAGAGCCAGGTTAGGCTTTGTTTTGTAGTTTCGGTTATGTTTATATCTCTCTGTTTTAGGAAAATAAGGGTGCCAATTCCGCAATTCTGTGTTTGTAAGGTTAGAGTGGCTAGGCAATATGCTTGTGGACAAGTACCAGAGAAATCTAGTTTTGTATGGTTGAGGCAGAATAACCTTCCAGACAGCATGAACATTTAGCTAAAAGAACTTGTTAAAAAAAAATTTATTAGTGGCTACTGGACAAGTATGAGCTACTACTCTAGGTTTGTAATAGAAATAATATTTGTGTTGTTGTCTTGGTGACTGAGTGTTAACCTTTCACGTATAGGTACAAGCTGTGCTAAGCAAAGAATGGCACATGCATCAGCTCATGTTCTCCTTAGTTTAAACCACTAATGAGAGGGATGTTGTCCCAGGTTTTCTGCAGTGCCTTGTTTCTTGTAGAATGTGGAATTAAAACTGTCATTTCAGTTTTAACCTTTGATAAACATATTCTGCATTTCTGTTCATGTATCAGTCATTTCTGATCTATTAACAGACATTTTGTTAACACAACATGAAATGATCTTAATTAAATTTACCTACATTAATTTTGATTATCAAATCCTACGTACCTCATGATTTATTTTTTTTTCTCCTTAATACCCATAACTCTGGAAAGAATCCTCTCCAGCTTCCCTGTAGCTCTCCTTTTTCCACTTCTTCTGCCAATAGTCTTTTTAATTCATATACACAAGTTAGCTAGAAACAGTAGAGAATGCATGCTATCTTACATAGAAAGAGTTCAAGCTAGATGTTGTTAATATATTTTTCACAGTAACAATCTTGATATTTTTAAATGTTCTGAATAAGCAGCTCATGTGTACAATGTTCTCTGTACTAAAAAATATGAAAGCCACGTTGCCATAAATCAGTATATTTTTGTTAGTTAGCAGTGTAATGTAGGTCACCGTAAACTCCACTTTTCTATTTTCCCTCTGCAGATTTGAACATCTCTTTGACTTGTAAGATTTCCTTTTATAGGATCTATGGAAAATGTAGTAAGCTACCTAAAAATCTATTAATTATTTATAAATTAATCTTACACTGCTTATCGTGACCCTTACTTTTATGTGAAAACATTATGTTCATGATGTTTCATGGCACATGGAAGCCACAGAAGGCCATGGAGTACATTTGCATGTTAAAATGCCACACAGTTTGTGTATGAAGTCAAACTTCAAAGCTAAGATAGAAGGGGAAGGTGAAAGAGCAAAAAGACAGCCATGCTGGTTCAAATCATGATCGTATTTTGTCCAGTATCGTGTCTGCAGGAGTCCAGGTAAACCAACAGTTGGAGACAAAAGTAACTAAGCAAGCATATATAATATTACTCTTCCAGTTTCTGAGTATTTCCAGCTAAGGGGGTTTCCTGAACCAGATGTATGTTCTTATGGTTTGTAACCTGCAGTAGTTTTGTCTTTCATTAATTTATTCCATCCCCCATTGAACACATTACATTTATTATCATCCAAGGCGTTCTTTGTCAACAAGATCTGCAGGTCTGTTGCATGGACTCACCAACTCCTTATTTCTGACCATCCAGCTTCCTTTGGTTCCTCTAGCTTTATTTTTTTAGAAGAAAGTATGGTTATTCTTGGTTCCAATTTGACCTCACTGAGAAACATGAGAATTTGGGTGGTTGGTGGTTAGTAGCAGATAGCTGGCATTTTTGATTCCTCTTCTAATTTGCTTGTTTTAGCATTTCATATTTTCAACTGTCTGTTACAGCTACGAGTATTAGAAGTGTATGCATTAAAATTACAAGATATGAGAATGTTTAATAACCAATTCAGGAAACTTCAAGCACCTTTTACTGTAATGAATACACAGTAAAAAGGACAACAGTTGTCAATACTGCATCATTGTGATTAAATTCGTTGTCTATCAGCAGAAGATGGAATAATGATGGATGGTGTCATGGTAAAGTGAAGAGAGCAAAGGGTGCACATGCAACCTTTGGTCACTTTAGGAAAAGTCAATGGGAAGAAATGAGCTGGAATTTGTGGCCTTCAATATTTCATATCATAATATATTTTGAGCATCATCATAAGGTGAGAAAAGGGAAAAACATGCCTCTGAAAATCTCTAGAAGGATGTTCTGTCCTTTTTATTCAGGGGCTAAAGTGAACACACTTCTGGATATCATTACGAGGCAAGTCAACATGGAGAGATTTTGTATCTACCTTTCTTCCTCAAATAAATAGTTAACTTCATTACTTTAGCAGGTGATCTCATTAGTACTGATTAGTACTGATTTCATTGTCTAGGAGATAGGTTTGGAGTCTAAATGACATGGTCAGAACCCCTCACATTGTGTCAAAAGTAATAATAGCAATTGTTTTTACACTGAAATTTCACAAAATATTTTAACTGGTGATATCTTGCCTAAATTGCTAAAAATCATGGGTTTTTTCATTTTAATTCTACTCTGGTGGCCGAGAGTAGAAGAGGAAAACACCTATTGCACATGAACAGGCATAGCAGAATCTCTTTAAACATAAATGTTTAAGGAAGACAACATATTTTCCAGTAAATTATTTCTCATCAGGCTGTCAGTCATTATATTTTCCTTATCACTTACAATGAATATTTTCTGAAGAGTAATCTCTGTTGTAGTTTTTCCACTTCTTTATATTTCCTGAGTCTGACTGGAGGGAGAAAAACTAAAATAACGCAAATGAAACTTTTCCTTCTTTTTGCTGTCCAGTGAAACTGGAAATACCTACTGAGTGACAAATAGTCTTCTGTGATAATTTTACTGCATTAGACAGGAAATAAGATGCTGAGAGAGACAGATTAGCATTGACCACTTGGGAGCTTAATTATAGTAACAAGCTTTCCATGAGAATATCATCAACTCAGTGGTAAATAATACACATGTGTTTTACTAACTGTACATTACTTAGATGCTTTGACGTGCAGCAATTATTATGGATTTGAATATTTTTATATAACTGTTAAATGTCAGCAAATGATCATGAAATGCTTCTTTAAAATTAAATTAAACTTTTGTATAATTGTGTTTTTAAACAGTCTTAAATTTCTGGCTCTTGTGAATTAAACATACAGTTTTGTAGCAGCAGAGTCAGTGGTTGTATTTGAAACTTAAAAAGATGGAAGAGATCGCTATGAAAAATAATAAATAAAACATAAATGCCTTTAGTTTTATATATAAATAATATTTTTTGCATCTTAATGAGCCTTGTAGTGGGTTATAGATATCACTTCAAGCTGTATTTTTAGCCTGTATAGTTTCTGAAACTTGCTATACAGTCATATTTTTACAGTATTTTCCTTGATGATGATCACTAAACTTTAGGGTATGGAAAGTCAGTCAGAAGGAGCATTTGCTCTCTTGACCTACCTCACCATAGTCCAAGATCACTGTTGTGGAGCAATTTTTCCTAAATGTGTAAATCTCGGAGTTCTGTAAATAATCAGGTATAGATAATAAGGAGATATCAGCATGTCATTGCATTAAAAATTTAATCTGTTCTTTTCCAAATATGAAAAGGTACTCTAGAATGGAATTAAGAGAAAACTATGTACTTTTTTTCTCTTATATAGATTGAAATTAAATACATCTGAAAGTTTTTCTGTGTTCTTTTCCTATGTGTCTTCTGCAAAGAGTTAAAAATTAGTTGATTCTTAATTTAAGAAACCTTCAGAACTACTACCTTGAATGAGGGAAGGAATATTTTGCGTAAAATTGTTAAATTAGAAATTAATGAAGCTAGAAGGAGTGAAAATAAGTAAAAAGTTATTTATTACTAATGGTAATAATGTTTTACTTAATGTTATTTGAATTGTGATTTAAAAATTAGTAATGGGCTTTGCAAAGTATATCTTGAATGCAGAAGTCCAGTTGCTAACATCTCTGAATTTAGATGTATTTATGTAAAAGGAAGCGTGTTTTAAATCTCTTAACAACTGTGATACATATGCCCGAAATGCTACTTCCAAACTGTCTTGTACCTTTGGTTAATTGAACCTTGATTTCTTAGAAATATTGAGGTTTATCTGTATTGCTGCATACTAATTTTTTATTTTTAATAATATTTTTTTAAAAGCTCTCTTTCACCTTGTCTACTCTTCCAACGTCGATGTGAAAAATGCAATGACCTTCAGTGGGCCTCTGGAAGACATGTTTGGGTACACAGTCCAGCAGTATGAAAATGAGGAAGGGAAATGGTAAGCTCTTTTCCTTTCTTTAAATGAACACTCCAAATTATCAAGTATTCAGTTACTCAGTTGCTATACTTCTGTTTTTAAGTAAGGGTCTGATTCTGTCAGGTATATTTCTTAAACTAATGCACAGACATGAGGAAATTTGGACAGACTGGGACAGTGAAAGATCCAAATTTATACCTACATTTTTCTTCTCGTAGAAAAAAATGACTTCACAAAAGGGGTAGATTCCCTCATTGATGGATCTGGGAAAGTACTCTTTTTTGCTTGAGCCCTGTTTTTTCCACTTACCAAATGAAATCTTCATCTTTTTCTTCTGTTAATGTATTTGCAATAAAATTATTCCCGTTTTATCTAAATAATCTCTGTTATGTATTTTTTCCTAAAGTTTTCTGTCAGGTGTTGTCTGAATTGAGTTTTTTAACTGGTGGGAAGATACCCCCATGAAAATGTTTATTAGTATAGTAGTCCCTCTACCTTCCCTTTTGGAAGGCTAATTATGCCTTGCAACTGGTAATATATTTGCATTTGGGAGTTGGAGCCTTTATCTTAACCTCTGTTTTCCTTCCTGTTGTTCAAAGTAGATGTTTCATTTTGGCATGCTTACTCATAGTATTGCTTCTTGGTATTTTGATAAACACCTGCTTACGCTTTTCCCTTGTTAAAACAAACTTTGCAGGCTGACGACTGGGCTGGAGGTTTGAAGTAAAAATGGCATGCTTAAAGGTTTGGGAAATCTGAGATCTCCATCATTCTTTGCAGATTGCTTTGGTTTTCACAGAGCTTAGTCGATAATTTCACGTTCTTGGTAAACCCAGGGACTCCTGTGGGCAGCCAGGTCAGACCGTTCTGCAGTGCTCAAGCAATCCCACCTGCAAGTGCCTGGGCTGCCTGACTGCCAGAGTCTGTCCACCACTGCAACATGGTGTTCAACATCAGCCATAGAGAACGTCCACAGAAATGAAATTGCAAAGCGCGCTTTTGAATAGGATGGATTGCTGAAACTGTAGGATGTTTAAATACACGTTTGCATGAGGGTCATGAGAGAATTATAATAATGACCTTCTTTGAGCTAACTTAGACCATCAGGAAATGGAATCCATTCTAGGAGCTCGGATTTTGCAAAGTAGGCAGTGTTGTTGTAAGCTGTCCCGAAACCTTTCTAAACCAAACAATTATATGAGCTGGAAAGGGTGATTCTACCATTAGCCAAAGAAAGACAGTGATACAAACTAGTGTGCTAGGTCTGGACGTCTCAATTAAACTCTTAAATCTGCTGTAAATTGTCAAGCTTTCAGCATATTTACATCTAGAGCAGAAAATCTGTAGGTTCATAGTTAAAAATAAATATGCAAAACAGCCTTGTGATCCTTTTTCAACTGCTATAATGCTACCTGTATACCACAGATAGAGCTTTTCAGCAGCAGATTGTCTATGAACCTGACTGTGGTTGTTTCTCAATAAGACTGGGATCCCCTAAAAAAATCACTTGTGCAAAAAGACAAAATAGCCTTTCAGACCACTTGCCTCTATTCACAGGGCTCTTTCTGAGAAAGGAACAGCGTAGGGACATGAGCCTGATGATCATTGATCACCTTCCATGGGATGTCAAGCACACTCAGCTTTTCTATATTTTAAAAATTCAAAATTTCTTGTAATGTATTTTATTAATGAGAGAGAAAATGTTTCATTTTACACTGCTGGCTCACACTATTTAGACTGAGTGCTTGTGAGCTTCTTTTGCATTTGGTCTCAGCATTGAGAAGAGGTTTTCATCTAAAATGCTGTAAAGACTAAGGACATATTAAATAATCTTTCCTTTTGTATTACTTCTACTACTTGTCATCGACCCATCAATACTACTTTTATTTTCTACTGTAATTTTTAAAAATTTTATTCTATTCTGTAATTTGGTGTGGAGGTGCTTTCCTTTTCGTGTCCTTATTATTTTGCTTGTATCTGAACTAGCATAATAGATACTTCTCTTGTTCTCTACCCTGTACCCTGTACCACTAGTACAGAGCTTACTGCAGCTGTGCTTTCTCCTTAAGTTTTATTTGCTGATTTTTGTGCCTTGTAAGAAAGAAGAAATTTCAAGCAACTCATTTCATTTGCAGGGTACTTATTGGTTCACCGTTAGTTGGCCAACCTGAGAAAAGAACAGGCGATGTCTACAAATGCCCTGTAGGAAGGGACAGCCAATCACCCTGCATGAAACTGAACTTACCAGGTATGAAAGGAAATAAAGCTGTGCAGGAATAACAGGTCAATTCTTAGGAGATTTTTAGATAGTAAATATGCATTAGAAATGTTTCTACAGGGAAGATTTACTTAGGACTCCAGACCTAAATGAGAAGGAAGTTGTGTTTGTAACATTAAAAATTATTTTATTTTAAGGGTTCTCACTGTCCAATGGAAAACATGTTCATAGTTTTAGAATGGGCATGTGGTTTATTATGACTGGCATTGAATTGATTGACTGTGGTTGGCAGTCCTGGCCATGAACCAGAAAGGCCTTGGAGCATAATTTAATGGATTACCCTTTTCAAAGCTCTCTGAAAAAAAATAATAATGCCTTCAGTAAGCTTTTGATGAAAATGTAATGAGGCTGATGCATCTTAATATGACATAGGTAAATATTAATAATTTTCTTGCTCATGTTGAGATATAGATGATGTAGACTGGAAAAGAATTTCTGGTAATATGAATTTCACTAAATACACATGTCATGATAGTATTTTTCTCTTTTCCCTTGAAAACCTAAATGTCAATAAAGTAGCATAACAGTAGCAAAAAGTCCTTCATAGCAAGACAAGGTAAGAAAATGAATGTGGGTTTTTTTAATAATTAGCAAAACTGGCTAGTAGTGTGTTGCTTTCATAGCGCTGTTATTTTTACTTTTTTTTCTTATTTTGCGGTTCAAGAAAACTATTTGAGACAGCAACCCAGACAAATTTTCTGGGATAAAAGCCAGTCCCAGAAATTTTTCTTGATTGTTGCAATTGAAGAAGGAGGAGGAAGGGTGCTAAAATATTTGATGAAACCAGTGTCAGTCTCGGTTTTATTTTAGAAGCTGGAAGCTCCATACTAGGAGATATATACTTAAACATTTTGTTTTCATGTTCCCAAATACTTAACATTTTAATCTATTTATAGCTGCTACTTCAGTTCCTAATGTCGTGGAAGTAAAAGAAAACATGACTCTTGGAACAACCTTAGTGACTAACCCAAAAGGAGGGTTTCTGGTAAGAAAGCACTTTTTGCCAATTTTAAAAATCTGTTTTTTCCTTGGGTATCATAACAAAAACATTTCACCCTTTCTCATTTTTTAAAGGCATGTGGACCACTTTATGCCTATAAATGTGGACGTTTGCATTACACAACTGGGGTTTGCTCTAATGTCAGCTCCACTTTTGAAACCATTGAGGCCATTGCTCCGTCTGTACAAGGTATGCATGCCACAGGAATTCTCATGTGTATCTGAAAATAAAAAGTGCCAAACAAGACAAATGTATACACACAGGCATACCAAAAAAAAATGAACTGCTTAACTTAGCTACCAGCATTACCAAGTTAAGTAAATGTTTTCATTGTCCGTATATAACCTAAATTCTTACTACTTTTGGAATTTTACTGGTATAAACAATCATTACAGTGCTATGTAACATCCAAACACAACTGCTAAAAATAGTTGCTTATGTTTTTAACTTATGGCCAAAAGACTCTGAAATAATGACAGCATGTTGAGACCTAATACAAAACCCAACTTAGTAACATACATAAAAATGTTAAAGAACTGGTTCTTTGGAAAAACTGCAGAGGAATGGATTGACATTGAAGAAGGTAGGGGGTCACTGTTAAATACTCCAGTTATGTGAACTTCTACTCCCAGTCTCAAATTTCTGCTTACAAGAAAGCCCCTTCCTGATAAAGGAAACACAAACCATGTGAAACACAATGCAAAAGCTGAAGAAAGATAATTGGCATCAAACATGTCAGTTCAGCCCCACTGCAGGAGGATACACATTTGTTACTAATTACCAAAGTAACTGGAGCTGCGAGATAAGTCTGAATCTTGTTAGTGTCAATTCTTATGTGTCATTTGTGTTGCAGAGTGTAAAACCCAGTTGGACATCGTCATAGTACTCGATGGGTCCAACAGCATTTATCCGTGGGAGAGTGTCACAGCCTTTTTAAACAGCCTCCTGAACAACATGGATATAGGTCCTCAGCAAACACAGGTAACACGGTAGATATTTTATGGGGTTTTCTTAATTTGAGAGTCAAAAAAGAATTTTCAGGAAATAGGATAAGAGTCATCTATGGACCTCTTCAATTCCAAGAACTTACGGCAATAGGATTCTAAAGCAAAATAGCTGAAACCACAACTAAGTCAGTACTCAGTCGTCAAGTACCAATGTCAGGAAGACTGTCCCTCCCCCCACTGCTCAGGCAGTCTGGAGGAGCCGACTTTTTAACCTAGAGACAAAAGTTAAGTGCATTAAGTGAGGCTGTTTGAACACTGTCCTTTCCCACTTCCTTCCTCTCACAGCCACTTCTTGTCTTCTTTTGTACTTCAGAGCACAAAGGTTATATCTGCTTCTCCACGCGCACATGCGTGGTTTGGACAGCATTTGATTGTAAGCTTTTTGGGACAGCGTTTTCTGTTTAGTACTGTGGAACATTGGGCATACAGCTTTTAAACCTTGAAATCATAATTAATGACTGGCTGTTAAGCTGCATGTTATTAATGGCAGAAGCTGCATTTATATAATAAGTGGAGAGGGCCAAATTCCCAGCTGCTATAAATCAGTGTGGTTCCATCAGAATTAATGGCTCTACGACCAATTACCCCCCTGAGGATCTGGCATATGTCTCACAGGCTGCTGAACAGAGTATGTAAATATCTGTTCCAGGAAGTTCCCGGGAAAAGGGAAGGCATGGACTCTGGGGTACATTTTAGCACAGAAACCTTTATTAACAGCAAGAGAAGAAACTGTTTCTTTCCCTCCTTTCTCTGTTTTCTACCTCTCAAAATCAAGAGTTTGATATGCTGCAGGCCAGTGCTCTAGCATTTTTGCAACTTCAGGTTCACTCCTAACACTCAGCTCCTGCCTTCACAAAGGAGACTGTGAGAAGGTGTAAAGAATACTCTGTCTGCAGAGATTATCCCTGCCGTTTTCTATGTTAATTGGGGTTTTCAAGTTACTACCCAGGTCCTCTGTTGGCTGTACCGAACACCGGCTGATAAAATAACTTATAAACTGTCAACTTTACAATTGAGTCCTGTTATTTTAAACACACTTTTCTTCCAAATATTGTAAGGAAGAAGGAAAAACACTTTGTCAAGTTTAACAGAAAAGGAAAAAAGTTCTTCCTGGTCCCTTAAACGGATCATTGCTCAAACATGTGCCATCTTAAAATACTTGAACTTCCCGGTATGGGGCAATGGCTGCATGGAAATCATTACTGCCTTCTGCCCAAAAGTCTTCATGGGAGTGGTAGACAGGGAAATCAACTCTACTGCACCCTCAGCCCTCTTCTTCACCTAGCAATTCCTAAATTTTTACATTGCCACACCTCTGTTATGTTTGGTTTTGGAGTACTGCCTCTGTGTGAGGCTGAGTCTGTGTGGCTCAGCTCGTGCACAAAAGGTCCCTTGCTGGCCTGCACTCCAGCAGTCTGCCATCTCCACCTACAAAATTCATTGTACCCACAGTTTAGCATAGCTACCCCTCTTCTCACACGTACACTTATTCACTTGAGAACGTCAGCTTTGGCATCTGGTTGCTACAGAGCAGAAACATTTAAGAGGGAGATAAGAATAGGATAAGGAGGAGAGACACAGAAAAACTGGAAATGGAAGGCAGAGGCTGGATGGAATTTTCTCTGGTCTTCTTACCTTCCTCCTACCCCAGAACATACCTCATCCCTCTTCTCTCCCCTGAGCCCCCAGCTTTGATTCCTGGCACATCCAAAGTTAGTAATGGGTTTATACTGTTTCCCACACCCACACTGTCTCCTTTCTCAGAAAAAGTGTTTAAATGACTATACAGTCAGTAAGAGGAGAAACAATATAGCAGGCTTTCATATCCTCTCTTCTCTGGGAGCACAGAATAGAAGCCGAGGAACAATAGTTTACCTTCTGTTTAAACTGATTTTTCCATTTTCATTTTTCATTGCTGAGCACATAGAAACCAGTGGACTTTCACTGACTTAAGATTGTTTTGCACAGGAAAGGAATGAGGTGATTACAGAATAACTCCTTAGCAGCTTGGGTGTGACTTGTTCAAAAACTTGTTTTGATTAGAGGCTTGTGAGATGTTTGTTTTGGTTTTTGGGTTTTTTTCACTTACCCCCTTCATGAACAATGGTCATGAGATTTGTGGCAACTCAGGAGAGAAATTTTGCAGTGTGCCATGCTTTGCACATTTGAAAGTGAAAGCCCAAAGTCTCAAATGCAAAAATCCAGAGCTTATAGTATTTTTTTTTCAGAAGCATTTCCTTCCCTTCCTCTTTCCCTTGTCCAGATATCCTACAACACCATACTCATGGTTAAGCTGCATATCTTGAGCCTTGGGATAAAAGAAGTAAAGGGAAAGTGATGATAGAAAAGTGGAAAAAGAAAGGAGGAATTATGTAGGAAAGGATGGTACAAGTAGGAAAAACCCCAAAATATTTCCCTTGGACCGTTTCCAGTAATTGCTAAGCTTTTTTCCTCTTTTTTAACTTTTGTGGAGATAATTGTCATTTTAATATGAGGGTGTAGGGTCTTTTTTAATCCTTTACATATGAGCAACCTTCTGTGAATTTCTCTCAGAAGAGAAAGCAGAATATTTTGATAAGTTGAATTCAAGCTTTTAAGCTATGTTGAAATGGCCTTCAGAAGTTTTCAGACAGGTTTTATTTTTTCCATTAAATATATGAGATAGGCAGTTATAGATATTTGGCCTATACCTTATTATGTCTCCAAAAGGACAGTGTCAGTAGACTAATAGGTCATGCTGTATCATATCTTACGATTAGTTTTGTCTTCAGAAGTACAGAAGTGCATTTAAGAGGTTTTACAAAGACTGAGGATGAAGAAAGATCTTTGCAGTAAGTTACAAATAATTTCTGTCTTAAAAAAAAATGTGGAAGAATGAATTAAATTTTTTGGGGGGTCAGATATCTTTATAAAGATCCCCGTATCATAAAGCTATATCCATTAGTACTTTTGAAGGCATATCTGCTTTTTTATATGTTTAAGTAAAACCAAAAGTATTTCTTATTTTTCTTCATATCCTTATGTTGAAAATCCTGCCCTATGTTTTCTTGTACTAAATGGTTTTCCTTTCATTATGTTAATTTTGTTATTTTTTGCCAAATCAATTTGTTTAATGATTTATTGGGAAAGCCAGAATGTTCTTTCCAAATAAGGGGCTGTATTCACTTATCAGCAATAAATCGTTGCTCTCAGAACTGTTTTGTCCCAAAGTAGAAAAGTCTTTCACTCATTTGCCTGTTGTACAACACTTTTCACAGGAACTGGGGACAATTAAAGAATTATTCCCTTGTGTAATGTAAAAGCCATGGAATGCTAGGGAAGGGAACACAAACTTAAGAATTACAAAGATGTTCAATAGATTATGGTCAGTAATTCTGGGAAAAATAATATGTTCTCTGGAGTAGAAGAGAATTACACACTTCTGTGGAGTTCTATTGCATTTCCCAGATTTAAATTAAACAAGCAAATCGAAACATACAATGCCCGTAAGCATCATTTTTAGGGGCTTTCTCAAGTCCCACAAAGGCACATTTGCATCATGTAGATGTGTCATTTGTAGTTTTCCAGAAGATTAAAAGGCTGCAAAAGCTCAAACCTTCATTGCTATCTAATAGAATATAATTCTAATTTTACAAGGTGGACTTTATTCTGGGATCCTGTAGGAGACTGGAACATGAAGCCTCATAGCATTTTGTCAGTTCTGGAAGGCTTTTTGTTACCTTTTATTGAGGAATGGCCCATCTTTGATGCCATTCCTGATAAAATATGTAGAGCATGATCATCAATGTTTTCAAAGCTAGTGCTAAGGAAGGGTCCCACATAACAATTGTCTACCATAAGATAACCATATGCCCCCTTTCCTTCCTGATTTACAAGCAATGCAACACAGTGCAGTTTTCAGACTCAGATGTTCTTCCCATTCACTTCCTGAGAAGGAAGTGCTCAAAATGTTTACTTGCTGTGATCATGGATGTTTCCTTTGAAATAGGAAATGATACAACTCAATGTCAGCTTGCAGTCTTTTTTAGGAAGATGACAGCACTGATGTGGGTCTCTAGAATCATGAAAGACTGACTGGCAGATACTTTTCACACTGTCAGCAGTCAATATATTATTTGATTCCTGATACCAATTAAATCCTCAAAGCTGCAGATAAGGAGCCAGTGAATCCACACCAACAGGCTCCCTGGTATACAGTAGTCTCTGACTACTCTTGATTTATGGTACTGGAATTCTTAAGCTATTCCTCCTCCTCCAGAATACCAAACATGATGAAAACCTCTTGCCAGTTAATGGTAGTCTTTTTAAAAGACTAACAGCGTCCTATTCAGATAATGTTGTAGGTCACTTCATATGCATGCAGCAAAACAGTTGCATTGGAGGGAACAGGTTAAAATTTTCGTCTTCATCTTGGCGTTAGTGAGTGCCCCATGACTGCTCTGAGTGGTAATACAGAGTGTGACCTGGCCAGTTCTGTAAACACTGAACAGGAGTAGTAGGCTGCTGCTCAGAAGAACATGCATCCTCTGCATTCTCTCAACTGCAGGTGGATACCTCCAAGGGCATACCTCCAAGAAACAATTTAAATATCTTAAAGGGAGCAACTTGTCCTAACTTTGAACTTTCAGTTCTTCTAGATTTGAAAGATTATAGTTTTGAAAGGATACAGAAATTCAGTGGGACAGATTTTGCTACCACACTCCACTATAATTATAGTCACATAATCATCTGTAATGAGTATTTCATAATGATTGTATTATTGATGTTCAGTGTGAAATATTTATTCAACTCTAGCCCTTCTACTACAAGCAAAATAATATTTGCAGAATCTGAGAGGCTATGAAAGTACCTAGGAAAAAAAAAACTGTAAAGCAATGGCAAAGTAAAGTCTCAGCCACTTCTAAAATAATATGATGGCAAAAATATCCCAGGGGTCTTACTGATCTTCATTACCTAAATGCTAGAGTGCTATTAATAATAGATGAGTGAGACATAAATGCCACATAATACTGCATTATCCTAAATAACACCTATAAATTGCCAAGTATAACATAAAATTGAAATATGCTAATGGAACATTGTGTAGATTCTTCTCAGTAAAAGCTGTCAGGAACTTGCCAAAATATTAAAACTGACAGAGATGAATGAGAGAAATTAATTAATATTTAAGAATATTGCTTGTCTTTTTATTTCACACTTGGTTTTGCAGCAGGTTCCCTCAGGCATTTTGTGGTTAGGTTCCAATGCCGTGTGTTGATCTTTCGCACAAAGACTTGTCCTGCTAAGGTCATCTAGAGTCTTTCCATTACCCTCCCCCATTCCAGAAGCCACCATTCTATCCATGTTTTCCCCTCTGGTACTGGTCAGGTGATACTTTGACGTACCTCCTGCTGGGAGAAGGTTCATGTCATGGGCGTCCCTGCTGTCTTCATCAGGATAAGGGTAATTGAGTCTTCCTGTTTTGAAGCTAGGTTTAGGGTAAAGAAAACATCAGATGTAGGAATATTACATTTGAATGGAACGAAGAGAGTTGTGAGTGAGCCATGACCTTGTATGCTCTAAGGAAAACAATTTTTAGAAGTTGTGACTGGTGGCTGGGGTATTGGTCCACCTTGGCCTAGAGGAGAGCAGAGCTTCTGTACAGATAAGGGCAAGCCACGAGGACCAAGAAGTTGAGCTTGCTTTTGGCTTTATTTCAGTTTTTAATAAAAACAATTTAGAAACTTCAAAATTATTCGGGATGCTGTTCATCTAGCCAGTCTTGCTCAAAAACATATAGGTGCTTCATACTGAGAGAAACACAGAAAGTTCAGTTCTTTTCCTGGCTGTAGGTACAAATAGGCATTTACTCACTGCAGGAGACAGGGATGTTTCCTTTAAGTGTAATTGATTTTTAACATAATGTGTGTTTCAGGTTGGAATTGTTCAGTATGGACAGACTGTAGTCCATGAATTTTACCTGAATACATACTCAACAACAGAAGATGTGATGGCTGCAGCCACAAGGATACGCCAGCGGGGTGGCACGCAAACTATGACAGCCCTGGGAATAGACACAGCAAGGTATGCTCACAAGATATTGTCTTGCATATGGGAGAAACAAACATACAGATATGATCATGATTCTGATTTTATGGCTAACATCTAACTTCATTTTAGCTAAGCAAACATCATTTAATCAGAAGGTGGATAAACAGACTCTGTCCAGCCTCTAGAGCAATTGCATATGGCAACCTTGAAAGGCATCCTCCTGAGTGGAGGAATTAGGAAAAGAGAATAGACATGGAGCAAGGTTGTAGTCCTAAGGAGAGGGCTGACAGTATATGCTGTCCACACAGAGCAGGTAGGAACTGTGTATGTAGAGGGATGAAAGAAATCAGCTTTTTCAGAGGAAAAATTTAAAAAAATTGAACTTTTTAATGTTAATTTGTTTTGATTCTGAAGTTGATTATTATGATGTTTGAGCCCACACTTGTCAGAAAGCCTAGAAATTTTATATCCTCAGTCTTTGAAGCTTCTGGGTCATTGGGAGATTAAAGGTCTGTTGTAGCATAGCACTATTTAGAAATACTTCTTTTATGAGAAAAATGAAATCTGACTGTCACAGAACAGAAAATTTCAAGCTGTACAATACTATCCTGTTATCTTTTTTTGTGTGTGTGTGGTGCGTTTTTTCCATCATGAAAGCATGACTTTATTCCATGAAAGATTGCATTCAGTCTTTCCAAACAACCATTTAGTGAAAAGATGCAGCAGCCTTCTGATGAACTACTTGATTATCTGGACAAAGTTTTGTTGATAAGATGTACTAAATCCAATGATTCTTCTATATTCACCAATAATGTTTTCCTTAGATACAAGTGAATGCCTTACATAGCCTGGACAAGTTCATAAAAGCAGAGCAAGCTGAGAATTGCCAAGTACCCAGAAACCTCATCCAGTTCAGAAAGCCCCTGTGCACCACAAACTGCTGTGGGCTTGTATATACAGAAACAGTCAGCAAATCTGTTCTTGCAATCTTCCTACCCATCCACTTTGACTATCTCTCACCTTTCACTCATGTGGCCAGTCTTAGATTCTGTGATAGTTTGCTAAAAGGGGGAGGCCCTGCTTCCTTCCTTCTCCTCCAGAGCCCTTGTCAGGTTCAGAGTCTGGGTGAACAGCTGCCCAAAACCTCAGTGCCTTTTTGCCCACCTTCAGCTGTGGAATTCGGTGGGTGTCCCAGCCTGCCTCTGCTCACCTGCAACCTATTTCCACATCCCTAATACTCAGTTTTACTGTAGCTGTGCAGACGTGTGCTGGTAGCTGAGTGAATACTTTGACCACTTGAAGTGCTGCATTAGGGTGGAAATAGGTGAGGGTTTTCTTTGTGTGTTTTTGGAACGGGGGATGTGTTGGCTGGATCTTTTTTCAGATGTCTTAAGATGCCAGAAGGTTGGGTTTTTTTGTGGTGGGGAAGAATTTTTCACTATCCAGCATTGTGTTTTCTGCTATTGCTCTCAAATAAGTGAATAATGGATGAATGCTTGTGAAACTTTGGCTGTGAACTGTCTTGTAAGTTCCAGTTGTTTGTATTTGTTCATGGTTAGCATTAATCTCCATTTCCTGCTTCTTAGTTAATATAAAGTCTTTTAGTTTATAGTTGGCTATGCAAGTATGATGCCTGTGCAAAATGCTGACATTGGCTTTCTCTAAAACGCTTTATCCTTCCTTTAGGAAAGAAGCTTTTACAGAGGCTCATGGTGCACGAAGAGGAGTACAAAAAGTAATGGTTATTGTGACTGATGGGGAATCACATGACAACTACAGATTACAAGAAGTGATTGATGATTGTGAAGATGAAAACATTCAGAGATTTGCTATTGCTGTAAGTGAAATTTAATGGGAAAATTCAGAATCTTAAAAGCATGTTTCATCTCCTAAATGTAATTTCTGTTATAGAAGTTCATTTCACAGAATCTTTATGGAAATATAATTATTTCAGAGAAAAAAAAGAAAGAAGCTGAAAAAAAACATTAGAAGTTGCTTTCTGATTTTATAGCATGTAAGAAAAGCAATCTATCTGTCTTCCTGGTGATGACAGGTGCAAAGAAAAAAGAAGGAAGAGTTTGAAGGACAGTTAAAAAGCTATATTGAGCAGAGTGGACAAATTTAATATTCTAAGCAATTTCTATAAATACATTACCTATTGAAAAAAAAAAAAAAAAAGGAAAATGTAAACCATCAACAAAACTCAGGTTTATTGAGCCTGTGCTGTGTGCTGGCATTCTAAAGCTGTCATTTTCATGTTGAGTAAACTTAGTAGCTGAATGAGAAGATGAACATGATGAAGGTTAACCTGTATAATATGAAAGCAATAATGATAGATTTGGTGTTAAAACTCCGCTATATTTCTGTATTCTATACTCAAGTCATCTGTTTTCTGTCAGTAATTTTGAAGGCATATTGGATTGTCGTCACTCCCTTACTGTCTTTGTTTTGGTACAATGAGGTGGTATGAAACCACAAAACTGCAAGAAAGATAGTTTTTTTTTAATATAAAGAAATATATAAACCAAAAGTTCAATCTAGCGTCACAGATTTTCAGTGGTTTCCTTCATAAAACTAGAGACTAAAGAAAAAAAAAAGTTGTCCTTGAAGCTGCAATAATTTTTAACAATAAAATCCCGATCTAGAACTAAATTTGAATTGGTCCAGTGCACAAAGATGCTAGAACATGGCAGTTTCTGTTTTATTTCCCTCTTAAATCAAGTTAAGTTTATAAGGCCCTTTTTTCTATGAAAAATATCTGTTTGTCTGGGAATTAAGAATGTGAGGGTTTTTTCCCTGAGGTATCCTGAATTGTTACAGCAATGGTTTTAAAACTGCAAAACAAATCTAAAATCTTATATCGTGTTGGAGTCATTAACACTGAATGCAAATGTTGCTGTTATGTGTATTTGTAGGGCAACTATTCAAAGGAAAAAAGATTTATCTATTTCTCATCAATTTGTCACTAATTCTTTATGTACCACATTATGACAAGAATGTGTGCCAACTAGGCAGAAGCCATTGTAATTGTGTTCTGTTCTCCTTGGAGAAGAATGATTTCAAATCAATTTGGGTGAGGTTTTAACAGAACAAATAAAGATTAGATATGATTTTCCAATATTCTCTGACAGCCTGCCTCAATGGTACATTTTAAAACAGGTCATGAAATGTATCCTTGACTTTTGTATTTTTTTTTTTTAATTCTCTTTAGATTCTTGGCAGCTATAGCAGAGGAAATTTAAGTACTGAGAAATTTGTAGAGGAAATAAAATCAATTGCCAGTAAGCCTACTGAAAAACATTTTTTCAATGTCTCAGATGAATTAGCTCTTATAACTATTGTTGAAGCACTTGGAGAGAGAATATTTGCCTTGGAAGGTATGACATTATTTAAAATTTTATTTCATGCTTGTGTTAGAGCTGAAGAAAATAGAACACGTGCTTTTATCATCCTTTGCAATGCATTGTGCTGCATAACGTTTATTATACAGGTATTTTTCCATGCTTCTTTTAAAAATATTTTACAATAGATATCAAAGTCATAAGTAACAATGTGAATATATTCAGGGGAGTTAGAACCTATGGAGACAATAGCATAAAGGGGTAAGTAACCGTTACTGTTTTAACTGGGGTAAATAGGAATTTGCCTTCCTGTAGGTAAAAAACATTGCCAGATCATACACAGATTACCCCATGATCATGTTTTTCTGCCTGAACCTTTAGGTTCTCTTTTTGGTTAATTATTAATTACAGTATATTACTTTGCTATGCAAGTTATCATGGACTTGGTGTATAGAGTTAACAAGGTATATTTTTCCTTTGGAAAGGTTCACAGTACTCAGATTTTAGTACAGAAAAGTCATTCTCTCATAATGTCTGCTTACATTCTCCATCCAAATGAGGCAACACTGACCAAATCTCTGTTTGTTTCAAGTACACTACTGGTAACAGGAGCCAGAGTTTATTAATTATAAATTATACTGCTTAACTCTGAAGGGATTTGTGTCATACAAAGAAAACATCTATCTACTTATTCTATTTTTTAAACATTTCAACTTTTCAAGTAGCTGGCATAGTGTAGTTTACAGCTGGAACAAAAGATAATGTTGACTTGAATGTCAAGAAATAGTACAAATTTGACAGAGTAGTTTTGAGATTTTTACATTGGAGCTGTATTTTTCAGACATATTCAGGTTGGGGTTTTTTTTAGTTAACATTCAGTTTGATCAAATATAATTTTCAGCTATTAGTAAGTATTTTTAGTAATAAACATAGCTTATTAATGCATAGTTTATGCATTTTTCTCTTTCCACCTTTGGGAAAATTTTGTTTCCTCAGCTTTGAAACAAATTAATTTGAGGAGAATCTAATCTCTAAAGCCCAAAAAAGCCTACTTAGGCTCACTGAGTACTTCAAAGTTCATTAATATGGTGCTCTTTTCTTAAGTCCCTGTTTACTAGGAAGAATACACTTTAAGCTGAAAAATAATTGTTCAAACAGGAATTGAAAATTGCACTCAAGTTTGTGCTTTATACTTCTAAAAAAGTGAGAAAAATATTTGTATTTCATTATCAGAATAAAATAGTTACATCTATTAGCTGTAATGAATATAGAATAAGAAGTTAATTGATAGTCACAACAAATGAACAACAAATGAAGGACATAAGGAAATTGTTGTGCTCAGTGAAGGTTTTGTGCCGTAACTCAGCCCTTTGAACAGCCAGATACCATTGGAAGAGACAGTCTCAGTTTGTCACACTCCACTTTGTCCCTGTTATCAGTCAGTATCCATGAGGTAGTACCTGTCTGTCAAATGAAGCCCCAGCCTCCAAACAGTGGAGTAGCTTGTGCTGGTTTGAAGTCCATGCTGGTGGGGAATGATTTATGAGGTGAGCTCTAACCCTTTTATTGACTTCAGTAATTAAAGGCTCTAATTATAAGAAAAAAAATTGCAAAACTTTTGAACACTAAATAAGTTCTGTAGCTTAATAAAATGTCCAAACAAATCTAGTTATGTTAATGGTGGTGAAACCAACTGTTTGCTTAAACTGTATGAATTTTATATGTTTATATGGTACTCACCTCTTAGGATAACTAATCCTTATCATGCCTTTCAGTATTTTCATACATAAAGCATATTGTAACTCTTTTAAATATCAACAAGTTTTGCAGTACTCCTTTAATTCAGTTTTAATTTTCTGCAAATGATGCAGTAGCAAATACATATTTCTTGGATATCGTTACTTTTTATTTTACATAGGCTTATCATAAAGTTTTAGGATATTTGTGCCTTCTTTATAATTTTTATTTCATATTGACTTTTCTGTATTACAAAAAAATATATATTTGAAATGAAAAATAAATATTGTCTTCATCCATACTGATGCCTGAAATCCTGCAAAACAGACACTCTGCACAAGGTTAATGGAGATAAGATAGAAAATACCTTTAATGTG
>JAWWEW010000088.1:55967889-55983406 GCA_035583185.1 Anabacerthia variegaticeps | reverse complement strand
GGTTTAAAACTAAAAGAAGAGGGGTTTGGTTTAGATGTTAGAAGAAATTCTTTACATAGAGGGAAGGAAGGCACTGGAACAGGTTGCCCAGAGAAGCTGTGGATGCCCCATCTCTGTAAGGGTTCAAGGCCAGGTTGAACGGGGCCCTCGGCAATACGATCCAGTGGGTAGCATCCCTGTCCATGGCAAGGAGAGTTGTAACTAGATGATCTTGAAGGTCATTTTGAACTCAAGCCTTTGTATGATTGTAGGGGCCTTGATATAATAGGAAAAGCAAGACTAAATACATAAGTATACAGGAAGCATTACACAAATGTGACCATCCTGAACCATGAATATCTAAAGATGACTCACATAGAGAACGTGCTTTTTGTTTTTCTCTTATTAAGGATTGGATCATGCTTGGAGCAGTTGGAGCATATGACTGGAATGGCACAGTGCTCATGGTGAAGGACAGTGGTATTTCAATGCCAACTAATGACACCTTTCGTGACAGGTTTTCGGAGAGAAATGAACCACTTGCAGCCTATCTAGGTAAGAGAAATAGCCCATCTTACAATACTTTGCAACAAATGCTACAAGACCTCTCTCAAAGCTCATTCAAAAAGAGTATCCTACAGAATATTATCTTATATTCTAGGAGCCTGGGAACAAGTCTACTGTATGATTTTCTTCTTTTAAAAAAATAAATTAGCACTTCTACAATCAGAAAACTAGTCCAAACATAGACCTGAGTGTATCTAGACTTTCCCAACGGAGATGTTTAATCTGTTCAGAGATTTCACAGATTCTTCTAGTATTCTTAGCAAGTTTTTCTATGCTTTGATACAATATTATACAGTTATACAATACTCAGTCTAAATATTTGCTTAAAATTAAGCTGTTTTCTGTCACTCAGTGGACAAGACCAAAAAAACCAATATCATTTTTTATAATAATGTTTTACATATTGGAAGGCTACTATTATCCTCTCTTCCTTTTCTTCCGAAATGCGTCAGTAGTCTTGTTCTCTCCTCTAGATCTTACTTTCTACACCTCATTGTTCTATTTGCTCTGTTAATTCATTTAAGCCACACTTCCACTGATGAAGAATCAACTCTAGAATAATGTTTTTTCCCTAAGTACACCATCTTCTTTGCAGAATCTCTTTAGCTGCCTTTTTTTAATAACTCAAATTTGCTAATTTTAAATTTACATCCTATCCTCCATAATACTTGCAACTCTTTCACAGTTTTGATTTATCTGCAATTTTTTTTAAGTCTTCTTTCACCAAAGTTGTTAAATTGTTGTTAATTTTAAACAGAGCTAGGTTCAAAATGCCCACACAGTCACTTTTGGAAGACTGTCAGTTTGACAGTGAGCTGGTGACAACTGTTCTTTGAAAGTAGCTTTTCAGCCAGCTACTTATCTCACCACTGCCATCATACCATTACACTCTGTGAGAATGGCAAAATGAACATGGCTCACCACCCCGTGAACAGGTTTAATAATATGGTGGTGCTGATGACTCTGAGACTGTGGGTAAATACACATTGAGCCTTTTTAATTAACTCTGCTGTTTTTCTCTAGCATAAGTAGGGCTAAACATCTAGGTGTAGAATAAGCCTTATAAGGGCTCTGAATCACAGCACGTATATCTGATGATTTGTGTGTGTGCCACATCTTGACTTCTTTCTGCTTCCTAGGATATACTGTGAATTCAGCACTGACACCTGGAGGCGTACTGTACATAGCAGGACAGCCACGATACAATCACACTGGCCAAGTTATCATTTATAAGATGGAAGGAAAAGCAGTGCAAGTAATTCAGAGATTAAATGGAGAGCAAGTAAGTACACACTCATGATTAACACAGAAGAAGAGTATGGAAGGAGAAATCAAAATAGCTATTTCAAATGAGAACTTCTCATTAGAAGAGCTTGTGAAACCAGAAGTTGTAAGAAGGAAGAATTAGGCAGTTCCTGTAGTATAATTAGGAATGAAACATGGACTCTACGGGAGTCAGAGCTCCATGGAAATTTTCTCTTTGAGGGTTAAGCCCTCACCAGTGTCAAGGTGCTTGTTGCCATCTCTGTATGTGCAGTTTTCTCTGCTGAGTGGAAGGGCATGTCCTTGGCAGGAAAAAAAGTTGTGACAAGCAGGGTTCTGTGCAAAAGTGTCAGCTAGAATAGAATAGTTGCTTCGTACATTGAGTAGCAGCTCACTGAGAGCTGTTGCTGCAGGAAGGAAAAAAACAACATGCAATTGTATAATTAAAGATGGTATTATTAAGAAAATATTATGCTTATGAGGATTGAAAGACCTGCCTACTCGGGTCTCTCAAGGCTGAAGTACTGGCTTCTTTCGGGTGCACTCAAGTTACCCAGTTTTCACCTATAGCTGATGTCTGTAGCTCGGATAATCAATCAGTCATTTTAGTGTCAATGAGCTAAAGTAGATATTAGGGAACTGGGCCTGTTCAGCCTCAGGAATAGATGACTGAGAGAGGACCTTGTCAATGTTTGTAATTGCCTGAAGGTGGATGCCAAGTGAGGGGATCAGGCTCTTCTCGGTTGTGCCGAGCACTAGGACAAGAGGCAACAAGCAGAAACGGAGGCACAGAAAGTTCCACCTGAATATGGGGAGGAACTTCTCTACTGTGCAGTTACCACACCCTAAACAGGTTGTCTAGAGAGGTTGTGGTTTCCCTCACTTGAGATATTCAAAAGCTCTTTGGATACAATCCTGTGCAATGTGCTCTGGGATGACCCATCTGGAGCGGGAAGATTGAACCAGATGACCCACCGTGATCGCTCCTGGCCTGCCAATTCTGTGACTCTGTGATTTGTAAGGTTTGAGGGATCTGGATTACTTGAAGCACCTCTGTGAGATGAGATGTGTCTTGTATCAGAAGAGATTGCCTCTCATGTTAAGTGTAAAGGAAATGCAGAGTGTCTATCTTAACTGTGAAGTGAATGTAATTAGATAAATCCTACAGCTTGTACCCAGTCTATGAATGTATCCACTCTTTGCGTAGATTTTGTTACTCTGCATTTAGTGGCAACTTGACAGTTTTAGGGACTGTCTGCACTGAGTTGTCTCAGTTTTTGTCCCAGCTTTTTTGCTTCTTTTTTTTGAAGAGAAAACAAGCTTCCCCAAGATACTTTATTCAAAAGCTGTCTTAAGAGATCCTACTCCCCAAAGCAAGTTTCAAACTCATTTGCAAGGTGAATGGACCAGTCTTCAAATAAAAAAATTAGACAAAAAACACTAAAACTGAAAACAAGCTTCAAAGGCAAATAGACCAAAAAGAATCTTCTGTGTAGCAAAGAAAATTTCTGCCTATTGGTTAACATTTGGCATTATTGTAAGCAAGGGATAATAGGTCTGTGAAAAGGAAATGTTGCATGATGTTGCTGACTCTCTGCCATGTATGTTTTCTTACAGATTGGGTCATATTTTGGGGGTGTTATTACCACAGTCGACATCGATAGGGACTCATTTACAGACCTTCTTCTTGTTGGAGCTCCTATGTATATGGGAACTGAGAAAGAGGAGCAAGGGAAGGTATATGTTTATAGTCTGAACGAGGTAAGACCAATGTCTATTGGCCAAGAATAGATCATGCTCTTTACTGTCTTCATATCCTTATTTAAAAGAAATATGATAATTTGAACTGGGGAAGATGACCTGTTGAAAATACAGAAACTTGGTTTTGACAATTGAGACTATAATGCAATGGATTTTAAACTCTAACAGAGTATGTTATGTAGATAAGCACTATATCCTATAAGATGCAATATGGCATAGATGCAAATTTATAGAATTAATTTTCTATCAATTCTCTTTTTGCTTTCATAGATTAGGGAACAGTAAGGCTCATCCATCCTAGAAGTCTGAATTCCAGTATAGTTGTGACTTGATTAGCAGCCTAGAGCTAAACCCCACACATCCAACAGCTTTTAAAAATGTCCAGTTAGATTGAGGATTATAGCAGCTACACCTCAGTTTCTTAATTTGATGAGTCTCTCCTTCCAGTGTCTATGCATACTTTGTCTCTTTTCTTCTTTTAGTCCAATACCATTGTGTATTGTTACAGCAGTTATGAAAATATGTCTTAGCAATGATAGTCTTCTAAAACATATTTCAAGAAAGGGACCTGGAGAGACTGGATATATTTGACAAAGAATTCTTCCAGTTTCTACGTACATGTCACTAACAACAGATTGCCAGTGAATAGGGTTGGTGAGAAAACAAGAAGTCCATGTCCACCAGTAATGTGGGGTTTGAAATTTGTCTTTCTTGTGCTTTTTTTTACCTGTCTCTGAAGAAAATAAATGCAGGAACTGCTTGCTGTGTCCAGTCTTTAACATGGAACCCACAGGACCAATCTCCTGGAAAAATCGGTTACATACCATAGTGTCTGTGTGTTTTTGGTCTAGGATGCACTCTGGATCAGAATATGTATGTTAGGCCATGGCGAATGCGTCTACTGAGGGCAAAATTCAGTCTGTGTAGAAGAAATGCTATCTTTTTTTCTGGAATAACAGTAACGCCATCTGTGTTTCGTCAGAAACCTGGCTAACTTCTCAGATTAAGAGAATGCCATTAGAAAAACTCTTTACGCTATCTAAAGAATGAAGTAGTTTACTTACAGTAACATCCAAATGTTATGGCACTATACTGTGAACGTCTGACTTCAAGAAGTATGCAGAAGCATCTAGATGCAGAAAGAGGGTGAGCAAGAATGTCTTTCCCACATACTGCTCAGAGAGAACGTTTGAATTATATTTACAGAATCACAGTTTCTACAGTGCATTCAATCACTAGGAATTGGGTGTAATTGTTTTGTTTAATTCATATGTTTGTCTTCTGGACAGGAGCTCTTAAAAGTCTGCATTGCTAAAACATTAATGGAAATTCACAAACTGTAAATCTGTCCTTTCACAGACAAAGTTTGAATATCAGATGAGTCTCGAACCTGTAAAGCAGACGTGCTGTTCACCATTAAAACAAGACATCTGTAAGGTTCTGAAGAATGAGCCTTGTGGTGCACGCTTTGGGACTGCAATTGCTGCAGTGAAGGATCTCAACCTTGATGGATATAATGACATTGTAATAGGTTCTCCTTTAGAGGATGACCATCGCGGAGCTGTTTATATTTATCATGGCCGTGGCAAAGCAATCAGTAAAAAATATTCACAGGTATGGAATAAAACTTAACAGATTGCCAGCTTATCTATGTATGCAATATATATAACCCTGTCTTCCCAACGTAGTATCAAACAGTGACTTGTCCAGTTGTAACAGCTTCTTTTTTAAATTGCTCTATACATTTAAACTCATAGTGGTTTAACTGAATATGACTCTTAGTACTGTTAGAAAATATACTTGCATGTTTTTACTAGAAAAATTCTAAAATGTTCTGTACAGCCAGAAAAGTAGATGTTTTGCAATCTGAAAATTTATAGTGTGTTCATCACCATGGTCACTGTTTTAGGAGTATTGTAATGAAAATTTAAAGAGTCTAAACCCCATCTCGCTACCATCAATTGCATCTTGACTGCTCTTCAATGTGCACTACATTAACCTCTTTACACATTTCACAGCGTATTGCATCAGGTGGAGACGGGGAAAAAGTGAAGTTTTTTGGCCAGTCTGTGCATGGAGAAATGGATTTAAACGATGACGGGCTGATTGATGTTACTATCGGAGGCCTTGGTGGCGCTGCCCTCTTCTGGTAAGGAGACTCTCAGCAGCTGTCAGAACAGGAAAAAACCTTTTTCTTGGGGTGCCAATGAAACTTGCATGCATGGCTGTTTGGACTCTGTGAGGATACTGGTTTTGTCTCGTGCTTTGACATGACTGTGAATCTTCATCTTTTCATGTCTCTCTGGAGGAAGGAGCATAAAACTTAATGTATGCAGTTATAAATACAGGAATGTTAGAGAAACCTTTTTAGCCTAGTATGAAGAACTTGTCCTCCTAGACCATATTCTAAATAGAAACTGATTCCACTTGTGACAGTACATAAAATAGGAAAAAACCCTAATTGTTCTCTTTTTTGCGGTATATTGTTCATTATCTTATTAACAATATCAAGAACAGGTTCAAATGTAAGGGGGTCACTGAGAAAACTGATTTTATTTTCTAGAGGGAAAACTCCAGTTTGACTGCCTGCAGAAAATCCAAAAAAATTAACTAAGTTTTCTATTTACCAATGAATTAATTTTTAAGAAATAAGAGAAATAAACAGCATGACATGAAATCCCTCATTTCTAAAGTACAACTAAAACTATTTTTGTCTCCGATATGGAAATTGCTAACCTACTGCTAATCCTTGCTTTTCCTGTCCCGCTGTGCCAGCTGACTTACCTGCTAGGTGATCAGATTTGTCAAGGCTTGCTACCATTCTCAAGCTCCCAGCTCCTCACATTCAGCTAAGCTGGTAGTTTCTTTCTAAAAGTTCCATGTGAGAATGCAGTGTGATGCCCTTTCACTGCATTACTTAGATCACAAATCTGAAGAAAGTTATTTTGCCAGCTAAATTTTTTCCTGTATTAGTACACTGACATATTGTATCTCATGGCCAAAAGGGAACTGAATCAGAGCAAAGGACGAGACAGGAATGCTTTGCAGGGGTGAAGGAGAGTTAAAGTGAAACAAACTGGGGGTGAATCTCAGTCTGTTTATCTATTTACAGTCCAAGAGATGGCACACTACCCTCCAGCTTCTGTATAATATCGTGTTTCTCTGTGGATACTCTCAATGATGGGTCTGGGCCCTCAGTCTCTTTTAAAATGGGACTGGTTCTGTAGAGCTGCTTGAATGCTTTTAGAAATATTTCACCTCATATCTATTTTGAAACCAGTACAGTACTGTGGAGAAACCCTGTGATTGCTTTCTCTGTAATTTTCTTTTTTCCTGGTACTATTTATAGAATATATAGGTAATTAGACCATTAATTAGCCTTCTCTAGACTGTCACGTTGCTCTTGCCCCAGTTCTTCAGGGTTTTCCCCTCCTGACTGATAGTTGAGATTTCAAAGTGCTCTAGAGCTTTATAAGTTTTGGCTGCTGAGAACATTTCTTTCCCTTCTCTTTGTGTTGCACACTTCTTTGTTTTCTGAATTATGAGTTCTCTCTGTACTGGCAATTAACAGGCAAAACGTAAATGGAAAAAGACAAGTGCAGACTGAAAATGTACCAGAGAAGTGCACTGTAACTACCAGTTGCTTTCATAGCATCACACAGCCAAGACAGAAGACATGAAATAATACTTGGCCCCTTAACTAGCATAACATGGCTAGCACTATGCCAGTACTCCAGTGCAGCACAGTACAATCAAGACGTGCCACAGGAGTCCCATCTCAATTGTGGATTTTATGCTTCTGTTATTTTCCAAAGAACATTAATGGCTTTATGTCTTTTTAGCTATAAGTCTTTTGACAGTTAGACTCGATGATCTTAAAAGTCCTTTCCAGCCTAAATGATTCTGTGATTCCATGATCTGTACTTGAATGTTGAATGTTGCACATTTTGTAAGTTCATTCTTAAGTTTAAAAAGCATGATGCTATTATTTCCAAACACTTTCTTTGTGTTTTTTTTTTAAGGTCTCGTGATGTGGCTGAAGTAAATGTTTCTATGCAATTCACACCGAAAAGCATCAATATCCAACAACAAAATTGTCAGATAAATAAAAGAAAAACAATATGCATAGATGCTACAATTTGTTTTAAGACCAGGCTAAAGTCAAAAGAAGATACATTTGAATCCAGTAAGTAGATAAGCATTAAGCTATAGAATCTTTAAACTATAAAACTGCTATGCTCAAATGCACTTATTAACTAAAAAATGCAACGTAACCTTTCTAAATTCACTATTCAAAGTCCATCTAAGATATTTTGAGAACAAAGAATGTGCAGAGGCAAAGTGGTTCATAGTATTGATCTCAACTTCCTTTGCAGGTATGCAGTATTGGATTACTCTTGACGCACAAAGACAAATATCTCGAAGCTTGTTCACAGAAACCCATGAGAGGAAAATGCAAAAAAATATAACTATCAAAGGGTCAGAATGTACTAAACATAACTTCTACATGTTGGCAAGTAAATCATTTAAAGTATTTTTCTCATGTTGACACCATAATAATCCAAATATGCATTCCATTAATTGTAAATTGGACAATTAAATCTGTGTTCAGAATTAATCTTAAGAAGTGTACATAAAATTTGTTTAATAGTTAATTTATTTATACATGTGTAAACTATTTACTTATATGTACAGTCTCTTTACCTATGCCTGTATTTGTTTCTGTCATAAGAAAGAGCATACTACACTTACTGGAACCAATAGATGCACTCAAAACTCATCAGGAGCAGTGAGCTAGAATTTGAGTTTGCATATTGGTGCAATTCCTCCTACTAAAATATAGTAAAAAAATGCTAATTAGGTTTGTGATAGAGAGTATTTATTCATTGCAATACAGAAATATAATTAGCAACTGTGAGTATGAAATTGGTCAGATTGTACTTAAGGTATGGAGTGAATGGAGTTGTTTATTATAAGCTACCTGCATTTAAAATGTTTAGTGACTTCACAGTTGTATCATAATTCAAGACTAATGATACGTGATGCCCAGAATTTTCTTCTCCCAACAGCAGGCCTAAGTTTGACTTCACACAAGGTGATGTTACTGCTGCTGATCTTACTGATCCTTTGAGCACAACTGAACGAGGAAGGTCTATGAGTTGGTAGTTCTGAGATATTCTTAAATAAAACTGTGTTGGACATGCTTAGAATATATAATATTTTTTTGATAAGACATCTACATTAGTAGATGTTTATGAGGATTGACAAATTAAATGTTTTATCATCATTTGCAAGCATTCAGATGCTTCTCTAGCAATGTGACTGAAAAATGTTTTACCTCAGCATTGTTTGGGGGTTTTCTAACCTCCTTAGATACTAAAGTGAATGTCCATAACAGCAGTTTTATTTTCTCTATGTTCTAGGATAAGCCTGACTTTCAGGACTCTGTAAAGGTTTTGCTGGAGTTCAATTTTTCTGATCCAGAGAGTGGACCTGTTCTTGATAGCAATCTGCCAAATTCAATATCTGAATATGTAAGTCAGCAAGATTCTATATCAATAACCAAAGTATTTAAGGTAAAAATCACAGCCCGCACAAGAACTGAAGGTATTGTCCACAAATTGGCTAAAGACGGTGGGATTGTTGAGCCTGTCTAGGATATGTTTCCTCTGAGTATTCAGGAATAAAAAGCTTGATTCAATGTGCTTGCAAACCAGGCTGGGTTTTTAAAGCTGTCCGGAGTTAACTGAAGATAGAAGAGAGCAGGGGAACCTCATCCTTTTGCTTTGGTGGTGCTTGGCATCATTCATACTTCTACTAATGCCTCTTTTCAGAAACTAGGTGAATTACTTAGAAGGGAATGATTAGAAAGCTTATAGTTGATTTTACAGGATATTGGCATGTTTAATTGATTAATATTAGGGAAGACTTCTTTTATTATCAAACAGAAAACCTTATATAAAATTAGATAATGCATTAAGATGCAAGTATTTAACAATAAAAATGTAATAAAATTAAGAATAAACATATTATTTTTGCAGATTCCTTTCACAAAAGATTGTGGAGCCAAGAATAAATGCATTTCAGATCTTGTTCTGAATGTAAAAGCAAGCATAGCTGGAGACAGGTAACTACATTGTGTTTATTGTATCATTTACTATCTGTACAAAGTTTCTATTTCAATTACAAATTCTGTAGCCTAGTAAGATAATGCTGTGACATCCTTTCCAAGTCAGAAACAAGATTGTCTGGACACTGAAAGAAGTTTCCCTTTATGTTAAATGCAGATTCAATAGTTGAGATGCCCAACATTCTTACTTTATTTTGCAGCTCTTCTCCATTCATTGTAAAGTCACGCAATGATAAGTTCACAATCCAGCTCTCTGTGAAGAACAAAAAAGACAGTGCCTACAATACCAGAGTTTTGGTTCAATATTCTCCAAATATTATTTTTGCTGGCATTGAGGTAGGATTTTTTTTTCATTATCAAATTTATCACAGCCTTTATTGCTAGAGAGATCTGAGGAAGCCTTTTTATCAAACCTGAATTTGACTACTCTGGCATTGTATCTGTTGATTGGAATGGATTCCCTGGGGCTGCTGTCCTGGCTTATCCCTCTTAAAGAGTGTATTTATTTTGGTCTGAGTAGACCCTTGCTTAGCCTGGTCAGTCATGAACTACAGACACAAGTTTCACAGCAAGTCTTGGACGAAGAGTCTGCTTCTTAGAAAAACATCAGTACCATGAATTATCTATACATCTGTAGAGGCAGAAATGCTTTGTTATTTGCAGGAGAACTCCTTCACCTCTAGAATTTTCCTATTGCATGTGTGTAGAAAAAGCAATGTCTTACTAGGACAGAATAGATCAGTGCCTGTGTCATTCCTACCTCAGACAGCATTTCCAAACTGGCTGTTTTTCTGCCTGCCTCAGCAGGTATTCGAAAAATTCATCTCAATTCAGGTGGGAAACATTAGGAGAAGTTTGTTTTCTATCAGCAGTCCTGATGTTGCACATTAGGAGAAGTCACAGATCCATAACACTGTTGCTGACCCTGGGGTAACAACTGATAGAGTGTGAAAGTCACTTTTATTGCTATGTTAGGAACACATTTGGAAAACTGCATGTTAAAAATGAGTAATTATAGATACGTTAATGTGCTAGACCTCTTGACTAATTTGCATGATGTCCAGTAGGCATATAATTGCAAAGGTTCCAAAACACTTTCACTAGAAAGGAATAATGGCTAGTATTTGATGTAGATGTCCATAAGTGGAAATTGTTTTGCAGAACTTGTGGCTTCCTATTTTTCTTCTAGCTCAGTTAAGGCTTTGACTCTTACAATATTTTGACAATGAAAAGCAGCAATTGTATATATATATGTGTGTGTTCAACAGGTCTGTGATGCTTAGTCAAAATTTAAAAGGTTTACTTTCACTTTCTTTTTCTCTTTAGGATATACAGAAAGATAGCTGTGAATCTAATCACAACATCACCTGTAAAGTGGGATATCCATTTCTAAAACCTGCAGAAGAAGTAAAAAGTCCCCTTTGCATGCAAATTCTCCTTGCTCCATGTTGTTCTAAAGCCAAGGCAGTTCCTATCACCTCTTGATTTCTTTTCTTTTGTGTTCATCCCAAAAACTGTCCATGCATGTTTCTCACGCTATCCTTGATGTCAGCTGTACTGAGCCAAAGGGGTAAATGTCAGATACACAGTACCTGGGCAGTCAGCTATAGTGTGTGAGTAGGTAATAGATGCATATTGACACTGTTTGAAAGCAAGTGACACACGTGGACAAAAGTATCTGTCTCCAGGTGTGTAGGGTATTAGGATATACCAATGAGACATCAGTTACTGTGGCTTTCTACAGTCTGGAGCCTATGACTTTAGTTATTTTGTACATTAAATTTAGTCTGCTGAAGAGACAATAAGTTGGCATGTGGTAATGCTAATGTGGATCTACCAAAGTCAGACATCAGGACTTCACCTCTGCTCAGTGGGAAATGAGGGGCCTTTCCAACAAGTGGTCTACTTAAAATCAAACTCCATCTTGAACAGCTCCAGTGATGTCTGTATCTTCTGTTGGAACAGAGAGGGAGCTTTAACTAAACCAAGCCTTTGGAAAGCCATACTTAAATAGTTCTGATATTGAATTGGGAAAAATCAATTTGCATGCAAATAAGACCAACTGCCTTTTCTGGCAGTTTCTTCTTTGTTCCTCTGTCATGCAGAGGGAGAATCATGAAATATGTCTTCTTGCATTGCCCCCCACACATACATTCCAGCTTGTGTCTTGGACTTGTAGGGATTAAGTCATCTGTTACCTTCATGCAGTCAAAGAAGCATACTATCCTATGCCTGTGCCCAGTGTTCCATTCCCAGCTTTACTCACATTTTCCTCTCATGCTTTGCTTCTTAATTCGTCTGTAGCTATAGAGCCCTAAATTTAGAAATTTCACACTGTGTTTTGCATCAGAAATCAATTAATCTCTGATTCACTAATAAACATCCCTAATTCATTCCTTTTTAAAGCTGCTTTTTGGTTTTTTAAATATAAAGAAATACCTAAGACAACTTTCTCTGGGTCACTTTGTAATAAAGATTTATGCACTTTAGAGGAAAAATAAAAGTCAGAGCTGAAAAATCCATACAGTAACAAACAGGAAAACTTCTTCATATGAAGTTATCCTTAATTGTCAGAATATGAAGAGGAACATGTTTGGAACAGTGTTCCCAAATATTGTGTAGTGCCAAATTGGGATAGAATTGCCCTAATTGTGATAACTATGAAATTTTTTTGAAACCTAGTAGTCCTTTGTTTACATTGTAAACATTTCTTTTTTGTATTCTCAGTGTTTTACCATATATTAAGCAAGATTCCAGCAGCATTCTTTAGACAGCTCAGCTCCGTTGTAATTGCCAGGCTTTGGAGCTTTGTTTCTTCCTCATTAGGGGAAAAAAATGGTTTTCATAAACTGCTTGTAAGACCAGTTGATTTAAATTAAGAACTATGAATGAGATATTTCTGATACACTATATAATTTTTTTTCCCTGAGGTTTCTCAGTTTTGAAAATTCAAGTCTTCTGTTAAATAAGTGATACCTATTAGGTTTCCTTCTTCATTGGAACAAATTAAAAATATTGTACTCATTCATAGAAAACTGATGAAATATGAGTAAAGATTCCACAGATAAAAGCATCAAAAATTTGTTACAATTTTCATCATATCAAGCCCTATTAGTGTGATGGGTTTTTTTCCTTTTAAATTATGTTATATATTTCTCTACACAGATTTCCTTCAGAATATCATTTCAATTCAATGCATCATATCTCCTGGAAAATGCTACTATTCATGTATATGCAACAAGGTGGGTTGCAGTTTTTGCTTTCTGATTATTTTTTTTCTTTTAGAAAGATCTACAGTTTTGTAGTAAAACACAGATGACTTCTGAACATAGAAGTGGTTAAGCCATCTGTGGAACTGGCATCCTTACAGATGTATTCTGTCCAGCGGTGGATTGAGTGGACTAAATAAATAGCTGTTAGTCTCTACAGCCTGAGAGTCACAAATGAGTCCTAATTTCTGGTACTTTTACCTTCAGCAAAGGTTTATTCTCCTACAGAATAACTGCATACTTTATCATGAATCACAGTTAACAGAAAGCTCTGGCCTTCAAAGAGTAAGAGCATTGCAATTGTCTGTGATAAAGTAAATAAATGTACCTCCCCTCAGTGTTTGCTCTCCCTGCAAAATTCAGGGATCATGTGGCCTTAATTCTCCCATTTTCATTCAGTCAACTGCAGTCTGTAATTTTAACAGATGCATTTATGAACTGGGACTGATGCAGGACTTATCAGTTACCAGAAACACTATTTAGAATTTATTTTGAGGAGATAGTAATTAACTGGAAATGAGTAGTGTGCTTTCATACTCAGAGCTGTAGGTATTTCAGTCTCTTAAGATCCCTTTCCAATGAGTAGTTGTGTTGCATCTGCAACAGTCTGATCTGAGTGACATATGTTGTTTTGTTTTAGTGATAGTGAAGAACCACCTGAGACGCTGAGTGACAACAGAGGACATGTTACAATTCCAGTAAAATATGAAGTAGGATTAATATTTGTAAGGTATTCATACTTCTTTCTACTTTATTTGCTAGCTCAGCACACAGCGGGTGTTCAAAGAGAATGTAGTATTGTTTTGTTGTTGAACTGTGCTCAGTATTTACAGACAACAGCATCAAGGCTCATAAAAAGATAGCACAGGTTTTAGTGAAAAAGAGAGGTTACATAAAATAACGGAGCAGTTACTCCATATCTGGCTGTAATTCCATTTTATCTATTTAAATTTTATCTGCAGTTTCTAAGTACAACAGCAACTTTTTTTCCTGTACTTTGCCATATTCATTCAAAGGTGTTTCAGGTGTGTAAGAAAGCAAATACTTCCAGCTCCCTGGTGGCCATGGGTTTGTATCGCTATATTTCATGGTTGATTTCCATCTTCAAAAATTAGCCTTAATTTTAGGTTCTTGGGGTTTGTTTTAATCAGACCTAAACTTTAGGGCAGGTCTTGTAGTACCCTTTGTTTTCAGAAGTAGCTGGAATTCAGTTAACGTCCATACCTGAAATGCTTTCTGAATACTATTGGTAAGCTATATTTCATCATGTGCAGGTGTAAATAGTTAAGCCAAATTCAGTTTGGATGCATTTCACAGTTCAAATCCAGCCTTTCTTTTGTCCCATAGGGAATAAGGTTGGATTTAGAACATGCTGGATTTGTTCAGGTTTTCCTTGGTCCTATCTTTTACAGGACCCTGCCTGTTTCACATGGCAATACCCAGGATAAGGGACTGCACAGCTAGAATAAGAACTGCAAAATTAGAAACGGGTTGATTATTTTTGGGAATAATATTTGCTCATTTTGTAGTTTTTTCTGAACAAAACATTCTGAATGTATGAAATAAAAAGTGGGACCTACTCAGAACACAGAACAGTTGAACTTCAGTGGATGTAGCAGTGCGCTCTCAATTGCAAGACTAGTCCTGAAATTCATGAAATAATGAAAAGACGTATTATTATTAAATGCTAGGCTTTTACGAAGTTTGTATGCTTACTGGTATTTTTTGTGGTTTTTAACCCACAGCGTTTTCAAAGAGCACCATGTTATAATTGCAGCCAATGATACTGTCCCTACTGCTATTAACACCACAGAGCAGATTGGGGATGAAGTTACTCTACATTATAGGGTAAGAAAAATGTATGATAGAGGTACTGCCTTAATTTTATTTTTTTTTCATTTAGTTTTAATTGTTTAATGTGATAGCCTATTACTTAAAGAGAAGGTATGCAATATGTTAAATCTTCTCATGCTTATATTGTGGATTACACTTTTCTTTTTCTTCCTTGCTCTGCAATAAGGTGAATCAGAAGGTCTGAGAGTGTTCAACTCCTGCAGAGTAGTTCTCATGGATTTTTTTGCTGCTGTCCTCAGCTAGGGAAAGAGGGCATGCCCTGGTACATGAGAACTTGCCCTATGCCTGTTGCAGTTTAGAAGGGCTATTTTCAAAATCCAGTCCAATTTGTAAAAGACAAATGCCATGCTCCAAGAATATGGTCTTCAGATGGAATGAATACTGCAATGTAAAATCGTATGGAAAAGATATTTAATGGACTCTGCTCTTGTGAGATCCCTGCTGGACTGCTACAGCCAGCTCTATGACCCCCAAAATGAGAAGGACATCTGCCTGCTCAAGGAGGGCCGTGCAGATGATCAGGGGGTTGGAGCACCACTCCTGTCAGGGCAGTCTGGTTCAGCTGGGGCTGTTCAGCCTGAAGAAGAGAAGCTACAGGGAGACCTCATTGTGGCCTTCCAGTACCTAAAGGGGGCCTACAAGAGAGGGGGAGAGGGACTTTTCACATGGGCATGTAGTGGTATGATGAGGGGAA
>JAWWEW010000088.1:55955135-55966924 GCA_035583185.1 Anabacerthia variegaticeps | reverse complement strand
CATTTTTCTTTTTTTATAGAGTGAAAAAGGTGAACACTTTCCAATGCCAAACCTCACACTGCAGATCTTATTTCCCAATGTAACAGCTGCCAAAAACACTCTTCTCTACCTTACTGCATTGTCACATACTCAAGTAAGCTAGGAATTTGTATTTTTATGATTAATTTCGATTTGAAATTTATGTTGTAAGGAAATGCAAAATGCAAACATTTGGGATTATGCCTTGCGTCAAGACAGATATTGCTTTTAGTCTAAATAACAAGATGCTGGTTTTTTACGAGTATGTGCAGATGTGCATAAAAAGACAGACAAATTTCTTTAAAACTAAAAAAGCAGATTTAAAATTGTATTGAAGACTAACTGGATGGTAACAAGGCTAATTTGCTATATTGACAAGTGCTGAGATGACCTGTCTGAGATACAAGTCTCAGATTGCCTCCATTATCAGCAGTGCTAATTGCAAATGCTCTAATCCTGTACAACCAGACCTCGACATCCTGTACAGTTCTCTTCTTTCGGTTACTGAAATTAACCTTCCTGCATGTCTGCTCTCCAGCACTAGCAGTCCTCTGGCTTCTTCCTTCTCTGGGGCACTGAGACATCTTGAAAGGGATGGTAGGTCATATCTTTCATATGCTCTTCCCTGCAGCTCTCATTTCAGTTTTTCAATTTCACTCCTCCAGTGCAGCTGTAGATCACAATTCTACCAAATTTCATGATTCTAGATCTGTAGATATTAAAACTAGAGCTATATCAATAACTGGATGGCTGAACAACCCAAGTATCACTAAGTGGCAACCTAAGCCTCCATTTTTTATTATCTTTTGGTCAGAGACACACAAATGCACACCTCCCTCGAAATATTTCACTTAGTTATGAGGTGTTGCCCAACTGAAAAATAAACCAAAATATATAAATGAAAGTTCAAGGTTCACTTTAAAATAAAACAAAAAACCAAACAAAAAGTCATATTTAAAATACAAAAGAAATTTATGTCTTTTCTTGAGTTGTTTCCCCTGATATTTTCACTCCTAGGCATTTGACACAAATTTCCATTCTTTCTGGGCATAATTCATCTACTGCTAGCTATGTTTTAGTGATAGTAGTATGCCAAACTTCACTGCAGGGGATTTGTAATCCTTTTCATGCTAGCAGTGTGAAAGTCAGTGACCTGGCTGAAAAAAAATTAATTCCCTTACACTGAAGACACCAAAAAATTTTCCAGCTGCCTGTGGAGGAGTTACAGAGATCTAACAGTGCTCCAGCATCTGCTCCTACTCCCTGGACATTGCAGCAAAGGACTCTGCATCCTGCACTTAACCTGCCAGTCTGCTTGCTATGGCAGAACCTCTGTGGATTCCCATGCAAAAGCTATTTAGCTCTTTTAATAATCAACTCTTGCTGGTTCACATAGTGATCATCTTGCAGGAAGCTCTTGTTTGCTTCTACAGATGTTTAAGTGGCTGCATAGAGTTTATATTATCTCATAAAAATTTCATTTGCTGTTTGAGTAATACTTCAATACCTACACCATTTGAATTTCCTATTTTACACTCTTGCAATATTCTGTTTTATTGCATTTAGTGGTTAGTAAACATTATAATTGTTATTAAACATTAAATAGTATTAATTTTGGATTGTTTCCAAAGCATTTTTTGTAATATGTTGCATATTCAGACAATCATTATTTTTATTTCTGCTAACAGAATGCCATCTGCCAGACAAGTTACCCTGTAGATCCCTTAAAGATTGGCACAGGGAAACCATTTGTGTTGTCAAAAATAAAAGAACCTACGAAGGATACAATTATGGTAAGCCTTATTAAAGTTTATATATTCATCCCAGATATTAACCTGGATCTTAGAGCTAAATACTTCAGCAATAAATGTATAAAAGCTTCTCTCAAACTGTATCCTTTGGAAACTCATTTTTTCTTAATAGTCTAAACCCCCTTTTTTATATACACTAATTATAGCTTTTATTTGGCTACAAAACCGTATATGGAATTGAATTTAGATGGCTTGGGTTTTTTCTTTAATTTTAAAAGTATGTAAATAACAGCACATTTTACAGCTGAATAAATTTTCATCATCTATGTTCCCATTGTAATTAATAAATTATAATATTTTAAATGCTTATCATCACCCTTTCAACTTTTTTAGACATTCAGTTGAAAAGACATTCAAATGCTAGCATGCTGATCTGACAGATTTTCCATGCAACTGTAATTGATGATCCCATTTGGAAAGGATTAGTCTCTCACATTTAGATGAGAATTGTGAATTAATTTTGCTGCCATAGTTATATAGGCTTGTCAGGGGGAAGGCATCCTCAGCATAGAGGTACAAGTAGAGATTTTGGTGCAAACAAAACCATGTTGTGGGAAAAGTATTTTGCCGTGTTTATCATATCGCTTCACAGAGGTGATAAAAATCTAGACTAAGCAAGTATTTCCAACTTGTCACAACATAATTCTTCTGTACTCCCAGATTACATGTTTTTATTTTAATAGTGTGAGAAGTTTCCTCCTATTAATTCATGCTGGTGCCTTTTAAACAGGACTGTGATACATATAGCTGTGCCTCTATTATTTGTGCCCTGATTCCATCTGACATATATCAAGTGAATGTTTCATTAAGAGTATGGAAACCTACCATCATAAAAGTAAGTAAATCCTATTTGTATTCAGAATACTTTTGAATTTGAAAAACTTGAGCCAATGTTTCTAATGTCTGTTAAAATTGTATCTTCCATTTTCTTAATTGTTCCCTCTAGTATTTGAAATAGTTTCTTTTGCTATTTTAAAATTTCCTTAAAACTACATCACATGCACTTTCTTATCCTTTAAGTAAGTTCTTATAATTTAGCAGGAATTTCAAACCACAGTAAGAGGACACCCCTTATTTATTCTGTATAGATGGTCCTTTTTTGATAACTACTTATGCATCCAGAAATTCTAATTCAGCTTATATAAGGAGGGACACACATAAGCACATATTTTTTTAAGTAAGTTTTAATATGGAATGATTTCTCAAGTCTAGAAAGGATTTTTTTAATCAAAAAGAGCAGAGGAGAGATCGTCCACTTCAGAGCACACCTCATTATTGTCTGATGGTTACAATGACCTGGCTGTAGTCCACTTTGCTCAGCCGATAAATTTCTGATACTGAGTTCCTGTTTTGTGTCTTTGTTTTTCCTCTGGAAAATAACAGGACGGGAGGGGAGATACAGCAGAATTTTAGAAAGACCAAATCTGTCTCTGGGACTACAGTAGTTTTCCAAGACTCATTAATATTTCTTCGAAATCTCTGCAATCTACCTTTCAAAGGAGTATGGCTGTCTTGCAAACAGTAATGTGTGTGCTGAAGGTGAAATACATGAGCAGTTTCACTGACTTTCACATTCTTCAGCATCTCCCAAAGCATTTTTTCTCTCATTGCTACATTTCTTCTCATTGCTACAAAGCTTTCTACTTCAAAATATCTAACTATAAACCATAATAATTACTCCCTTCTTCCAGGCCAGTATTCACAGCCTAACCCTTGTTGTGAAAGCATTACTTAGGAGTGAGAACTCATCATTTATTTTGAGAAAGGACCATCAAAAACTGGAGGTAAGAACATGATAGCAGATGTATTTTTTCTTCATAGAGGTGCTTTTTTGAACTGCAAACTTGGTCTCTAATGAATTCTTAAGTTAATTCAAACTCCTACATGGTCACATTTATTTAAATGCGAATATTACTAATTTCTGTTTAGTTTACACAAGATTACGCCATGTTTAAAATCAAATTAGTATCTACAGAGCCTTTTAAACACATGCTTAGCTCCATCTTTCAGGGAGGCAGGCATTGAGTGCAGAAGAGTCTATTAAAGGAACTCCCTAGCACATGCTTTCACTATTCATGGTTTTGGTCCTGTATCCTCTATAACTGCGACTACTGACTTGTAGCAGGGACATCCTTGTGACATGAATGCACTTAGAAAGTGCAAGATACTATGTAAATACAGGCTTTCATGTGGGTTATTACTTTCTTAATTTTTTCCTACAAGTTCCTGTCGTTAAAATGAACTGGTACCCTGGAAGATCACTGCATACTGATCACTGCTGCTCTCTTGATATTTTAGAAGGACAAATTATTTATTGCTTTCATTCTGAACACTTTGCAGACTATGATTAAGATCTCCAAAGAACTCCCACCTGGTACAGTCCCCTTATGGGTAATCCTCCTGAGTGTCTTCGCCGGACTCTTGATTCTTGCACTGCTTATATTTGCTTTGTGGAAGGTAAGCTGCATGTTCTTGTCTTCTTTAACCCATATGCCTAAATTCTCTCTCGTTTCCTTCTCATAACAAGCTCACAGACAATATTACTAACTAATTAGTGTGAAATTTTGTAGAAATAACAAAACTAATAACACTACATTTTTCTGATGTGTAATCACCATTATGTTATGAAAAGAAACATAAGAAAATATTTTATTATGAATAAGGGTTTATTAAGGGATTTTTCTATTACCTTTGTCTGTGGCCTTTAATAATCAGGTTTTCTCTACGTGCAAGAGAGGTCTGTGGTATAAGTCTTGCCACAAGTGGGCGCTCTTCTCCAGGCTAAATATTTAGTTCACAATTGTGTTAGGTTACAGTTTATGAATTTAAATATGCATAATCTCTTGACAATTTTGAAATTATAAAATATTATTTGTTCAGTTGAGTACAAAATATTATTATTAATCATTGTAACCTTTGACAATATGTGAGCATAATAATGATTCAGCAATCATTCTACTATATATTAATCGTACTCCTTTTCTCTGCTTTCATGACATATCTCCTCAGTTTTTACATTCCAAGAAAAACAATGTTGTAGTTCAATGATAAATTATTAAATAAATTTTTAATGTGCTGAAAGAATTAAAATAGTTATAAGAACCAGCACATGAATGGGACCAATATGGGTTGTATACTTTGAGTAGTTCTTAGTCCCTTTTTTCTTTTCTGCAGGCTGGATTTTTCAAAAGGCCACTAAAGAAGAAAATGGAGAAATGAGGGGGATAAAAAAAAGACCCAAACAAAAAACACAGAAATGTTTTCTCAGGTCTGCCTCCAAAATGTTACTGTAAAGTTATAAACTTAGATGCAATGATTACAATGTTTTCTAAACTCTGGTGCATTAAAAATAACCCCAAGAAGTAGAAAAACAAGAAGCAAATCAAGCACAGCTGCAAAATAATGATATGAAGAAAGAATAAACAACCTTACAGCATTTTGTGATACTCAAGAATACACGTTGAAGTGTTACTCATTTTTGGAGAGAAACTCAGTTCAAAGATTCTAACATTTTTAATATAGAATATGTGTAATCATATTTTTATATACCTATGTATGTGAAATCATTTTTCATTCCAAATGACACATCAGTTTGCGTGTAGCAATCCCACCCTTTTTTATTACCTTACAATTTTCAAAAGGAAAAAGCATAATTTTCAAAATTTCCTCATGTCAGTTCTGTGAAAGCAAACTGTCAGTTCACAAGACAAAACATGCAGACTTTGAATGCACCAAGTACTGTATTATAGCCGATGCAGTGGCAATTCAGAAGACAGAAGTACCTCCAGAATTCTGGGTGCAAATTACTGAAATACCTTGGATTTCTCTTTCTGCTGATTTAATTGTGTCTAGCTGAACCCAGCAAGAGATTTTTATGGTCAAGTGGAACATACAGGATTGATCCATTAAATTAGATCCTTGTTAGAACCTGAAACAGATTTTTGGCAGGCCTAAAAATGTATGTACAAAACATTCAAGCCCATCTGATTGCACACTCTACTCAAATCAGCAGAAGCACAATTGCAAGTAGAAATGCCCATATTTATGCAGATGTTTAGAGGCACCCTGAAAGTTTGACCCTTGCTGTATATCTTGGAGTAGCCAGGAGGGTGCTTCATAAACTGTCATTGTAAATGTATTGTGTAGCTATTTAATCCAGTGAGTTCAATGTGTACAAAATGATAATTAACAAAAAAGCACAAGTAGAAAATTCAGCACTGGCAAGCTTCTTCTAGTATTATAAGTCACACCTCATCTTTATTACTTGTGAGTTTAAGTGATGAAGAATTTGCATACTAAATAAGCACTTAACAAATGATGTTTATTTTGTGTCAAAATCTAAAAGTTTATATGAGGATACACTGTAATGTAGATAGTAAAATGTTTCTTTAGGAATTCTTTTCTTTCTATTTAGATCATTCAGTTTCCTGCTCTCTTTCACACACTTCTATCCCTGGGGCTTTTGGCTGTGTCTTGTCCTTGAGAGCTTCCTACATTACTTGCAGCCATGCAAAATTAACAGAAGAAAAGGGAGGCACGCTGGCAAAGTGTGATGCTGCCTCAGCATGAGGTGACTTGGTATTGATTGCCAATAGATCGGAAAATGCTGAGGAGATATACTAAGTTCCGTTAGATGTACTTGTTTGCAGAAATCCTTTGACTTGCCAAGGAAGCCAGGAAAATTTGTTCCTCCTTTTGGTACAAATATCACTGAAACGAAAAAGAAAAAACATTGCAATATTCCAAAATGCTTTTGCTTATTGCTGTCTTTATAGTAATAGCTCAAAAAGGAGTAATAAATTTTACAAAGACTTTTTTTTTTTCCAAGAAGACAGCATGGATTTGGTTGAATGTGCTGACAAGTACAACTCTGAAAGTGTGCCAGAAGATGTTTCACTGGTTGAAAGATACTGTCAGTCTTCAATCTCTTCTATTTAGTTCCTAAATTAGAGAGAGTAGTTATTGGGGCAGGCTAAGACTTATGTGAATGCAACAAGTAGGATTAAGTTTGAAAGTGTTTGCAATTTCTCCTCTTGTCTGTGGGAGAGGTGGTTTTTTCATAGCAGCAGTCTGCTGAAGGTAGCAGTATGACTCAGAGGAGAGGGTAAAGCTCTCTGTGGGAACACTGTGGGTGGCTGTTCTTTGGAGAGCCTGGGAGAGCCACTGAGCCAGTGGACTTGCTTGCCGTGCCCCTGTGCACAGCTGAAAATACACCCTGTCTGAAGGAGTGTGTCAGCTGCCCTGGTTCTGAGCATAGAAAGAAGACATGAATGGAAACAAAAAAAATGATGTAGAGGAATTGCGAGTAGAATCCCTGCTTCATTTGTTGTAAAGGAAGACAAAAAATCTATTTGTTGAACAGTGAAGATAAATTAATACTCACAGCTGTGTTTTTAGTCCCAAGTGAGATTCAGGTTTTATTGTAAGAAAATCTATGATTTTGCTCTTCTGTTTGAAAGATTTAAATGCATTTGAATGCCTCAGAATTGTAATTTTTTTTTTCTTACACTGTCTTTGTAAAAACATAGCTGTGTTGTTAATCTGTTATGGTCTCATGAAGGAACAGAATTATGAAGGAATTTTGACTCACCTATGCACACTTAAAAAGTTTATGGTAACAAGAGGAATACTTTATTTATTATTACTCATTCAGTCTGTTAACCATGAGGTCATTTTTCCTGGCTTCATAAAATCATTCAAAAGTTGTGCAAGACACATGTAATTCTTATGCAGCATATTTTTAAGTGTTTCACTGTCTAGTTATGATAAGCTGTTAACCAGTGCTTTTAATTTTTCTCATGACATTTCATGTCTTGTTTTAAAGTATCAGCCTAACTGAAAAATATGTAAGTCAAAAGAACGGTCTATTTCCCTAGATAAAGACTATGCAAAACTAAACCAGTAGTATTTTATCAATGCAGAGTATGTTTAAGATCAGTGTTCCATTTGTTTTAGACCTGCTTTGCACTGTAAAAACAGTAATACACTTCATATAACCACACTGCTTTCCTCTCTGTTGTGATGCTTTCTCCTTTTTCACATCTGTCCTATTATTATACTTTCAATTATAATATCTATTTAAAATATAAGTATACATACATACATACAAGTATGTAAAGGGGATAGCACTATAGCACGTTATTCTTACACAATTCTTAGCAATTATTAAAATTGCTATTTTTATTCATAATAGCCTTTCCACACAGCACGGTAAGGGCAGTATTTTACTGCTTTTCATTATATACAACAGAAAAACCTACTGAAACCAGTATTACAAACATCAGGAACATCTCACTGAAATTTGGCAGGCACACAGACTGTCAGAACAACATATAATCTGTTTTGTTCCTAAAAATAGACACATTAGGTTGTGATCTTATTTTAATAACTAATAAGCTAAATATTTTTCGTTGAAATAAAGCCTGTAAAAAAGTAATTAATTGTTTGTATAACCAGAGATTAAGCAACAAAAGGTGTCTTGCCCAGCTCAGTTCCTAACTTCAGCACTGAAGTAGGTAACTTAGTGGGAATGGACAAGCTACTTTTCTGTGGCATACAACTTCCCTGGAAAGGAGCAAGGGCTTTAAATGGTCACTCCTCCTTCAATTTCAGATTGTTCTAGAGGTTGCTGATCCCATATGTGCTTTTAGAAGACTTAGGAAACGGCATCTGCAGTAAGAGCCATCTCCCTGGGCAGCTGCTTCTTTTCCTTTGCCTGTCTGGTTTCACTCTAGGTCATTATTATGAGCCATTACTCCAGACACAACCTACCTATCCCGACCCCTTACCTGAGCCCTTGAGTACATATCCTGTGCTGAGTCATTTTGAGAATGATGTTCCTTTTCTTCAGACTTTGAGTCAGGGGAATCCACCTTAAACTGAAGCCAGGGGTTTTCATCTCACCTGGCACCGAGAGCCTGGAGTAAGGGTTATATTCATCTAATGAATTCCACATAGTCTAATTGGTAAAATTCTTGAATTGACTATTGCATAGATGATAATCCATTCAAAAATAAAAGCAGAGAAGATAATCAGAATGTACTGCTGTTAACTGTACCACTGAACAGGAATTAAAGGGGATTTTCATACTTTTTTTAAAAAATCACAACATTCTGCACAGCATTTTCTTTTTCCTGTAGGATTATTCCATGTGCTTTATTGATTAAAAAAAAAAAAAAAAAAAAAGTCTAACAAGTCTCCTGTGTAGTTTGTTTGCTTTTCATTGATACAAGAATAATACAAAGGCATCTCAGTATCTAAAAACAAGTCCATCTACCTGTCAATAGAGAGGCATTCTCGCACAGCAAAACATAAAGGAAAGCTTGAATATGGTCAAGCTGCCAGAAACACGTTGTCATTAGATGTATAGAATTTGTACTTATATCCATGTTTGAAAGCTTTTTAGAGGATTATATGATTTCCTAACACAGAGTTGTTTCCTTGACACTAAATAAAAGTTGAAGACACTTTCATTATTCTAACCATTCTTCCTGTCCTGTGATTCTTCCAAACAACTTATTTCTGTGATTCAAATAGTCTGTTGTCTTGCGTAATTGTAAATGACTCACATTAACTTCCTTCAGCCTAGTAAACATTTTTATTAAAACTTCCTAGAAGACAAAGATTACACTTTTTATATTACAGTTAACTCTTAGAAAACATTACTAAACATGTCATAGCTGTTACCTCATCAGAGACTACTTTGATAGTGAATCACAATTCTCTAATAGCAACATCCTGTCTAGTCATGGGGGAGTGCTTACCAAATGTCCTATCCTGTATATATTTGATCATTAAGAGTTTGCATGGGAGCATTTCAATGAGAATCAGGAAAAATACACTTCAATTTTTATTTGTTTTAAATTGCTTTTCAATGGAATTAATGAATAACTAGAATCACTTTCTCACAGCAAGAAGTGTAATATTATGTGTGATTTGCACAGAAGTGGAATTAGAATTAATTGCATTTATCAGAAGCAGCCCTTATCACTTCAGAGATAATAGCATATCATGGTATGGGTGTGGTTTGAGCCCTGTAAGAATGAGGAGTCATAAAGCTCTGATGAAGCTTTAGTAACAATTGGCTGATACCACAGTTTAGAGAGCACACCTGGATTCTGTTTAAATACGTAGATGGTAAAATGAGATATCCTTAAAGAAATCATGTTTTAGTTGGAAAGACCTGACACCCCAGAGATATTGGACTTCATCAATTCACTCAAAAGTGAGTAAAAGACCTTCAGGCAGCTTTTTTTTCTGACCCTAGCACAGTGGAGCATAGAGATGCTTCACTGCTTTTTGTCTCTTGTGCACTTACCCTTCTGCCCTTCTTTTCTCAGTTTCTGATTATTCTCAGAAAGGACAGACATTCCTCAAGGGCTCACTGAATGTTGCGTCTCCTCGGGATTTTCAAAGAAATGGGGGAGGGAGCAGAAGTATTCAAAGTGAATTGTACTTTAAGATCTAGCAGGTCAATTGTCTTCGCACACTCATTATTCACTTTCAGCAGTGGTGATAGCACACTTCTTGGTTATGGTTCAGCTTCATTTGGTTCTAGAAATTAATATTTATTGCAAAGCTTTACATACCTGGTTCAGTATTACATATGGTCCTTAAGGTTTATTCATGTTAAGGCTGTAATTATTCTTCCTCCTGTAGTAAAGGAATAGAATCTCTAGTGAAAGTTTCTTCAGATCATTTGCCATTACTTCACCTCATCATAGAGGATAAGATGAAAAACAGTGGATCTCCTCAGTTTTCCCTACAAAGCATTTGAAGTTCAGTGACAGTAGACATACTCCGAGAAAAGTAAATTATTTTCTTTCCTTCTGGGGAACACACACACGTACAGAAACCTTGCTGAGTATTCTCATCTCATGGCCCAAATTAATAGCCATTAATAGCTCAATTTCTTGTTTGCCGGCTCTTAAAATCTCACTGACAAGAGCCTATTACTCTGGCTTCAGCCATTTTACACTGTGCCAAAACAGTTGCTATTACATCTTGAAACTTCTAGGTTTGAGCTAAAATTTCCCACAACCCTGTTAGCCAGAAAAAAAAACCAGTTCTGATGGTATTGGTGATGAATGTTTTGAGACTCTCAAGAACCTCACAAATGACTGAATTAACTCGGAGTTAACTCAGAGTGAATTAACTCAGCGTGGCTCCTTTTCGTCAGGGATTTGCAGTATTTGGAAAACTGCCTATAGCTCTCAGCTTAGAGCTGTTATCAAGAATATTAGAGAGCAATATATGCCTTATAAGATACTGCTATAACATAGTTCATAGAATCATAGAATCACTAAGGTTGGAAAAGACCTCCACAATCATGGAGTCCAACCTTTGATGGAACACCACTGTATCAACTAAACCATAGCACTAAGCACCACATCCAGTCCTTTCTTGAACACCTCCAGGGATGGTGACTCCACCACTTCCATGGACTGCCCATTCCAATGCTTAACCACCTTTACCATAAAAAATACTTCCTAATGTCCAACATCAATCTCCCCTGGCACAGCTTGAGGACATTTCCTCTTGTTGTGTCACATGTTATTTGGGAGAAGAGACTGACTCCAGCCTTTCAGGTAGTCTTAGAAAGTGATAAGGTCTCCCCTGAGCCTCCTTTTCTCCAGGCTAAACAACCCCAGCTCTGTTAGCTACGTCACACAGAACTGGTGCTCCAGAGACTTCCTCAGCTTTTTTGCCCTTCTTTGGACTCGCTCCAGCACCTCAATGTTTTTCTTGTAGTGAGGGGCCCAAAACTGAACACAGGACTTGAGGTGAGGCCTCACCAGTGCCCAGTACAGGGGGACAATCACTGCCCTGGTCCTGCTGGCCACACTGTTGCTGATCCAAGCCAGGATGCCACTGGCCTTCTTGGTCACCTGGACACATTGCTGGCTCACGTTCAGCCCTTGCCTACCAGCACCCCAGATCTTTTTCTACTGGGCAGCTTTC
>JAWWEW010000088.1:55934354-55944704 GCA_035583185.1 Anabacerthia variegaticeps | reverse complement strand
AAGTCAGTGGAAATTATATTTTGAATATGCTAAGTATTCTGAAAAAAATAAGGTTTTAGCAGTATCACTAGATATCTAAAAGTTATAAGTACTATTTCTTTTTTTTTAATGGAGCTAAGGATGACTTCTCATTTCACTTGAATGTTGAAAGATAAATTCTCTATCACCTGCTAATACTTCAATGCTTATAGACAAGATACATAGATAATCCATAAGTAATCTTGTAATTCAGTAGGTTAAATCATGTATATTAAAAGTCCACAGCAACGTACAGAGCAGAAGGGACCAAACTGATAATTGAACAGCAAATGAAAATTGCACATTTGGTGCAATGAGTGAAGCTAGAATTCAGGGTGAAAATACAGATTATGATTGTAACACAGGCACACACACCAACTTAAAGCTTTACTGCCTATCTTGATTTCTGCCTCTCTCCCTCTTTGTGATCATCTTTTGATGCCTTGCAATTTTATTATCAAATTTGTGAGTAACATTCATGTTAAAAATCATGCTATAATCTGGAAATGGTTTGAAAGCAGGACCCAAATGTGAACTCTCCTTAAAGTAAAACTGTCTCTAGTTTTTCCTTCTTTGAGAGGTAGTAGGTAGCAGGTAGTAGGAGCATTAGTGCATATTATTTTTGGAGTTTTGCCTTTCACAGCATTGCAAATTGAAGCAAGGCTTCATTCATACAGCATTACAGGACTTGTATTTTGTAGAAATAATGTTTATTTTAGAAAGCATACAGGGTATTACCATCACACTCCTAAACACATTAACAGTTAATATTTATTTGTGCATAATTTGAGCAAAGTCAACACAGGACTCTACAAACAAGTTTTAACTGTGTGCTGCTTCACTCTGGAACAATTTACAAATTCTTTGCTTTTTCTGATTTAATGACATAGAACTTTAAGAAGTTAAAGAAGTAAAAGTATTGCTACTCCTTGTTTTTATTGTGCTTCCTAGCCACTATATAAATATTATTCATTGTGGTCTTTCTTCACTATTGTTAATTTTGAATGAATGAAAGTGGGTTTTGCATGTACTTCATGTAAAGTATTTTCATGAGGGCTAATAACTGGAACTGCCAGTGTAATAGCTTAATGTCAAAACAGCTAAGTGTGAACAAAGTACTTTCCTTTAGGATCAATGCAGGTAAAAGGGAGTTTCTACATCTTCAGACAAGTAAAGCAAGTAATTTTCCCCAGCAGAAATCTTGGGCAGTCTCTATCCAGTGTTGTTATTTTCATTTAAAGGTTTCCTTTGTTAGGCTCTGTGCAGGCCGGTTCCCATTTCCATGGTGACCATGCTGAAATGCAGACAGGACACAGGCTGGATTCTCATCGGCATAGCCATGCACTTGCATACCAACACATGTTATCTGCTTGGCTTAGGACATTTCCATTACAGTTTTAATGTTTAGGACTTCTTTTTCACACAGTGATCTTTGGCCCTGCAATACTACACAGTGTTAGGATTTCAAATACTGTACAGAGAGAGAGAGCAAGATGATAAGCTTAATTTTTGTGTAAATAATTTGGCTGTCCTGTTCCAGTTTAAATTAGTCAAGGACATCAGAGAACTCTCTGAGCCTTAGTTTTCATTTCTATTAAAAAAGATAACAGAAGGATTTTCATTTATAAACCTTTAGGTGAAAGACTAACACACATCTGTGCTAAATAATTATATGAACATACCCCTTGTCAAGGCACTGATAAAAGGATAATAAAAGTGAATGTGAATGCACAGGATAAATGATAACTTCTGTCTATATTATCTGAGTGTGAGTGTGTATCCTTGTGAAGCAGTATGTGATAGTGTTCTTCCTGTTCATCCTGCACTCATTTTCTGAAGGTGGAGAATACTAAAGGCATCTAGTGGAGTCAGCATAAGCATTTCCAGTACTTCCAAATCAGGCTGTAATTTCTGAATTACTAACTAAACTCAGTATTCTAAGTGGTAGTAACTGTTACTTTTAATTAGTCCCTTAGTAGCATTTCAGGATCTTCAGAGAGCTAAATTTTATTTTCTCCTGGAGATGTGTACGCTTTAAAAATATAATAAGACTTGCATATTATTCAGGACTTAAAAGAGGAATTATACAGGCAAAGAAGTAAGATCAACACAGACTCTTTGAATGCAGGATGAGCAAAGATATTTTGTGTGCAAATGAATGGCATCTGCATGCTTGAATGTCACACATGATGAATGTCACGGATTCTTTTGTCCCTTTCAAATTGCTGTTAGACAGAGTGAAGGGCTTACACGTTATGCTCAGCCCTGATGGAACTCTTGCCTTACTCCTGATTTATTTTGCCCTTTGCAACCTGCTGCCATGTTTATCATTTTCCCCTTATTTCATAAAGTTGTTTCTTTTTTTTTTTTTTTCAATCACACGAATGTCCTTGAGTAATAAGGTTGGTTATTTCTAAAAAACAGACAGTAAATGAATTTTGAGGAAAATCACTGTGAACAGCACACTTCTGGGATGGAGTGTATCCACAGTAGAATTACCTAAGGAAATAATGGAGTTTGAGGATATGGGGGGAGGGGGTGATTGGGGATGGTGAAAGATTGAATTAGGTTTTTTCCTTTTATCCATCTGACAGTTAATCTCTCTGCCTGTCTAGCTGTCTGCCTCAGACATAAGAGACCCTTAAGCCAGAAAGCTGGCAGCAGTTGACGCTGTGTTAAGACTGACGCACAAAGCGGTATATAATGATAAGACTGCAGATGACCAGACTGCTTGACCCACTGGATTACCCATAGATAATTACCTCAGCTGACTGCAAGATCAGTCTTTTTACCTTACTGAAGGATGGTTGACCTGTGCTAGGCTCATGTGATTTTAGCACAGCTATGGATGCTATTAGGAGAAGTTCTCAACCCAGCCCTTTTGGGGGATATGCCTGTGTCGTACTCTGTGCTGCCTGGAGTAAGGCAACTGTCCACAGGTAAATGGTCTGTATTAGCTGTCAGCATGTCTGACTTTTCCACATGCCCAGCAGTCACTCCTCATAACTTCTCAGTTTCCGTGGCTGTTGTATTTGAGTTTCCCTTCAGTTGTGAAAGCACACTGTGTAAGAAATTCTACTTCACTACACAGTCTGCTGAAAGAACAATACAGTAAATTACTTGATTTCAGGCCTAAATTTATTCTTGGCTGGACCTCTTCCCTTAATTAGGTAAAAGTCTATCTACATGGGTGTCAAAGTGAAGGCAACCCTTGTCGAGAGTTTATGTCCTGATTTCCTAACAGCGACATGTTACAATAAGGAAAGTAAAACACTGAAGGATCCCCTTGAGGCACTTGTCTGAAGCAGAAGCAAGTGAAGTATTTTGTCCTGGGGCAACTAGTGCCTCTTAGAGAGTCAACAAATACCCCTGCAGAGGAGGGTGTGTGACTCAAATGTCTCTGTGCCTGTATCCCTATTAGAACTTCTCTCTGAGGAGAATTTTAATTGCTAGCTAAAGAATGGCATGTTTCATGAAATAGTTTTTCAGTGATTCTACTTTCTTAACTGTAAATTCAAATAAGACAATGAGAGCAGTGCTCTAATAATGAACGTGGGAATAATTCAATCCAGTATTCTTACTGGGTAATATAAAATTCAGTTCTCTTTGTATGCAGTACTTTAGATGAACATATAACTGATTTGGTTTATAGATTCTAAACTCAGATTAAGCTGAATTTCCTCTAATTAGAATTTATCTATCTTTTCCTAAGTGGAAAAAATATAAGTGACATGACACTTCATCTAACTATGCTCATCATATAAAGTTCCTGCTTAAACATGCCAGAAATACATGGAAATCAAATATAGAATAGCAACAATATTGGGAATGAACTCTCTTATTAAGATGGGCAAAACAAAAAACAGAGAAAAAAATCCAGCAGAACTTGTTGGATAGTAGTCCTTTAGTAGTTCTGCTAATAATAGTTATCCATTTAACTCTAGCCAAATATCCTTTCGTTTCACTGTCGCTACTCTTTTTTTTTTGTTTGTTTTTGTTTTCTTTTCCAAACTGCCCAAAGCCAGTTCATCATATTGAACAGTAAAAAAGTACTTGAGTCTCTGGAGTTGTCTTTCTGAGAAGCTGACAGCTACAATAGACTTTGGTTCTGTGAAGACAAAAAGCAACTGTTCTGCTTTTGTGGAAGCAAGTATTATCTCTTGAAAACTCTTCTTGAATGTACATGAGCCCTTCTCTCTGGCCCTGAAATGTACAATGGCTGCATTTTGCAAGAAAAAAGAAGATAACTTCTTTCCCAACTCTGACTAGAGATAACCTGTTACCAACCTGACCACTGGCATCCAGATAGGCCAGAGTCTGGTGTGCGGGCAGAGGGCTGAGAGAGTGGATGCTGCAGCCCCACTTCACCTGAAACATGGTCCTCCTGCCCCAGAATGCAGAGTTAGGTGCCTTGGGCACAGCAGGGACATTTAGATACCTTTAAAGTACACGAAAAACCCATTTTCTTGCAAAGCAAGGAGGCTCCTGCAGTTAAGCAGTGGACCAAGGGTGTTTGAACTCCATCCTTCTCAGGGACCTGCACAAGGTGCCTCCTTACCCTGAGGTCAAGGACAGGGAAGAATTCTGGGAGACAGGTGTCCAGTTCAGCTTTTTTTTCAACCAGTAGCTGCTTGAGATGTAGTGGTAATAGTCACTTGGAAAGCATGGACTTAGTTATGTCTCAAGACATCTCTCTCATTTACATTATGGTGATGTAGATTCACCTCAAAGTTTTCCAGAAGTGCCTTTGCTACCGGGCAATAAAGCAGTCAGACAAGCAGCTTTCTACCCCTGACATTGAAACTAGGTCTCAGCTGATCCTGGGAAGCATATTCATGTTTCCAGACAGACAGGCAAAGTTGCATCTGTGGTCTAATGTCCAGGACACTTAGCTGGGAGTAGTTCTGAGGCTCTTTTGGACTGACTGTCCATTTAATTCACATTTGGTAAACTGGTATCGCATAAAAAGAAGCTACTTAGCTATTTAGTTTAATAATTACTTTTCATGTAGAAATAATTAAACTGAAATGTATTCATTGCCTTTTGCCATTATATTAGAATGGCCTAGCACTAGGATAGGGTACAGAGGTGTGTTTCTACACCTGATTCGTATTCTAAACTTCTGTGCAACATTGTGCTATGAAACCTAGGTGACAGGTGATTTTAAGTTCATTCTGGGTTAGGCAGCTACTGAAGTCTGGGCTTCCTGGATTGTTTTCCTGATTTTAATCAGCCCAAATTCTGCCTAGGCACTATGTGGTGCTAGGATTGATCATTTCAGTGTGCATTAAGGTGGAATTTCAGGTAAATGATCCACACCACCTGCCTACCATTCAGAATGCCCAGCCATGAGCTCCCATTACAATCAGAGGAGAGAAGTTCTCATTAATTCTGATACAGAAGAAAAAATGGTCTGATAATTATAGCTCTTCCAAGTATTGTATTATATATCCTGTGGTGCTTTGGAGGTTTTCTTGTTGCAGGAAGCTGATGTAGCAAACGTTTTACAGCTAAGGCTGTTCTTACTTCTGTGGCTGTCTGTGTACAGTGCAGAAAGCTGAGCTCCCAGCTGGTTTCAGAAGCTGTGAGGGAGGAACAGGGCCTTAAGCATGGTGTCCTAAAAATGGTGTGATGGCAGGGCCACTCTGAAACCACTGTAGACCTCATGTCACAGGCAGAGTGGAGTGACAGAGAGATCAAAGGTGATAAAGCCTCAGCTTTTTTCTTTCAGGTCACATTTAATAGCAATATAATATGATATAAACCACAATATAATATGTTGCAATACACTGAAATTTTCATACAGCCTAGAGTGTGATATGGGGAGGGAGGTCCAGGCACCTGAGGTTGCTTTCTCCTCTTCTTGATACTTGTGCAAAAACATGCCTTTTTGTGTGTGTGCAAACGTTTTCATTGCAGCTGAGATGAGCAAATGTGGCATATAGGGTATGCAGATAGCAGTCACATTGTTTTCTCTGTGATGACATGCATTTCCTCTCTTACAGTTGTAATGTGGCTCATGCTTCTCTGACTATATTTGGAAATATTCCTGGTTTAAAAAAGAGACAGCACAACCACTGATAATGTGGACATGAGAGAAGAGAAATTTCTGGAGTGAAATGCCACTTGAAAAGTATTTTTTTTATCATAGGGAAGCATGAGGAGTTTTTTGTGCTTATCATCATTACTTGAGAAACCAAGTGACTTAACTGCGTATATAACATGTATGTGTGGACAGCTTGCTACCCTCATATACTTTTAATCTCATTGTGGGATTGTTGAGAACAAATTGTGGAACTCTAACGACAGAGTTGAACAATCCTATTTGTACCATGATAAAAGGAAAACTGCATATCATATGAAAAATATGCAAATTATGTGAATTTTCTGTAAAATAAAACTTTTCCCATTGAAGAGATGAATGGAAACATGCCAGGATAATAAACTTGAGTAGGTTTGAGTACTTGCTGTCTGTATTAAAAACTCATAGGAAGTTGTCCGTCCTGCAAGAGCTGTTCCTAAACTTTTGTTTGGAATCAGTCCTTGTGCACAGAGTAGGTTGCCTAGATTTTTTAACTCCAGACATAGAGCAGTTTATTTGTATGCTCTGGGAGCCAAGAAGGGCAATATCTGGGCTGCAAATAGGGAGTTACCAGGAGGAAGACGAGTCTTGCAGAGTAACTAATGAAGTTATGGGTAAATTTAATTAGAAGTCTTATTCTGCAGCAGTGTCAGAACAATAAAATGGACAGCATCTTGTGTTATCCCAGTCTTTCCAACTTTCCAGTCACAATTTGTATGTTGTATCATGGTTGGGGTGCTTTTGTACCAGGTTATTGATAACTCCTCAGTGCAGCTTCTTGCATTACGAATTGTTGTAATTGAAAGGCAGTCACTCAGGCTCTCACACACCCAGAGCCTTTCAGGCTGGAAGCTGACCTATTTCCAGGAAGAAGCAGTCAGCCACCTAAGCTAAGAAGCGTGTTGAAAGATAGGGGGGAGGAAGAGGTGTAGGAGGAAGGATTTGTTCCTCAATGAGGCATTGTTTTTCCTGTCTTCTGGGTGCTGGGTTTGTTTGGGGCTTTTTGCCTATAATTTATTTCGACTGCACATGTTACAGTTTCTGTTAATTATTAAGTAGTTTGTGATATTATAGCTGTTATGAAGAAAAAGTTGGTGTCAAGATAAAAGAAAGTAAAACATAGCTGAAGTAGTAAAATGCATACTTGCCTTTATGAAAGAGTAACAATGAAATTGAAGTGGGGGATTATAAAATACATTGATTATCATTACAAAAAGTACAGTATCTTGCCAATCATAATTTTTGCTCCTTTTTATTCCTGTCAGAGGTTCACACTGTCTGTATTTAGAATGTTGTTCTCAATACAAAATCTGTTCAATTTTCAATAAAAACAGATTAACTGTGATTATAAGACTGCTGTTTTGGTACACAAGCTGAAGGTATCTACATGCCATTGTGAGTATCCACTGATATGGTGTGCATACTGAAGAAAAAAATTATTACAAAAAATGGAGAAGTAAATATAAAGGAGAAAACTAATGAGAAAACATTTTCAGTTATGCTAACTGTACCGGGTAAAGGTTAATATACATTTCCAGATTGAATTACAAGCAGTTCTTTATTTTCCCTGTTGGGTTGGATTCCACCTAGGTGTAACTGAGTATACTAAAGGAGATGAAAAATAAGTTTTATATTTATATTCGTTTTCAGAAAAGTCCCAGATAGTGCAACCAATATAAAATTGCTTATTTTACATGAGAATAACTTGATTTGAAATCCACACATCCCAATACAGTAAAGTGGAGTACACTGAAGACTAATACAGTAAAAAAAAAAAAAAAAATAGTTTCTTTTTTGTGCAGATTTTGCTCATTGCAGTGAGAATTGCTCAGTGGCTTCTGAAAGCCACAATGAAGAACATCCTTATTGCAATTCAATAGACTAAAGTAACTGCAAGCTGCTTGTTTTGTTCTTCATGCATTACAGTATTGCCAGTAAAGCATTCAAAACAATGTACTATGAAAGCTTTTCAAATCATGGGTAGGTAGGACTCTGGTTGGATTATTGCTCTGATAACATAGATTCTGAATAGTAAGGAAGTAACTTTACTCTTACACCATAACGTTGTTGCAATTTAATAAAAACCAGCAAAGACTGAATATATCTAATGTGAAGAAAAACTGCTTGACTGGCCCTCTTTCATAACTTTAGTACTTTCCCTTCCTGCCTTCGCTCCACCTTCTGACTAATATTTCAAGGACAGTGGGTGATTGTAGTGTGAAGGATATCTGTAGGTGCCTGTACTCCCTTACTAACTTGGGAACCTGTGAGCCAATTTCAGCAAACTTTTGCAGAGGAATGAAAAAAAATAACCAACTGGGTATCAGAGCAAGACAAAAGTGCCTTTACAAGTTCCATGACAGCTAAGGAGATCCAGTGTGACCTTGCACTTTAGAAAATACCAGAAAATCTACCTGAAAAAGAGGCCTTAGAAATGTATCAGTCATGGAGAAAGCTTGAACTAGAGTATGCATCCATTTTGAAATGAAGTCAGTGGAAAACAAGAGCTATGAGTGCTTTCATCCCTCCCACCCCTTTCTTTTCTCTGCCCTCAGCAGGGTCTGACAGGCTTCAGGGCCCTGATGATGTGTGTTCTTTGGAGGAAGAAATCTTTGAGACCAACGGGAAAATTTTCTTGGTGGAATTTGTAGTGGCTCTCTTAGAGCAGAGTAGCATAAAGGACGAAGTAAAGCCCTCTCATGGAATGAATAGATACTTTAAAAAAATTCTAGACTGAGCAATTAAGGCAGTGTTGGCTGTACACATCTTATTGGCTGCCAATCTAAGAAACTACTTCACAAAGCAGACAATAATCCAGTGGGATTTTCTTGAATTTTTTTCCCCCAAAACACTTCATAGACTAAAACACCCATGCAAAAATGCATGTAGTACTATCTTGGTTTCACATGATGCCAGGTCATGGCCTTGCTTTTCTTTAGTGACCACATATCCCTTCTGCCCCTAAATCATCTCAGCATGCTGATGACTTTCAGTTTGGGTTTCTCAGGGCCTGCTGCCCTTTGGAGGTGGCACAAGGGGCAGTGGTTGTAGCTGTGGCTGTGCTGGCAAGCAGAGGGGATCCTTACTGGCATGAATGCTCACTCAGAAAGACAAATTATCACTTACCTGGCTTATGTAGCAGATTTTTTTCTGTGTTATCACTAATAGTTGTTTAAAGATGTGGACACCGTATTGTTCAGGAAAAAAGATAATGAAGTTTCCTACTGGGAAGGTTAATACTAAATAAATTTAAAACTAATACTTAGTGTGTGGTGGATCCTTAAAGACTGAGTGGTCAAAGTCCGTAATCTCCTTTTTTTCTTGATACTGTGATTGCTAGACGTCTTTGATGTAAGCTGTAGATAACAACAGTAAAAGGCTTTGTTTGATGGGATGTTTTAATGAGTAGTGAGATTTGGCGAAACTGAGTCTGTATGATTCTGGTTTTCTGTGATATACTGGCATCTTAAATTGGAACATCACCTTTGCTATGTAGTAAAAAGTGAATAAAAAGGCAATTGTACTATTTAGACCAAAAACAAAATGACACATTTATTATGACACATGATACAAAATATAGACTAATGATATGCTCAGTATATTTTTTTAGAATTTTATAAACTTATTTCACAAACCAAATAATCAAATACCCAAGAATCTGATTTCATTTTTTCTCATCCAGATGAATTTATTTTTTTTTTATTTGAATAAGGGGTTTCAATCAGACAACTATTATAGTCATGACTATTATAATCATGACATTAAACAATTGGTTACCAAATATATGTTTTCTGCTTGGTCACTTTAAGCTGTGAGCTTTGCTTACAAAATCAAAACAATTATGAACTGGGTGTACCTAATATGAGCTTTTACTTCAGTAAAACTTGCTTCAGCTTGTACTGCAAACAGAGTGAAGCAAACAGAAGGCATTAGAGTTATCATTAAACATGTCATTTATAGTTACAGAAAAATTCCCGCACGTTGAGGCTTAAAGGTGCCCAGTCATAACATGCATTATTTTTCATCCTGCTAGAAGCAGGAACCTCCCGGTGCAGAAGTATAAAACCAGCTATACTCCTACACTGCAGCTTCTGTGGCTTACACTGCAATAATGCAGTTGGTGAAATATGGGAACTCCCAGAGAAAAAATGCTATGCCAAGAGATATTGGTGTTTATTAGAAAACTTACAGTTTCTTTTACCTATTAGGATTCTTTTCTTACTTTTCCTGACTGAAGCTTGATTTTGGGA
>JAWWEW010000088.1:55916825-55930392 GCA_035583185.1 Anabacerthia variegaticeps | reverse complement strand
AGTTCAAATGACACCAACTGGGGCAGGAGTGTTGGTCGGCTGGAGGGCAGGAAGGCTCTGCAGAGGGATCTGGACAGGCTGGATCAATGGCACGGTGCCAGTGGTGTGAGGTTCAACAAGACCAAGTGCTGGGTTAGAACCCTTGGGTCACAACAACCCCAGGCGGTGCTACAGACTGGGGAAGAGTGGCTGAAAAACTGCCCAGTGAAAAAGGACCTGAGGGCGCTGGTAGAAAGGGGCTGAACATGAGCCAGCAGTGCGTCCAGGTTGCCAAGAAGGCCAGTGGCATCAGCAGTAGTGTGTTCCCTTGTACTCAGCACTAGTGAGACCACACCTTGAGTCCTATGTTCACTTTTGGTCCCCTCACAATGAGGAGGACATTGAGATTCTTGAGCAAGTCCACAGATAGACAGCAAAGCTGCTAAAGGGTCTGGGGCACAGATCTGATGAGAAGCAAATGAGAGAGCTGTGGGTGTTTAGTCTGAAGAAAAGGAGTCGCAGGGGGAAACCTTACTGTTCACTTTACAACTGCCTGAAACGCAGTGGGGGTCTGTCTCTTCTCCCACGTAACAGGTAATAGGACAAGGCCTCAAATTGTGCCAGGGGAGGTTTAGACTGAATATTTGGAAAAATTTCTCCCTGGAAAAGACTGTCAAGCATTGGAACAGGCTTTCCAGGGAAGCAGTGGAATCAGCATCCCTGGAGGTATTTGAAAGATATGTAGATGTGGCACTTGGGGACATGGTTTAGTGGTGGACTTGGCAATGCTGAGTTAAGGGTTGGACTTGATTTTAAAAGTTTTTCCAGCCTAAAAGACTGTGTGATTCTAATGTACCTAATCAGACTGTTGATGTGTTTGCTGTGCCACAAGCTTAAGTTATGCCTTGAGGTAAAGGAGGATAACAGAGCTCTGAATCATACATCTTGCCTCCCTTCAGCTAAAATATTCCCATTCCTAAGGCTGCAACTTTTGTTAAGGCAAACAGTGAATGAGTCATTGATCTCTGCCAAGAGTATTATAACACATGTAAAGGGTGCTAGACAGGCATTACGCATGGGCAGGGTACTGTAACGAAAAGGCTGTTTTTTTCAAGCATGTGTCAAAGGCTATATTTATTTTCTTCTGTTGGGGGAGCTGGCACAGATGAAGAGCCTTTTTCACTGGGATCAAAATTCTTCTTTAATTGCTTCTGTGATAATCATAATCTTTGTGTTAACAGGTATTCTTCATAACTGCTGTGAAGCCTACAATATCGGGCTCCTGGAAGCAAAAATATTTTCTGGTCCACCAAGAGAGCAGTTTGGATATGCAGTTCAACAGTTTATAAATGAACAAGGCAAATGGTAAGCAGTTTGAAGAGCTTGTTTTATGTCCAGTTAAAAGGTTAAGGAAAAAACATTGCCACTCTAAGTACTTCTTTTGTAATTCCGGCTAATACCTTTTTTATATTAGAGTTATCTTTTTACAAATAAATACTTTACGTTATTAAAACAAAAGTTGAGATTTTCTAAAGAAATATGCATGTGATGGTTCATGCTTTTTTCCTTAACACTACGCAATCTGAGGTTTTCTTCCAGTTAATCTTTTACTTTTATCTCCAATACACCAGTTTTCTCAACCTTACAATTTCTGTAGAATTTCAGCTCTCATTTGATTCCTTCCTATATCAATAGCATCTTTGTTACACTTTACATATATGTGGTATATTTTTCCCATTTTAACATTGTTGAGGTTAAAACAAATGATTAAGGCTTGGGAGTTGTGATGATTAAAACTAAATTAAATTAAATCTGTATAATTTTGTGTCTGACACAGTATTAACCGTTTGTTTCTCAACGGATGGTGTATTTGGCTGTATATAACACAATCCTAGCAAAGGCCTTGTGTCTGCTGCATCTCTTCAGCCATAAAATTTGACCTGAAATCCACTGTTGTCACAACACTGGGCTTGAAGTGCAATTAGTAAAATATTTTTTCTAGTGATGTTGATTTCAAAAAGAACTTTAACATATTAACATGGAGTAAGCACATTCAGTGGAAGACATAGTTTCCTCTTCTGCAGTATCAGCAGCCACAAAGCTTAAGGCGTCTGTCACAGTAAGGACCGTATGTCTCTAAAAGTAGTTGAGAACCACTAAACTCTTAAGTGGTTAGTTGTGTGTACATGGTTTTAAGTCTGTAGTGGAAAGCTGCACATTATCTTAAGCTGAGATATTTCAGACATGTTCATCCTGCATAGACTGAAACTGTGTCAGAACCAGAATAGCCACGAACTGGCACATTTTCTTTAGTGACCATAGATGGATACTCAGTAATTAAACTTTTCTTACTAAAAAGAAAGATGTCAAAATCTGAAATACATGGAAATGCACATGAAAATGAATTTTACAGCTGAAGTTTGGAAAAGTCCATACAAAAATACTGAGCCAGCTGAGACACTTATGTATAGTGCTGATCAGGAGTGCTGTGCAGTTCAACTGGCTGCATGTGCAAACATGTACGACCACCTATATCTCACTGATGTTCCTCAAGCCAGTGACCAGGAGACAAAGTAAGAGGAGAGCAGAGCTGTATCCTCTGAATTAAAAGCTAGGCAGTTCCTCTCCCACCACTGGGTAGGCTTCCAGCCTACCTCCACCCCTCATCTGATGCTGTGGTGGCTTCTCCCTGTGCTTCTGCCTGCTTTATGCATTTAGTCACCCATAGATGAGAGGTCTCTTTCTTAGAAAAACAAAAACAAACAAACAAAAAAACCCAACCTCTGTGTAAAGCCATTGAGAACAAAAATATACGCATGAAGTGAATTGAATGCTTTTGTCTCGTGCATGAAGAAATTGCCGTGTGCTTTATACCTCTTGTGAGTTTTTCTGTCAGCTTGTAGCAGAAGCACCCAAGCTATTTATGTTTTATGTTTTCCTCTTTTATTTTTACTTTGATATAAAAACTTCTCCACTACCACTCTCTTTCTTGGATAATATATGCTGGAGTTTTGAGGGGGAAAGGAGTTTTGGTTTAACTTTTCCTATCTTATAGAGTCATAGAATCATTTAGGTTGGAAAAGACCTTTAAGATCATTGAGTGCAACCAATCTTCTTTACAGTATATGACTATTTTGACTCTGGTAAACATTTCTGTATACAGGCACTTCGTCATTAGTTATTTCACTGCATGGTGTCTGACCTAGCTCTACAAGTCAGTGAAATTTTATCAGCTCATGTTGGACTGACTAGGATTTGTTAGAGACTCTTCAGTGAAGAAAAGCTCTTCTCAGTCTCTCTCTCAGTCATTAGGCAAGCTTAAAAAAAAAAAAGTGAGTGGTGTTTTACTCTCATGGTCTCTTAATTTCTAGGCTATTTTCTTTTACTTGTGACACTACATTTTTTTCCTGTGTGCATTGTTTATAAACAAAACAGACAAAACAAAAAACCCAACCAACCAAAACCAACCCTAGCACAAACAGAACACTTGTTGTTTTCTCCTATAATCAATGCAGAGGCTGTAGTCCATGCACAGAGTGCTTGTTGATGTGGCTGGGAGCAAGATAAATACTGAGCTTTGCATAAGATTGGCGTGATACTTTCTGTTAGAGGGGATCATTTGTCATCATATGCTTTTGTGAAGAGATTGTGCAGCAAGAATGTGATGTACTTGAAAACTCTGTCGAGGCACAATAGGTGTGGCTGCCCATCATATGAAATGCTGCCAGGGTGCCATCGCTGCCCAAAAGACGTTATCCAGAATCTGAAATTCACCAGAATTTTCATCCCTTCCTAGGCTTTGCTTAATAGATTCACAAGGTGCCATATAAAATACAGCTCTAGAAACCCTGCTGTACTCTCAAAGAGTAGAAAGGTGACACAGAGAGATACAGCAGATTCTAGTTATATTATTCAGGTCTATTATTGGGAGGTGTATTTCATGAGGCAATAAGAGCTATAGAAAATTATATAGAAGAATTTTTGCAGAATTGGTACTCTATGCAGCAGTATGTTTTCACTTTTGCTTGGAGATAACTTCAGAGAAAAAAGACAGTCTTAACAGGAGTACAGGACTAATGAAGGGACTGGTACATGTTGGGATGCCGTGACACAAACCAGCAAGGGAGATTTTTTTGTGTCAAGTCAGATGACCCAGGATAATTGGGCACCAATCTAGTGTGCTCTGATGGGCACTGATGGCATGTGATGCTCATAAATAAGGACAAACTTGCAAATCAAGCACAGCTCAAGCTTTTGAAAGTGTTTGGTGGGAATTTCAAAACAGGAGCTCTATAATGAACTGAAAGAAAATTGTGAATACCAAAGAAACTCATCAATTAGAAAAGTTCAAGCAGTCCACCACACGAATAATTAGCCATCACAGAAACATCATTCAGTTTACGCTCTGGTTCTCCCTATTGTGAGGTCATTGCATTTGAATCTTAATTTGAGACCAAAATCTCTGTTATTTGATAAACAGTGTTTTAGAAAGCCAGATTGTACTCTGTCATCAATTTGTCTTGAATGCGTATGTCCTGAATAGCAGCTTTCTTCTTCAAAGATAACAATACTTACTTCATTCTGAGAATTGGTTTTATATCTGTCTCAGGTGAGGAAGACTGAATAGCTGTATATAGGTGTTAAAATGCTTTTTCCTAGCCATGTATGTCTTCATTCATATGCTCAGCTGTGTCTGTGTGCTTACAATTTGGATTTTTTTTTTCATTTTGTTTTTGAATTTATATTATGGGATTTTTTGTTTTAAAATATTTTGTTTCATCCCATCTGTCTGTAATGACACCTTAATATGCAGATCACTTACTGATGTATCACATAATTATTGCACTACAAAATAGTTTTAAAAAATCATTGCATACTGCTCATTAAATACAGCAGCCTTTCTTGGGAGGTGCTGTGATGCCTCTTTAGACAATAAGATATTTTGCCAAAAAGACACATTTCTGTAACAGCTTCTGTTTAAATCGGTACATTTTCAAAGCTTTCTTATTTTAATGAGGAGGGCCATTTCCCCATTTTGAGGATAGTAACTTTTTTTTTTTTTAACAGAAAGCTGCCATTGTTAGAGCTCTGACTTTTCAGTGCCAGCACCGCTGCTGATACTGAGTTCCTTACACAGTTTTTGCTTTCCCTGACTGCATGCACTGCAATTTGTCTTTTTCCTGCTTAGACAAGCTCTGGCAGCTGTTTTCTAGGACTTTTAAGTTTGTTAGTCAAACTCTCTTGCTGTGTAGCTCAGTGTAGGTTTTGAAGTTTGGAGTTTTGTTCAAAGGATCAAAAGTTTTAGATGGCGAGAAGTGTTTTAGGGTGTGCACAGAAACATTGGTGAAAATGAAGAATTTTCTGGCCTTGATATCCACTCATCGCTTCCTGTAATTGTAGGGAAAAGGGCAAGATGATTTAAGAGGTCCTTTCTACATTTATCTTCCTATTAGACATCTTTGTGTTCAGGAAAAAAAAATACAATAACGAGCAAATGTGTGAAAAGTAAAAAAAACAAAAAAAACCAACCACAGAAAACAAGCTCTGACAACAGCTGGGAATTCAGCCCTTCACTATGAATTCTGATTTTGCTTTCTGCTACATCACACGTTGCTGATTACTAGCTTTGTCATGGTGTAATTTCCCAGAAATAATTCCTGTTGCACTTTGATCTGCTGCTCCTGCAGCTTGTGTGGTAGGGCATTGCTGCTGAACTTTATTTGACTTCATGTAGTTTCATTGCTTTGTATATAGTCTTGGAGACTGATTAAGGAGATGAATAATAAAATCGGCTGCAATATTACATTATATTCACTATAGTATTGTGTAAAGACAGTCAGAAAGGACATGTAAGGAAGTTTTGTACAAATAAATATTTAACTTGTGGACAAAAAAGACCCTTAATACATTATCCATGATATGGTTTATTTGGAAACAAACATTTTCAAGTATTTTAATACTCATTTCTTGCATTCTCTCCTGATACATTCTGTTTCACTTTGCCCCATGCATCCTGTTTTATCACAGTATTTTTGTAGTTAGCAGGATTCTGGCCAGATACTCTCTTGCTGTCTTCACTTCTGATGTTTCAAAAAAGATTCACATGCATTTTCCCAGAGCAGTATTGTGTAACTCCCTACAGTGATGGTCTATGTTAATTTTCAAAGGCAAGTAGGACTTTCTGATTCCTAATGCAGATTATGGCTAATATTAAGCTTAAGTAAGGCACAGGATATGAGAGAAATAATAAAGTTATTTCCTAGGACTTTTAAGCTTGGCAGCTAAAAGTAGAGGGCTAAGCTTGGCATGAGTCAGTTAATATTTTCTCAGGTGTGTATTGGCGACAGGTTAGACTAGTTAAGTCAGATAATAGAAGGGGGTTAATAGCTTTGTTCATTTCTGAAAATAAGAGTCAGTAATAGTCTGTTCTAATGTTAAATTCAGTGTATGGAGTGGCATTTTTTGGCCTACAACATAGGTGTGACATTGAGATTCATAGACCCTGCAATTCTACAGGAAATACAGCAAAATAAGTTAATAAATAACTTCCAGTGAAATATGAGGAGTGCAAGCTAAATGAAAGACAAAATTAAGTTTGCTTTGTGCACAGTTGGCATAGATCTAAATTTGGGGTTAAAATTAGAATAGTTCATCTTGTTTATCTTACGTTTTCCTGTTTGTACCATGCAACAGCTACAAGGTTAGTTTCAGGGCTAGCAAAAGTAAAATTATCTTGTGACTATTAAGTTGTAGAAGTGAATTGGGTATAAAGAGGGATGGTTCCTTGGTATAAACAGGTGTCTGGGTTGAAGTTAATGTTGAGGTTGGGGAAAACAGGAGCCAAACAAAACTCATGGAATGAGCATAAGTATGCATGCTGAAAGGGAGAGAACTGCTTTCAGCAAACTGTGGATGATGTTTGTCTCTAGTTTATGCCAATAGCAAGGGTAAGGGTTAGAGTTAGGCTTGGATTTGGGTACACATAGTGCTCTAGCATGCTTCTCTTCCTCTTCTCTTCCTCTGGTATTCACTCGGTGAGTGAAACTATGTGCTTTAGGCATTCAGGATAACTAGTGGCTGATGCCAGCACAGTGCAGAGATTTACTGTTTCATGTTCAGATGGAGTGGTGGTAAGGGGTATTTCTGAGACAGAACAGCTACTCTGAACAGTAGCTGTCATCCTGCAAGGACTCTGAAGTATGGTTGCCTTCTGGGAAACTTAGAAAAAACATACAAGTGTTTATAAAAGTACACGGTGCAATGTCCAGCTTGACAGTTAATGCTGAAAAGCTGTTCCAGTTTCAGATAATGCACATGCAGTGTTGCCATTCATTTTAAAACTGTTTCCTGTTGCTATGAGAACTCTAAACCCTTCCTCTCTCCCATCAGCCCAGTTAGCATAACTGTGCCTAACTCCATAGTACCCAACAAGGCAGAAGAGTGTAACACCACATCTTCCTTCTCTCAATCACTATTGACCATCTCCAGCCCTCTCTGTCACTGCAAGTGTTTGCAGGTTATGTTATTGGTTGGCAGTGGAGTAGTTTCTCATGAGCTCTGGTTATTTGGTCCAGAGCTGTGATGGTTCTCATTTCCACTGCACAGAAAAGGCTCAGAAAGTCTCAGAAAATAAGGTCAGAGAACTCCTTGCAGCTAGTGTAATGTACATTGTTTTTATACAGAGAGGTATTTATACGAACCTGAGTTGCACATTTAGAGGTGCTAAAAGTACACAATATCTTGTTCCTGTGGCCTGCATAAATCACCATTTTTCAACAAGGTAACTGAGAAGGAGTTAGGCATTTTTAAAATATTCTGACACACAGGAAATAGAATCTGAAAACGAACCCCCAGCTGCACTGATAAACAGAATAATGTTATTTGTTCTCTAAAGTTTGTTTAATTGAGGTGAAATAAAGTAAAAAAAAAAAAGAATATGCAGTTAGCAGTATTTTTGATGAGAAAGTCAAAAAAAGTCTCAAAATATTTCTTACACATCTAAAACTATGGAGTTTTTTTCATAGCCATCTTTTTTAAACTAGTTATAAAATTGCAGCAGTAAAATCAGATAATTCCTGGAAAGTTAATATGATACATAGCCTTTGTTTTGAAATATAATAATTTCAGACAATTTGGGGGTATTTTTTAATGGTGAAAGGTATATTTGAATTAAGTACCTATAAATTTTGGAGGACAACAATTTTGCTTTAAGCAACCTATTGACCAGCTGAAAAAGATGGTTTCTAATGAAACTCTCTGTTCTGTACTGGAGTGTCTACTGCTTGTACTTTTGCTGTCCCCAAAATGCATTAATTACTGCCATGGATTGTCCTGTTTGAAAAGCAAAATCACATTGTTGCTGGAGCAAATACCCAATCCCTGCTTTTCAGTCATCTGTTTTATTTTTTCATATCTCTTGAGATCATCTTCACTTTTCAGAGACTTGTATTGAAAAATAGGTGTTCTTAAGCAGTATTGCCGGGAGGTGAAATAACAGTTTGATGAAGGCTTTCACTCAAAAATTAGAGGAGTCTTGAGAAGGAGATATTAGAGGGAAAACCTTATGTCAGATGAAGGAATGAGTCAGAGAACATGAATCACTCTGTACTGTAGGGACAAATTATCAAAAGTCTTAGCTTTCTTGTTCAGGACTACAGACTTCATGCAGCAGATTGTTACCACCTGCAGTATTTTCCTTCTGACTCAGCCTTACCAAGGTGTGGTAATGTTCAAGCTTAGACATAAGTGTTTGACTGTTGCTGAGCAGATCCTGTAGAAAATGTTTCTTATCAGTTAAAAGAATAACTAAAAGGAATCAGTTAACCATTACCTGATAGAACAATAAATAATTTGTCTCTCAATCCCCAACATACATATTTTTTAATTTTTTGCATCTATACATATTAGTGTATTTGCTGTACTTCTTCTGACCTATTATATATGGTCAGAGAAAAAACAGTACACGTTTGAGGCAGCTGAATCTCCAAATGCTCTCCAGTTCTTCTTCTTCACCAAAGCTGCCCTTGGTGAATCCAGCATATTGATATGCAAGTAAAGCTTCTGAACAGTTCTGGAGAAGACTCCTACTCCTTAATGCCCTAGGTGCTCTATCTTGTGAAAGCCTCTTTACCTCTTGACTGTAGTGTTCCATACAGTGACGTTGCTGGACTTTTCCAGTATCATTAAGGACCTAATGAAGTTCCTGTTATTCTAGGTTATTGGTTGGAACACCCTGGAGTGGCTATCCTGCTAACAGAACTGGAGATATATATGCATGTCCTGTTCGTACGTCCAAAACCACATGTAAAAAATTGAATTTACAAGGTAAGTTGTAACTAATAAAGTCTTGCTGCAATTTTTCAGTTTTCTGTTATTTTTGTACCAGGGCAATCTGCCTTATTAAAACTTTTCTTAACTAGCTCTCTGCATAATCTCAGTCTCCATGGGGTGTGTATATGTGTGTGTGCTGCAAGGCTCAGTGCCTGCTGCTGCTGAGAGCTGTGTCAGTCTGAGCAAGAATTGGTGCCTGCCACTGGAGTCATGTTAGGGTGTGGGCATCTGACCTGTGGTGCCAGCTGCTGGAAGCACTGTGGTCTCAGTGTAACCCACTGAAGCAACTGGGGTCTTTAACCTCCAGATATGGAGCAGGAATGGTGTAGATCCCAAAGCCAGCTGCTGGCTTAGCCAGGGCTCTGTGCCATTGAAGGACTCCTTGATGGCATCCTGGGGTGGGCTGCTGCGAGAGCAAGTGTCTCTGTTTTCTCCAGACCAAGTAGGGTACATGTGTCTGTGTGTTTACAAACTAAGTATAAAATGGGGTTCACTTCTGAGTGTGCTGAGATGCTATATTATGTTTATTTGTGGTGCAGAGCATGTCTGCTCTCCACTGCTCTGTTCAAGTTTTTGTCTAAAGCCCAATACTGGATCTGAAGAGTCTAATGTCCTCAGGAATGTAACAGTAGCTGCTCAGCTGCAGCTACTCAGACAGCCAAAAATACGCAATAGGTAGATTGTTTCTTCCTCTCTTTTGCCCTTAGGCAGATACTCTAAATGGCCATACTTGATCCATGTTTATAGTTAATGGCTAGCAATTGTTTGACAAAGACTGATTTTTATTTCTCTTGTCTCAGAACTGTGTGCAGCCATTTGGAAAAGGTGTCTTAGATTCTGAGAAATCAAGTTTTTGAAAAGGAATTCTAACTCACTAAATTGCTTCTGCATCTTATTTATTAATCTGTCATTACTTAACCTAATTTTATTTCAGCTTTAATAAATATTCCAAATGTGACTGAAATAAAGGAAGACATGAACCTGGGCTTGACTCTGATACAGAACTCAAAAACAGGAGGATTTTTGGTACGTATCAAGATCATATTCAGTCTACACAGAAATTCCTGAGGAGAATGAAGAAACTCTCCACATTTTTTGAAAGTCCAAGCTAAATGTATTTTATTATGTAGCATAGATTAGTATATCTGTTGCGTATTTTAAAATATTCCATCCCATTGTCATTACCTAGAGTCAAAATCAGGAAAATTATGAAGTCTCTCCTTTGTCATTATCTAAACATCCTCTGGAAGGGCATGTAATTAAAGACCCAGTAATTTAAGTCAGACAATATAGGCAATAATATTTCCACCATTAAATTCTTTAAGACAGTCTTGTATAGTTCTGATTGTGCTTTCAAAAGACCGTATGGAATCTCTCTTCCAGCATATCCGCTTGTACAAGCACTATCCTCCTGAGATGTTAGCTAGTCCCATGGAATCTGCAATGTGAATAATTTGGTTAGTGAGCTGGAAGAGGATGCATTTTCTGTGTGTATATTCTGCAAACCTTGGAGCCTGTGAAAAAGATTTCTTAATCAAAAGGAAGTGAAGGCCTGTTTAATATGCTTTTTTTTAATAATCTTAATCATAAGCATGAAAACTGTTGCTGGTAGGTATAGTTCACTTTGATGTGTCCTCTATAGCCACGTGCAGTAAATAAGTGAAACAATAAATTAGAGACAAAAGAGTTTTGAGGCTCCCTTTAAGTATTTTTCAGTTGTACTTTTGAACACAACACTGTTCAAATATTTATTATATTCATTAACACATAACCCAGTTCACTGAAGTACTTAAAAGCAGGCCTAATTCCAATCTTTCCAGCAGCTCTCTTGGAGTTAGTAAAGTTATTCATAACTTCAAAATACAGCAACAGTGCTTTTCTTGATTTTCTGGTTTGAGAAGATACTTATTAAAAAAATATCTTTTTCTCTCATGAATAATACTTCTATTACTGTTAATGATGTCCTGTGCATACCCACTTTTAATCAGTATCAGTAACTACAGTGTTTTAAAATATCTCATGCAGGAAATTTTTTATTTTCTAATAATATTTGAACTTCTCTCAGTCAAAAAGAATTTCCTAATCCATGTATGTTATTGACTCTCCTTAAATTGCATGAGGTGAAAAAAAAAAGAAATGTTGAATGCTAGGACATAAACAGCCACGTCTTTGGCAACAGGAGTTCTTTTTGACATACGGAGAATGAGGTGCTTGAGACAGGTGCTTATCTGTGAGTCAGTCTCAACAAATATCCAGAGCCCCATAACTTAATTGTGGCAAGTATTGGACTACTTGCATAGAATGCCTGCTCGTAATTGCACGCTGCTGCCAGCCTGGACTTCGCTCCGGGACACTGTCTGTGACAGCTGGCCTCTGTGATGCACTCTTGGTGTTGCACTCAGGGCTTCCTCCTCCCAGCTCACTGCTCTCCCTCCTGTGGCTGTTCCCCTCTCAGCGTCCATCCACTTGTCCCAGTCTGTGCTGCTTGCGCAGTCTCTGGGATGCTTGGCTGGAGCGTGACCCAGCCTGGCATGTCTGTGCTCATGAGTCCCGCTGGTTCAGCTGTTTGATGCCATGTGATTGCTTCCCACAGGTATCCTAAGTACAGGACAGTCATTTCCCACTCACTCATTACATTTTTCTGAGGCATGCTTAGTCCTGTTGGAGACATGGTTAAGAATTTCACTGATTGTTAACAACGTTTTTCTGGATTTCTCACCTAAGTTCCTATCAGCTTGTTTTTGGCACAGTGCTGCACGTTTAATTGAAAGAATCAGCTTCCTTCTCACTGCATGTAAAATCTCCCTTCTGTATTTGACACCCCACAATAACTCTTCTCTGTCCTTTCCTTTGCCAAACAAACACTGAGTTTTTTGGCTGAAATGTGCTTTTTAAAATACACCTCTCTCAAGCATGAATGACCAGATCTATGCTGTATTCCACATGAGACTTTCCAGGGCACTGTGCCGTGTATTTGGCATTTCCCCAGCTCAACAGCAAGTGCTTCTTGTCACATATCTTTAAGCCGTATTTGCTTTGCATGCTGGCTGTGTGCATATGGTCACCCTGCAATCAGCCAGTGCCCGATCTGCATGCTTCTCTCTCTCCTCCATTTAATGACCCTCCAGTTTTTGTCCACATTTCTTAACATTAGTCTGGAAGGGCAATTCTGTGCCCCTTTCTAATAGTCCACCTTTCAAGTTCATCAGTTCTTGATACATGACCTCCCAGTTTTCCCTGACATTGATAATACATCTTATGTTTCTGACTGTAATAATGCTATGACATAAGAGGTTTTGGGTTGTTTTTTGTTTTTTGTTGTTTTGGTTTTTTTTTATGTGAAGGTTAACAAAGATTACTGGAACATTTTTGTTTTTTCATCAACTTTGGAGTTACCACCAGAAGAAAATTATAAAACAGACCAATGAGATTGATCTAAAAATAAAGGCCAGTAACTCTCCTCCAGCTTTATACTCACCAATATAGATGACTTATTTTATATTTTTTGCCTGTCTAAAATCTGTCTTCCTGAGTAAAAACTAATCATGCCTGATGTGGCAGGTAAAAAGAGCAGTTATCTCAAGATCTGATAATGCAGATACACTTCCTTTCATCTAGAAAATCTATCTGGTCAAGTATGTTAGAATAGTGAGATGTGTGACAGGACAGTCACACACAGGACAGTGTAGTGAGGGGTTAGCTCATTTTCCGTCTTTTAATTACCTTGCCCCACCAATATTCTCGAGGAAAGAGTAATGCTGCTGGTTATCCCTCTTTTCCTAAATGAAGGTGGTGCATTCTGTTTTCTAGACTCTCCCAACTAGGGCAACCAGAGACTATATGTAGGGACGCTGTCATTTCTTACAGAACTGTTGGACAGAGGTTATGTGGAGGTTGTTTTTGGTTTGTGGTGGTTTGTGGGATTTTCCCCTTGAGTTCCTAATACTATTTTCTTTCAAAAAGGAAGTACACCAGCGCCCCCCCACCCGGCCCTGGGTCTGCATGACGAAATCTCTCTGAATGGCACTTTTTTATCCCGGTGCTTTCGTACCTGCCCTTCTGATACCAGAGCTGTGGCTGTCATGAGCCCACTGGCTGATCCCGCTGGAAACCTTCCCTTTCACGGGGATCGCTTCCAGCAGGGAGCCGGGATTATTTCCCCCCACCCCGAAAGGCGCAGGCGGGGGGCTCGGAAGGCCGGGGACAAACCGGGCTCTTTTGCCGTGGCCGGACAGGGCCTCGCTGGCTGCGGCGGGGG
>JAWWEW010000088.1:55902821-55916725 GCA_035583185.1 Anabacerthia variegaticeps | reverse complement strand
GCTGTCCCTAGGATGCTGTCCCTAGGATGCTGTCCCCGCGGTGCTGTCCGCCTGCTGTACCTAGGATGCTGTCCCCGCGGTGCTGTCCCCTCTGCTGTGCCCTCTACTGTCCCCTCTGCCGTCCCTGCCCTCCCCCTCTGCTGTCCCTGTGGTGCTGTCCCTGTGCTGTCCCCTCTGCTGTCGCTGTGTCCCCGCTCTGTCCCTACCGTGTCCCCGCCGAGCCCGCAGCCCGCGCTGCCCGTGGCGCTGCCGCCCCCCGGCGGCCACGGCCGGGACTGCAGCGCGGCGGGGCCCGCCTGGGGCGGGGGGGCTCGGCCGGGCCGGGGGGGGGGGGGGGCTTGGGCTCCTAATCCAGGAGGGTCCCGTGAGGCTGCCGGGGGTCTGTACCTGTTGTACCTGTGTGCCTGTTTTGGGTCTGTACCTGTGTGCCTGTTGTCCCGCTTGCCGCAGGTTTGTGCGTACATAGGGTGAGATGAGTACTTTGTTGTTCTTATAGGTTTTTTTCTTCTTTTTTCTTTTTTTTTTTTTTTTTTTAAGACTTGTGGTCCCTTGTGGGCACAGCAGTGTGGAAGACAATACTATGCAACAGGAGTTTGTTCTGAGATCAGCCCAAGTTTCCAGATCCTGAGAAGCTTTTCTCCTGCACTTCAAAGTAAGGCAACATGTGCAAAACAGATTCAATTTAAAAAAAAAACCCTCCGCAAACCCATATCAAATGAAATCAAGTTAGATTGTGTCAGGGACTGTTGATTTTGACTTCTTAAAAAAAAAAAAATTGTATGTGCCAAAAGTAAAGTCCTGTGATTGGTACGTAAGGAGTGACAAATTGTGATGCAGTGCTGACACAAATATGGTCTGGCTCCTCTGTATGCAGAGTCACTGCACCTCTGCAGGCTCAAAACCTGCTTCTTAAGGCTTCTTTTGAGTCCTCATTCTGGCAATGCTTTCTGATCTGAAGTATTGCCTGTGTGAGACCTAAACTGCACCTCTGGATTTAGCTGGAGAGTGTATTGGGACTGCAAGTGCATTTAATGTCTACTTTTTATTTTTGTTTTAGAGTGTTCCTCTGTTATAGATGTTGTAGTGGTTTGTGACGAGTCAAACAGCATTTATCCCTGGGAGGCAGTACGGGCATTTTTGAAAAAATTTGTACAAGGCTTAGACATAGGCCTTAACAAGACCCAGGTAAGTCAAAAAAGATGTATTTGAGAAAGACTGGAAAAAAAAAAAACCCAACCAACTTTAAAGGAAACCAGGTGTGATTTAGTGTAACTACAGTACCTCCCCCAAAGCCACAAATTACAGTTATCCTATTCAGCATTGGGGATTTTACTTCACAGCTAACCTATTTCAAAAGGGATTAGTAATTTAATTCAAAATATAAATTAACTGAAATAGAAGTCTAGGTTATATCTAGAGGAGTCAGATCCCTTTCATGCAGTTGGTGTAAAAGTAGTTAAAATATAGTCTGTGGGGATTTGTTAAAAGTAGAACAGATTTTTAAAGGGCTTTTCACACAGCTCTTACTTTCCAACTGCTGCATCTTTAAAATAGGAGTTTTTCCTTCTGGGTAACGAACTGATCTTCAAGTTCTTTTTTCCTTTTAATTTGATGATGGTAAGGAAATTTTATTGCCTTTTTTTTTTTTTTTAAACATCTTCTGTCTTTACAGCTGTCCATTTTCCATAAACAGTTCTGGAAACAAAGACTGGGCACTGGAAATCTCTCTCCCAAAGGCGGCCTTCTTCCTTGGGCTACTTTGGAAGTGAGGTGCTTAAAAGTTAGGCTTCCTGCACCATTCTTTCTGAACCTCACTTTTAGCATCTTTTCTTTTTTTCTTTCATGTTAAATCTACATGTTTTCATATGTCTTTAGCTTCACCTATATTATAAGTGATTAGGGTTTGCAGTACTGTGAAGTAACTAACCTTTAGGACTTCCTTAGAAGAGATCAGTGAGGTGCTGTTAGCTTGCAGAGTTTTTGCTATTTTCTCATTTTTCCCAGAGCTCCTTGTATTATAGCTATCTATCAGCTCTTTCAGAAGTAACCAAGCAAACATTTAATGTCTACTGTTTCAGGTTTTTGGCATTAACATATTGTAGTCCATAATAAATGATATAAGGTGCAAGAGCATTTTAGCTTTCTTGCTTTCCACATGTGTTAATTAGTTTTGTATACATTGAAAGAAAATTATAATCCCGTGTGCATCTGCAGGGCTCCAAGCTGGTAAATAAGTAAGCATCATGATTCTGTGTAATTAAATGTAATGCATGATAATCTAACATAATTTTTTTATTGCATAGGTGGGTTTAATTCAGTATGCTAATAATCCCCGTGTAGTCTTCAACTTGAATACATATCAAACAAAGGATGAGGTTGTTAAAGCAATGGAGAAAACATTTCAGAAGGGAGGAGATCTCACTAACACTTTCAAAGCCATTGACGATGCAAGGTGAGACACATTGATGATCCCTGTGCAACTATTGTAACTCAGCTTAAACAGCAGCGAGGACATCCTGAATTTCATTCCCACTAGGAGACCATGTGCTCAGGGCCTCTAAGTAGGTTCCCAGCACTAGGCAGAATCCTTCAGGTACATTCACAGTGTCCCATGCACAATGGTACAGGAATGTGTAAATTAGACTTGCTGAAAAGTATGTTGTTAACCACTGGGTTTAAACTTGACACTAGTACATCTGGTACCCAACAATTCTGTCACACGTATCTAAACATGACAGTGCATCAAACACAGTGGACAAGGAAAGATATATTTTTAGGAAAGATACAAAACCAATGAAAGAAGTAAAGTTTATCCAGAGACTCAGTGGGCCTAGTAACTTTTGTGTTTGCAGATCAGGCTTTGGTTGGTTGCAGAAAAAATAAAATCTCTTACTTGTCAGTTTGTCCCTGCAGCACCAGCAGCATGAAAAATAGGAATAACCTAAACCAATGTTCTGTTACTCTGAATAGTATACCGACCATGTCTGTTTCTCAACAGAAATATGCCATTTTGAAACTGAATCAAGAAAAGAACTCTAGGCCAAAATACATGCTGAATCAAATGTCCTTGAAAATTTTGTTTAAGAGCAGACTCAGCCTTCAATGGAGACAATATCTGCAGCAGTATTGAGGAGGCTATTATTAATTCTCCTCTATTTTTGTCTGAATTGGTGATGCAAATTTCTGGCATCTAAGAGTTCTGACAAAACCCCCTTTTTGTTTAGAAATATTTGTACAAAAATATATTGTTTTTCCTAGAATTTACATTTCTATTGGAAATACTATCCAGTCCTTCCAGTCCTACTTTTTTTTTTCCCTACTTCTTTTATTGTATTTCTTATGGCTCTTTGAGCAGGGGTTTGAGAAGAAGCTATCAAGAGCGTATTTGAAAATTCTTATTGCAGACTGTTAATTTACAAAGAATAATGCACTACAGAAACACCTTGTTCTAAGTCAGTGATGGATGTATTTATTGCAGTGTATGTACTGAATCCTATTCATTGTAGACTGACTTGTGATAAACCCAATGTTTTATAACAGGCAACATGCCTTCTCACCTGAATCAGGAGGGCGTCCGACAGCCACGAAAGTAATGGTTGTTGTGACAGATGGTGAATCTCATGATGGCTCCAACTTGAAAACAGTGATAGGTAAATGCAATGAAGACAATATAACCAGATTTGGCATTGCTGTAAGTAATCCTGAAATTACATGTTATTGCAATTTTGAAAGATTATTTTGTGTGTGTGTGAAAAAGTACATGTTCTATATATAAGCAGTATATAATGCATGCATTGTTGCACTAGTGAGACTGAAACAAAATCAAATTAATACCTATAAACTAGTGTAATATTTTTCTTCTATACTGGCTGAAAAAGCAAGACTAGTATTGCTTAAGTAACTTAAGTGGTTTTCTCTTTTTACATGTTCTATGTATTTTTCCTGTCTGAATGGTCCATTGCATAGGAATACAATCTGCTAAGCAATTCAGTAATATGAATGAAGGGAATTCTTTTTTTTTAATATGTAGAATATTTGCTCAAATAATACAGAAGGAAATAATTTCTTTCACTCTTCTTATTTTGCTGTTTGTTTACTTTTTAATCCAAGGTTTTGGGATATTTAATCAGGCACGAACTTGATACTAAAAATTTAATTAAAGAAATCAAGGGAATTGCTAGTCATCCAACAGACAAGTATTTCTTCAATGTGTCATCTGAGGCTGCACTCCTGGAAGAAGCAGGAACACTTGGAGAGCGTATTTTTAGTATAGAAGGTAATTGTCCCACCTGAGAAGGATTTTATTTAGCTTCAGCCGAAAGTAGTATTGTGAAAATGAGGGGCCCTCCACCAGGAGGGCTCTGGTTTGCACAGGTGTTCTCCAGCTACCTCACCCCTAATAAGCCTGAGCTTCAAGTTAGTTTCTGCGGTTTGTGGAAAACATTCCCCAGTTGATGAGAATTTCTATCAAGTTATGAGCTTTAGGCATGGAGGCCTGTCCACGTGTGTCCAAATGTATTTGGAACTGTTACCACCAGAAGAGTAAAGGTATCTTCATGCTTCACCTGTGTGAATGCTAAGCAATTGTAAATTTAAAAAACAAACCAGAAGATTTGGTTACTGTTTTCCAAACAGAAAAGCTACAGTAATGCAGTCTGTGTGGCGCCTGCCAGGCTCCATCCATAGCATCACCCACAATCCTATGTATTGTTTGGAGAAAGGTGTTGCAGAGGTGACTCAGAGACACTTTGTCCCCCCTGCCATGGCCAGCCTTTAAATTTTAATTTAAATTCAGACTTGCTTTGGAGTTGTGTAACCTGCCCTCAGCCCTCCCTAAGGAGCTGCAGCCTTCCTGTGCTCAGGATGAGCCTTCCTTTCTCTGTCACCCCATCTTTCTTTGCTGGTCCCATGCTGCTAGTCAAAGCAAGGGGGTAGGTTGAGCTCCTTGTCTTGAGTTTTCCTGAGTACTCCCACTGAATTCACATCCATCTAGTTTAGGAAATATTCCTGGATGTCACAGTATTTCTCAAGACAATTACAACAGTTTTTATAAGTCCTATATTGCCATAAACATTCATGTTCTATTTGCAACTTGTGAATATACAGTTATTAAACCTGCTAATTTCAGTGTTTAGCCACCAACGTGCTTGTAGCAAGCGTGGGTAGAGCCCTTGTAAATCTTCGTTCGTGAAGCCTAGCCATGAGTGAGAATTTCAGTGTATTATTTAAGCTTCCTAGGAAACGAATAACAAAAAGAGATTAGCCACAGTGATAAGATTGTGCAAGCTGATTCAAACCACCTTTATTACCATCTTCTATGGGTTTTTTTTGAAAGGATTTATAGCATTGTGGCTCCATCTTATCAATTTGCCATTAAATCCTCCAATATTTTTATAGTTTACAAGCTCTGATTTCCACTGTTTGTAAATGCTTTAACAGAATTGGTGGATATATACAGTCCCTATATAGCTAAAACTTTGATGCAGCAAGATTGGGTCTTGTGTGGCTCTATAGGGTTACCATATGCGGATATCTGTTTTACCAGGTACAGATCAAGGTGATACTTTCCAAATGGAAATGTCACAGGTGGGCTTCAGTGCATATTACTCACAAAAAAAGGTATGTGAATTTAATTATTTAATTATATGAATGGACATAATTATGTAGAAATGAGTGCAAGAAAATAGTAATAATAAAGCACAGTGTCCAACTTTAAGAGCTTTTTACAAGAAGTAGAATGTCAAATTATCCTTTTCCTTTTTTTTTGTACTTGAATGCCACTAATAGATGGTGTATATCTCTAAAATAAAAAAATAACAGTTTCTTTCACTTAATGATTTTGAGGTGTGTTAATACAATGATTTCAGTGAATTCTGAGTTATGTGGCAGGAAAAAATCAGTTGTTCCATGTTTGCATCTTGGAGTTGAATAACTCAGAAGAATTGAAACTATATTGTAAGGCTGACCTATTTCTAGGCAGTCCCCAAAATATAAATAAATCAAGTCTGAAAATAATTTCTCTATGAATTATAAAATTAATAATATTTCTTTGAATCATATTTCAGAAATTAGAAAAAAAACATATATTCTAATGCTAATTAGTTTTAAGATTACCTTGATCAAATAGGTCCTCTTTCTAAAATTCAAGTGTTGTTCAATAAGCTTTCAACTGAAAGTACAGTTGTTTCTTTTTCATAGCTCTTAAAGATTAGTGAAATAATATTTAAAAAGTCCTTGATATTTGCACAAACAAAAGTGTTAAATTACAAAGCACTTAATGCTAGGAAATAAATATTTGGGCGTTCCTTCAGGAAAATTACACATCCAGTCTTATTGTAGTTTTCTTTACAGTATCTCACCTCAGTGAAGAATTTTAATAATTTGAATAAACTACACTATGTTTGTTTTCTGTGTACAAGTCTAAGGCTATTTCTGCATGAAGTATTCTCTATAATAAGCCATGTTAATTTGGATTTTAGATTTAATTGTTCTCTCATGAACATCTCCTTACATAAAGAATGAAATTCTGCATGTGTTTCCATCAGCTTTTGTGTACTGTCGTTGGCACTTTCGTTGTTAAAAAGGGGGCTTTAACTTTTTCTTACAGCTTTGTTTGCATGATCCTCAGTCTTCTGAGAATCATGAGTGCATAAAAGCATAGACTTAGCAAGCCCAACCCCAAGGCGGAAAGACTTAGGAAATTATCACAGTGTTTAAGTAAACCCATTTTATCCTGAGTTGTAGTGCCATGGGAACTAAAGCAGTCACTTATCCTCTTGCAATAGAGGGGTGATAATCCCTCTTAACAGGGCAGTAAAGTCCTGCATATAAGTGGTAACTATAAGCAGCTCCAGTCAACTGCCTGCAGTCTTTAGGCTGTACAGCACTGCTCTAAACATAGTGATACAAGGAAATTATCTATGGCAACTTCAGCTTTGGTCATACCTTTTCTAAATCAGATAGTTATAAAAGATTGACTTTATTTTTTAAAGGGTGTTCTGCTGCTGGGTGCTGTTGGGGCCTATGACTGGAGTGGAACAGTAGTACAGGAATCTTCAGACAGAGTCACCACCTTTCCAAGCCACGTGTTTGAGAAGATTCTACAGGACAGAAATCATAGCTCATATCTAGGTAAGGGGCTGAAATACAAATCTGGAAATTTATCAAAGCTTAATTAAAATATTAAAGAACTTGAAAAATTCTCCTCTAGCCAGACTCCTGTTAAGAACTGATTTGAGAATATGCAAAGAATTTTCACTGAGTGAAAATTTCATTGTGTTTTTAAATTCCACTTATATCAATGTGGTAAGCTGAAAACAAATCAGACTGTCACTGCTGTGATTTAACCCCAGTCAGCAGCTAACCACCACACAGTGATTCCCTCTCCCCTCAGTGGGATGGGGAGAGAGTCGGGACAGTAAAAGTGAGTGAACTCATAGGTTGAGATAAAGACAGTTTAATAGGGAAAGCAAAAGTCACACATGCAAGCAAAGCAAAACAAGGGATTCATTCACCACTTCCCATAAGCAGGCAGGTGTTCAGGCATCTCCAGGACACAAGGGCTACGTCACATGTAACAGTGACCTGGGAAGATAAACGTCATCACTCTGAACATACTCCTCCTTCCCCTAGCTTTATATGCTGAGAATGTCACCATATGGGATGGAATATCCTTGTGGTCAGCTGGGGTCAGCTGTCCTGGTGCTGTCCCCTCCTGGCTGGTGGGCTGGGGTGAGGAGCAGAAAAGGCCCCGACCGTGTGTGAGCACTGCTCAGTGATGGCTAAAACATCCCTGTGTTATCAACACTGTTTGCAACAGATCCAAAACATAGCCCCATACCAGCTGCTGTGAAGAAAATTAACTATATCCCAGCCAAAACTGGCACAGTCACAGAGACAAAATAAATCCTGAGATTTGAAAAGGCTGCTTAGTGAATCATACTGGTCCTTATGGATCCCTTCTGTTACAATATTTGCATGTTCTTCCCCAGTTCCATGGGGATGAGAAGCTGATTGACTTGCTGTTGTTTCATACGTGCCTGCTATTTTCTTGGCCTTTTCCAGTTCAGTTTATAGTTTTAGAAATATTGCTACCATTTAATAGAGGTCTTATTTATAATTCCCATATGTATTTTTTGACACATTTATGTGACCCAATAAAGCCAGTCAGTTTGTATTCTCAGTTCATTGAAATGTTTTCTGAAAACCTTCAGTTTGCCTGCTCTGGTGATTCATCTCTGAATATGCCACTACATGAAACACCTACGAGTTTCTTACTCTTGAAGTCATTAAATAAGATGCTATTTTTGCAAATAATTTTCTTCCCCATGGCTCAGCATTACTTGCATCCAACACAATGAATAAATCTAAACCCAGCCTAATGACAAGTAGCTCTTTTGCATGTGTGACTTGTTCAGACTTACTTACATTTCATAATAATTTTTAAAAGGTCAGGTAATTTCCTTTCACTACATGGCAGTTTTAGAGTATTTACTTTAGTCTTATTTGGAGCATACAATGCTGTTGCCTTTTGTGTCTCTTCATTTCCCTTCCATCTTCTCCTCCCCAGTAGGAGCTCTCCATACCAGCTTTCTCTCACCAGCTTGGGAAAGCACAAGTTAAAGAGCTGCTATCACATGAGGGGTTGCTAGATTGGCCTCTGTTCTGCACTGCACCCTCTTACTTCAAATGGTTGCATGCTGTATTAGTTAGGAATGTGTGTCCTTAACTAGCAGAATAAAATCCTGTTTTGTTGTTAGTCATTGAACTAGTCACAAAGGATGTTCTCACCCCAGAAACAGTGTCTGAACAAAAATCTGAAGCAGACTGGTATATGTAAAGATCAAGGTATAATCCTTTTAAATTATGCGCCTCATATTGTCCTGCAGGTTGCTAAAGACCTGCATATTCTGTCCAATGCCTGCCATTTTGCAATTCAGTGTGACTGTGTAATTTATACAGAATGATTTTGTTTTTTACTGTTAAAAATAAATTTGCTCTAATTAAACCACAGAAATGTAAAGTATGTACTAATGCTAGATTTATAGTGCTAATACATGTTTAAAATATTTTCAGGTATTAAACAATGTTTCCTGAAAGCAAATAATGTTGGAATACTGGTAGTGAGGATTTTAAAATGTTCAAAGAAGTTCAATCAACCCTTAGCTGACAAGCTATTAATATAGCCTGTTCTATTCAGCCAAAGCACTGGGCTGTGGTTTGGTGAGCTGTGGGAAAATGCATTGCAAGCTTTGCAGAAGCTAGGTGTTCCTCCCTAGTTTGAAGGCTGGACCAAATGTTCATCTCATGTTTCTCTTTATTTCTACTTACCAAGGATACTCTTAGCATTTTTGTTTCCTATTTCTTTCACAAGCGTGACATTTTTGTGGTCTGTGTTTTACTGAATAGGCTAAACTAATGACTACACTATTCTGCAAACCTGCTTCAACTTGATCTGTATGCCGTTGTTCCCTCCAGAAGTATAATGCAAATTTTATGCATATGTGACAGCGTAACTCCCCATCGTGGAAGCACCATTCTCTGTGACTAACATACCAGGTTGACTCATCCTCTTCGCCTTTATGGATAACCAACTGAAGAATTGTAATTAATGGTCTCTCACACGTTAAATGTTGGCTTCCACCCCAGGTTATTCTGTTGCTGTTCTCTCAACTATGAGCTCCGTCTATTTTGTTGCTGGTGCACCAAGATCCAACTACACTGGTAGAGTGGTGGTTTATGATGTTGACAGTGATGGTAACATTGCAATTGTGCAGTCACAGAAAGGCGAGCAGGCAAGTATATTTTGGTCATGAATGCAGACTTTTTAGGCATCTCTTTTTATTGACCGAGCAGTAAATTGTAATTTGTTTTGAAAATTCCACTTTCCTTCAAAGCATTTAGAATCCACTTGAATTTTTCTCTGCCACTAGACTGTTTCAACAAGGTCAACTGTAACTCTTGAAGAGTATTTTAGGAAGTAAACCAGTTAGTGGTAAAAGATGATATACAAAGCTAAATAAAGTATCATTCTGTCAACGGTTCTTTTTGGGATATAGATACTCAGTGAACTCTGCGCTGCCTGTGAAGTTGTGAAGTAGGTAACTTCAAAAAAGAGATCTGGAAGCCCAATCTTTTTCTGTCTATTTGGAAAAGAGCAGTCAGTTTGGTTTCATCTGTAAGACAAATGTGAGTAGATCAGAGTTTGGGTAGGTCCATGTTCACAGATATAAAAAATACACCTCCTCCCATAGCTTACTTTCTGTCTTTGTCATTTGTATTGCCAAGTGGTAAAGCCATAGCAGCAGCTACTGGACAGAAACAGTGGACACATGGTAAGGATAACATTCTTCAAACACTGGAGTATGTTATATAGTAATTCCATTCATCGACAGGCAGTTTCATTCAGTAGTATTGGACTATTACTGGATATTAGTTTTCTGAGTCAGATGCTAAAACCTATTTTATAAAATCCACATACAGTCATGACCCATTTACTGCTGGTTTCAGATTGGTTCCTACTTTGGCAGTGTGGTTTGTTCAGTGGACGTCAACAGGGATTCTGTGACAGATGTGCTGCTTGTTGGTGCGCCAATGTTTATGAACAACCTAAAGAAAGAAGAAGGGAGAGTATACATGTTTTCTGTCACAAAGGTAAGAAAGGCTCAAGCCAGCATTGCTTACGGTGAGCTTTCAAAGCAGACTGACCATATGCATGCGAAAAGGCCTTTGGCCTCTTCAGGAGCTCTAAGTCCCTATTTAGTGAATCTTCTCAAAGTGTTAGAAATATTTGCCATTTGATTTTGGTGAATGTGTTTAACACCTGACAGTAGTCCCAAAGCAGTTCTAAGAAATGCTCTTCTACCAGTTTTCTGCATTGTTTCATAGACTCTGACACTGGATGGTTACTATTACTCCTGTTGTCTCCTCTGTTCAGTGAAGTGTTATTTGTCTCGTGCTTGATTGACAGTGCTTTTTATTCAGACCTGTAACAGAATATCTGTATTAACCATCCTGATCCCTCTGCCACTTTTGAACAGTAAATTAATATCTGCTTTCCATCAGAGAAAACAGACCCTGGCATCTTTACTAGGTAAATTGCAATCAAATAAATGGAGAGGAAGTACTGTCCTCTTCAGTAGCATCTCACAGTCAGACCATCCTGAAGCAACGGGAAACTACCCTAAAGCAATTTCAAGGTAGATGCAGGAGCTGCAAGTGGTACTACTGGCAACTGACATTGGTTTTTGTGACTGTGGTATCAGACTCAAAATATAGAAGAAAAGAAAAATGAAAGGATTTTTTTTCTTGTCTTTTGAAAGCCACATAAATGGGAAAAGTATCTTACAACTTTTACTCATTGTCAAATGTTAGGTTACAATAATTTGAAAGCTAAGAATAATGAAAGATTTTTTGAATTTTTTTTTTAAAGAATGTGGTTTTGTGCAAGTTGTCCAGGTTGCGCAAGTAATACTTTTCTGGTCATTTTTAATAAATAACTTGGCTGATATTTCTAAAATTTTAAGCACAGTGAGATAACTGAGGTTAAAGGTGAGAACGCTACTTGCCAGAGTTGCATTTAATCTAGTGTACATGGGATTATTTAAATATAAAGATCTCCAGTCTTTCTTTCTTCATTGGCATTGGAGAGGTCAGGAGTTTACCATTTGGACACATGTTTTTTGCATTAGTTTAGTAAGGAAATTCCATTTCTGTTTCAAAGAATTATGTCCAGTTACATAATTTCCATTCCCTCTGCATAAAAACTGGTAATCCAAAACTGGAAACTGTATTTTTCAATGTATTGTGAAACTTTCAGAACAGTCAGATGAGGACAGTGAGAGCATTTAAGCTTCATACATATGGTTATATTTGCTGTTAGTACTTTGCATAGCATGCTTTGATTTTGCTACATAATTCTTGCCAAGACTTTGAGACATAATGCAAACTGAATGGGCAATACAATGGGGAAGGAATTCAGTGTTGAGCTGTCCAAGGGGAATGTACTGGAAAACAGAAACAAAAAAACAATGCACATAGATACTGCCCCTATTTCTAATCTGGTGCAATGATAGCTGTGTTTTTGCTTTTTCTTCTTTTTCAATTTTTAAAGAGAATTTTGGATCAACAAGAACTCTTGGAAGGTCCACAAGGGTCAGAAAATGCACGCTTTGGATCAGCGATCGCAGCACTTGCAGACATTGATTTGGATGGCTTTAATGACGTTATAATAGGTGCTCCACTGGAAAACGAAAACTCTGGAGCAATTTACATTTACAATGGTTTTCAAAAGACTATACGTACCAAATATTCTCAGGTAAATAATTTTGTTTCATAATACTCAGTGCCTTTAGATCTGCTGGAGAAAACGGGAACTTTTTTTGTATGTTATAATTTGTTGCTCTTTCATCCTATTAAAGGAGTACTGTTATTCTCATGGTTTATTTCAAGTTTTCTGCCTCTCCTTCCTTCAGGTGTCAGCATACCCAGGTTGATGTTGTGGTGTTTATAACTGAACCCTACAGAGGAAAAGGATTTGCAAGATGCTCTCCTTGAGCCTCTTACTATTTTTCATGTCTGAATGTGAAGTCAGCTAACTTCCTCTATGTTTTTGACACCCATTATTCACATTTTTAGGGTTGATGTATGGCAATGAAGATTAGATAGATCCCAGTTCTGTAAATTACAAATACATAGTATTAAAGTGAAAGTCTTTCAATGGTCTTCCTGTATACTATAATGGTAATCATACTATCACTTTCTGGTGCAGAATTTCTGGTTGCAGAAAGTATTTGTTAGAAGTCCTCTTAAGCTTCATGTTGAGTTTCTCAACGTGAGATAGAAAAAGTTTCTAGTAAGTACTGTCTGGCGTACAGGAGTCAGTGAGTTGATCTACTCCCAAGACAGAAAAATCTAGCCCATTGTCTGCTCCAACAGGGGAGGAAGAAGTGCTAAAAAGCATCTGAGAAAGCATGCACGATGCAGTTTGTTTAAACAATACATTGTATATACAGGGAGTATCAGTGAAAATCTATTGCACAGGCTGCTCTCTACAGACTTAAGCATGCTTTGGCAAACTCAGTAACCAATCTCTCTTTCCTAGAAAATTTTAGGATCGGATTCTGCTTTTGGACAACAGCTCCAATTCTTTGGAAGATCAGTAGATGGCCATAGAGACTTAGATGACGACGACATAACTGATGTATCAGTTGGTGCTGATGGAAATGTGGTTCTGCTATGGTTGGTAAACTCTTTTCAGAAAGGAAGTGATTAATGATTCAGATGGAAGTTAAACATTTAGCTAATTAAACAGGAAAATAAGCACATGAAAAAGCTTTTTCATTCCATGTGTTCAAAACTAACACATTTGCTGCCTCATTTCTGCTATCATAACTAGCTGAAAAAAAGAACATTAAACTGAATCTCTTTTAGGGATTTATCATCAAAACCTCAAAAACAAAGACAGCACAGGGGGCAGAGCCAGGGCATGTGGGAGGAAGCCAAGTGGCAGAGCCTGGTGGGAGGAACCTGACTGGGAATGGGAGAGGCAGAACACATCCCTGCACACTACTGCTGTGCAATAGGGAATGGGGCTTGCTTGCAAGTAATGGCAACAGCAGGTTGTGTACTTCAGTAGCGATGGTACAGTTTTGATAGCTGAACTTGAGACAGGTGAAGCCACCTTCCACGCAACTTGCATGATCTTTACTGGCTGGTAGGCTGATATGGGGGAGAGAGTTGTCCTACAGGGTAGGGACAGAGAGCAGTAATAGAGAGTTGACCCTTTTTTCTGGTGAGTAACCCATTTTTATTGGCACATGGGCTTTGCCACAACAATCTGAGTATTTTCACAAAATAAAATAGAAAGGTTTCACAAAATCCAAATCGTCTGCCTCCCTAAGTAC
>JAWWEW010000088.1:55892432-55902811 GCA_035583185.1 Anabacerthia variegaticeps | reverse complement strand
TGTGTGGCTTCCACTCCTTGCTTGAGAAGCTAAATTCAAAATGCAGTTTTCTTTCCTATCTGCTGCCTGTCCTTTCGCCTGAGGCTCCCCATTGTAAGAAAAATCACTGAATTGCTACTTCTTTCAGAATGAGACAAGATAATTAAAAATGAATGGTCAGTTTGGACCTTTGACCGCTGCTGCTGCTGCTAAGAATTTCATTAAAGAAAATTATGGTCCTTGGAGTACCAGCATTTATTTAGATTTGATTAATGAAGATGCTCATTCTTGTTTCACTGTGGCATTTGGGCTGATTAATGAGCTTCACTTTTGATTAAAGTGTTTGTTTTTACATGTAGGGTTTCTTTTGAACTGTTCTTCAAAATCCTGATTAATTACATGAAAGTTGTTTTTCTAAAAAATAAGATTATTAAATAAAATGAAGAATTACCCTTCCTCACTTTCACAGAGGAGTTCAGTAACTTCTCTAAAGGAGCAGAAGGTTACTTATTTGGAAAACAGTACAAGGGCTTCATTCTCTTGATACCATAAGGGACTGAATAGAGCATTAAGATAAAGACATTGATTATGTATTGATTTGGCACGATAAATTATTTATTATCATTACTAAATGCTTCTTTGTCAGAAAAAATCACATATATGCAAAGAAAAATAATTTTATCAGTCCATTAAAAGAAATTTACATTGGGAATCAAAAAATCAATACTAACATTTACAGAGAGTAATAGACAGTGCTCTTGAAAACCCCATGTAACCCTTAAAAATATTTTTCAGGTCAAGAAGCATTGCAAATGTGTCCATAACTGCCTCATTTAAACCTGAGAAAATCAGTCTCCTGAACAAGAATACAGAAGTAACTGTCAAAATATGTTTTCAGGCTACATTTAGACCTGCTAAGAGAAATAATCAAGTGGGTAAGAGTATTTCAATGTCTTGTCTTATATTAATTTTCTAAGAAGTCCGTTATTCAAATGAGTATTTGAAAGCCTAAAGATATATTAGATAGAATGTCAAGAATTGCAAAATTAGTATAAAACTTAAGTGCCTGAAAAAGTATTGTGAAGACATACTTTCATAACTAGCTCCATAATCTTTGAAAAGTGGGGAAATAACAGTATAAAGGAGAACTGTATCCTTGCTGTTCAGCAATCCCCAGAAAATGTCTTTAGTGAGAAGCTGGGGTTTTTTTCAGCCTGCTGGTTTCAACAGCAGACTGCACACTTTTCTACTCTCTTCAGAAAAAAAAATATTTTCCACAGGCTCAGTGCAGTTGTCAGTGGGGGAAAGCTCTGCTTTTCAGAGGACGGGGAATATTTCTGAGACCAGCAGTGGTCTCTCATGACGTTTTTAAGTTAAACCTTACAGATAACACCAGTTGGACAGATTCAGTGCTACATGTAGTGCCTTTAGGAATTCATGATTGCAAGCTATAAAAAACAGTGAACTTCCAAGAGCATATTAGTCATAACATGAAGAGAAGATGGCAGAAATTATTATGTGATTGAAGAGAAGATGCAGATTCTTTATAGTTTCTCCTCAGAGTTCCGTGATATTGTTGCAAGGCCCCTTTATCTAGAGTAATCCTGGCCCTGCTGTGACTGGCTTCTTGCCTGAGCTGCAGGCTCAGATATCTGCAATGGAGACTGGACTGATTGCCATTTAATGTGCTCTCTGTGGATCAGAACTTAGTCAGGATCTAAACCTGTTTGACTGCTTTGGAAAACACAGGAGAAAATGTTTTTCTTTTGAGTCTGCTCTGCATTTAGCAAGCTATGAAAAAGGTGAAATATTTAGTGTGGTTTGGGAAGCCTGGTCACTGTAATATTGAACATTGTAATGACATCACGAGCAATGATACTCAGCAAAAAATGTACTACTCTTCTTCTTGTAGCTATAAAGTACAATGCTACATTGGATGCAGATCTCCAGTCCTCCAGAGTGACTTCTAGAGGATTTTTCAAAGAAAATAATGAAAGGTACATGCAGAGGGATCTTGTGGTACGTCCTGAAGAGAATTGTGTTCACGATGTCTTCAGTGTACAAGTAAGTGCAACTGGCAAGCAGTCTTAAAAAAGAATTATCAGAGGAAGACACTGATTAATAGATGGTCTGTAAAGTGAATTTCTTTCATGGTGTACTGAATTATTTGTTTCCCAAATCTCCCAAACTGAAAATTACGTAGTAAAATTATGATTTCATAAAAATAACTGTCAAATTCAGTACAGATTTTTAAGATAGAAAAGACAGTTTTTAATCTGTTACTTAGCTCCAGCATAACACAGAGCCCATAGTCCATAATTTCAAAAACATTTCAGGAAGACTTTTGGTGCATTCTAGCCCAAGGCATACACAAGGAATAAAATAAAAATAAACAAGTCTCCATCCTTGTCTGGAACCAAAGACCAAACACAGTCCTGAGAGTTGCCTTAAGCCCCACTGCATGATACTAGGTCAGGTAGAGGACTTCAATTCCTGCTTTGCTTTGCAATGCAAATACCTTTGATTTCTTGATTGCATTTAGTGCCATGTGGTGCCATGAACCACAGGGCTAGATGTCTATTCATCCAGTAGTAAGAAAAAAAGGAAACGGAATATATTGTGGTTTACTAAGGCCCAGCTGCTCCCAGTGATGATGTCGCAGAGTGGAATAGGAATTTGACTCCTGCAGCCAGATGAGAATGAAAGTTACATGGTGATGGCTTTTGAGCTCCTACAGCTGCAAATAATCTGAACGTCCCTTAGCCCCAGAAGTGACTGTGATGTATAGACTTATGGAAATGGCACTGAAAACTTGAGCTAGAGGAGCCTACACTAGGCAATCTCACATAATTATTTTCATTGCACTTCTTGTTTAGAGCAAATATGATTAGTACTATACTTTCTCAATTTATGATAGAATTGCCAATTTTACCCTGTTTTCTGTGCTGACAGCTATCATCTAAACCATGTCTTTTACAGGAACCTTCAGATGCAGTGAATTCACTTAGTTTGCGTGTTGACATTGGCCTTGCAAATCCTGCCTCCAGCCCTGTCCTTGATATATCTTCTCCTGCATCTGTGGCCTATAGTGTAAGTACGCAGACTTACTACTGAGAAATGCTTGGCTGTACAGATCCATAATGTGTGGCCCTCACAAACACCAAAGAGGTAGTGCAAGTGAAAACGTGTGGTCTAGTTAAGTCACATGGTGGGGTGTGCCCTATTTCCTTTTATACCTTTTCCTGTATTGTATGAACTTGGTCACACACACATCAGCCACTGTAGCATAACAAGCATGTTGGTTCACCCACGTCACTGTTGATCTGAACTTGCAGTTGATGGCAAAGATTAATTCTTTTAGGTTAGTTTATCCTGTAATAAAAGAGTACATAAAAGACAGATGGAACTAATTTGACTACATCGCCTTTGTTGTGGGTTAACAATAACCTGTCTGTACAATTCTTCTGGATCAGTAGACATGTAGCATGACATTACTCAAGTGTTAACTTGTTCATGTGTCAAGAATTTTTAAACTATTTTCTTATTTGCCAACTCAGAATGTGCTTCACCTCAAAGGTGTTGGCCCTCCAGTGTCTGCAGATAATGTTAAAAGTTGAGCTCTGTCATTCAGGAAATGCTTTTGTTTTTCCTAGATTCCTTTTGTTAAAGACTGTGGTGAAGATGAACTTTGTATTTGTGATCTTGTTCTGAATGTCCAGCGGAAGACAGAAGATGGGTAAGAGCTGAATCGGTGGAATTGTTAGGGTCCAGTGTTAGGTTTTCACCAGGTTTGTCGTTAAGGATCAATTTCTAGATGAGAATGCCTTTCTAGTTCAACATCTGCTTAGAAATATCAGGGATAAAAATGGCATTTCTGTCTAAATCTTAACAAAATAAAAGAGATAAGATAGGAACACAAATACAGAAGCAGGACTTTTGTCAACACAAATCTTGGTACCCTAGAGATGAGGACACAGTAAGTATTTGGAAAAATTGTGCCTGACTGGCTGCTGTTGGGAAAGGGAGCACAATGGGAGAGCAACAGCAGCTGTGCAGCTGTCTTGGTCCCTCCTTTGGGGAGCATCAAAGATCCTGGAGTAGGCTGTGCCAATGAGGGGCTGTGGTCAGCCATCCAGACAGCACATAATCCAGGTCCGTGTCAGATATATGCACCCATGTACAGCACACAGAGACAAGGCTGGCTCTTTCTGAAGCTGCTGTTCATGTCTGCTGCTCACTCTGCCCACTTTCCCACCAAAGCAGAGCCCTTGAAAATTCAGCAAAGTGACTTTGACCACACAAAATTAAGGTCTTGCACTTTGAGAAGACACTAATACCACAGAATTTCTTACACGAACGGATTTAGAAAGCAGAGCATTTAATTGAGTAGAATGTAGAAAATGTCTTGCTGTGCTTGTTATTTGTTGTTGGCTGTAGGCAGCACATTTTCCTAATCAACAGCTGTTCTAGTACCTCTATTTACAACAACGGACTTTATTTTCCAACAGCAAACAACAGTTTGTTGTCAGCAGCAAAAACAGAAGACTAACATTCAATGTGAAATTGAGAAATAAAAAGGAAAATGCATATAACACCAGAATCCAGGCTACATTTTCAGACAACTTGTTTTTTGCTTCGTCATCTTTACCGGTGCGTGATACCTAACCTCAGTAATTGTTTCTGTTATTGCCCCTGATTTTTGAGAAATTTTTTATTTTCTTTCTGTCTATTCCAGGAAAGAACGTGTGTGCATATGTCTCTCCCAATTCATTTTCTTGGATACCAGAATTATTCCCTCAGCATATCAGTTTTTTTAGGTCAAGGAGAAATATTACCAACTCAGCACAGAAGTTGGCAACTTGTTGAGTTTGACCTCACCTCAGTATTTCAGTCATCTTTTCCTCACTTTAGGCTTTGGCATCCACATCTTCTGCTTGACTCTTAGCAACATGCCTGATGCAGTTGCTGTGCCACAGGGAATTTGTATTGGATAAATTGGTCATGCAGCATCAGTGATGCTTCCTTAAAAGCACAGGCTTTGGATCTAGAAATAGTGTTACTGCCAAGGCCATGTGTTCCAGCTAGACTGTTAATCAGACTGACATGATTACTATACCAGAAGCTCTTCTTCTAACAAATTTTGAATCAGAAAAGGGGAAAGAGAGGAATTATACAGACTATTTTGGGGAATGCAGTATATCTATAATCTCAATTGTTGCTCCCAAACAATTCATGAAGGATGAAATGCAGACTTCAGTGTTTGGCTTAAGTGGTCAGGCTACTACTGGAGAGGTGCGTGATAATCCCAGGGGTGAAATCCAGATCAATCCCTATACTGATGGGAGAGGAGGGATAGCATTCATCACTGCCTAAGAGCAGCATTATTCTGAACAATGAACTGGCAGAAGTACTACACTCAGCACTGGGGGTGCCCCTCTACCTCCCCATCCTGTTGTGCAGCAAAATTGCTCATTCCACTCTTGCCAGAAGACCACACTGGAGCTAGGATTTTCTTTGGCTTTAAAAGCCCCCATTTTCTTAGAAGTACTTCAGCTTGCAAGTGAAGCTTTGACCAAAAATATGTCTGCTTCAAAGCAGGAAGAAAAGCATAAGCTGAGTATGTATGGGTCTTGTTTTGGGTTTTGTTTTGAAGGTTTTTTTGTAGCACAGTTCATGAATGGTAAATGTCTGCTAGGAGTGCTTTTTACAAAGGACTGTACATTTTCATGAATTCTTTTTAAAGGGTTGATATGATCTATGAATTTGTCTTTGATGTAAGGATGATGGCATGCCAAATATTCTGCAGCGTAGTAAACAAACTCTTATGTATTTTAGATTTTCCTACAGAAAGTATGATAAAATTCCCCTTTGCACACTAACATTTACATTTAAGGTACTTAACTAGCTCTAAGGTTGTGTAAATACGTCTGCAGAAGTTCTGTAAAAATTCTGTAGAAATGTGCTGTAGAAGTTAATGCTGGAGGTGAGCTGTACTCTCTAGCCTGTATCCTTTTATCCAAACCCAGCACAAAGCTGTAACAAGATCATTACAGCTCACAAGAAATTGTATGGGACTGGTTCTTGTCCTGCCTTTCTCCTGGCCCTGCCTATCCCCTACCCATCTGCTGCTTCTTCAGAAATTACTGCCCTAATACCTATTTTTGCTGCTGCTTAGCATATGCTGTTGAAGATACGGACCAGGAACTGCCTCTCTACTTTATCAAAACCTGATATTAAGATGATATTTCTGTTTGGTTTTTTCTGCAGAGTGATGGCACTGAAGTCTCGTGTCAAACAGGAACAGCACAAAGTACAGTCATTTGCCAAATAAGCTATCCTGTTTTCAGAACAGGACAACAGGTACAGCTAGCATGTTTACTTAACCTTGAATGATATCCAAAACCTCTTCTGCTGTTGTTTTCCCCTAAATCTGTATTTATTGCTGATAAAGATTTCTTAGATTTGACAACAGAGGGATTAAAAGAACCAAACTAAGGGTTAAACTTCTGTGACTCCTGCCAGATTAAAGGCAAAAGGCTCTCAAAGCACATTTGTCACAACCCACAGCTTTCAAATGCTGCTGCAGCTATGTAACTTTTGAGGGGTGAAGGCTGGGGGCACAGGAACATAGAGCATCATGTGCAGGCTCCTGAGAACTGAGCACAATTCCCATCAAATCCCATCTGCAGCATGAACCTAGGGTAACTCCCTCACCTGCTCTGTGAATCTCATCTCTTCAAAAAGCAGTATTGCTTTGAGAGATGGGTGACCCACACAGCCTTAGGATGGATTGTGTCTCTGTTTTTTCATATATACCATAAAACTCAGGATATCCATGGGTTTATGAAATTTGTGGTTTTATGGAATCTCTTATTCCTTAAGGACAGAACAGAAACAGGGTTCTAGCCTCTTGCTGGAAAGAATAGAAACATGGTATTTTGTGGTAGGGAATGCAGAATTATGAAAAAAAATGCATATAAAAAGTTAAGTTTGTTTTGAGTTTTTAATGGAATTGGTCAAAGTGGACCTGCTGGAACAAATGGAAGAAAAGAGGGAACACAAGGCTTGTGGCAGAACTAGAGTTTAAAAGCATGTAATTGAAGAAATCCTGAACACTTTTTGTTGCAGCTTGCAGCTAGTTGTACACAATTTTAAAGTGCAAATACCTCATGTTTATGTGAGAATGCCAACTTGAAAACAAGCACAAATCAACTCTGGAGTAGTCAGAAATTACTGAAATATTATGGAGAAATATGTGGAAAATTCAGAGATGGGAGCAGTTCTAGATTGATGCACATATGAATAATTATGTTGCTGTTGGGAAGTTCTTTGGGTGTTGTACCATCGACTCAGTATGTGTTCCTTGTCTCTTCCATAGGTATCCTTTGATATTAGCTTTGATTTTAACCTTAAAAATCTTCAGAATGTGGCAGATCTAAGTTTTCGTGCATTGAGGTAAAGTATATAATCGTATGAAAGCAAGTTAGATATTACTACTTCATTTGAGTACAACAATATTATAACACATAAATGTGCTTTGATGAACAGTGAAAGTAAAGAACAGCAAGAATTGGACAACCAGGTCATCTTGTCAATTCCTTTGCGATATGATGCAGAAATTCACTTCACAAGGTATGCTGAAGAATGTAAAGAGTAACTGTCATTTTGTAAAGGTACTTTGTGTAGCAGTCTTGAAAAGCCACTGAAAATATAGTGAAAATTATGGATTTGTTTTGGAAGTCATAAGAAATTTCCACTTCATCAGTAGCAGCAGATTTATATGTCTTTCCAACAACCCTACATGTAAAAAATTACGGAAGTTGTGGATCTATGTTTACCCCTGCACAATTGTTATAGATGCTCATATGAGTGGAAGTGATAGAAAAGCCAAACAGTGTTTGTGGTTTTGATAAATTAGTATATAATGTATAATAAGGTTGGGTCTTTGGGCTCAAATGTAATGACATTGGATCAAAGCTGGAGTTAAAGTGATCAAAACTAAACAAAAGAACTACAGCAAAAGGTGACTATGCCTCAGCCCCCAGCAAAGGAGGAGAAATATAAAAGAAAAAAATTATGGACAACTTGGCTGCACCTGGGCCAAAAATATAAATTTTTCAGCGGTTTGAGATAATGATTTGAACTAAAAGCTGAGGTGCACATGGCAGATTCTCCTTGCTGCTGCTGCACTGGCACTGCGAGCAGCACACCTTGCTTTCCCATGTACCCCACGATATTCTGGCTCACACATACTCCTTCCCTGCCTGGTACCAGCCCTTCCCCCTCCCTGCAGAAAGCAAGTTGGGGCTGTTGTAAGAGGGATCCTTTATGCTGGAAAGGGTGATTTGTCAGGAGAGGCAGTGGGCAGGGGGAGACAGACCAACAAAAATCCCTTTAAGACTGATCTTCATATTGTGACCTTGAAACCTCTTAGCTTGGGCCTTGGAAACCCCTGGTGATAATGGGATGCACTCAAACAGGAATTAGTTTGTTACTGTCCCAAACAAGAATTATTTTAGTTACAGTTTAACTTACATTAGAACCGAAACAAAAATGCACTGGTCTGCCTCTCAGAACAAAGTAGGATATTTTACTTTTCATCAAAGAAAAGATTATTTATCTTTTGCAAGTACTGAATTTCTAGGATAAACTATGTGTAGTTACATTTGATGCACTTGGTCACCAATTCTTGGTGAAAAAATGCTTTTACATCCCAAAGCATCAAAAATTAGTAAATACAAATGGAGAAAATAAAGAATGACCAAAATTTGAAAAAGAGGAAGCTGCTTAAAAATGCACAGCAACAATGGATTCAGGAAAATAATACTCAGAGATTACCTTGGCTATAAGAACTGTTGGCTGCTGCATAGGATGACCTGAGCTGGAATAGGGACCACAGTAGAGAAGGTTAGTGTTATAACCTCCTTTGCAGAAGCAGTTCCAGAATATTTGGAGGCCCTGCACTGTGACTAGGTGCACCAGCTCTAGAGTCACAGAGAATTTTTGAGATTATTTTAAATACAGAGAAGCATTTGAGTCAGCAGTTCAAGTTCTTTCAACTCCCTGAGGAAGTTGCATGGGATCTGATCAGAAGCAGAGTGTTTAATAACAAAGGTAGCAGTGGCACAGGGACTGCAGGATTATCTGTATAGGGGACTAGAACAGCAACTTAAGCAGCTTCTTAGGAAATTTCAGATGGTGCAAACTTGAATCAGCAAATTTAATTATCTGAGAAATATGAGCTGAAATGCAGTGCTTCAGAAGAGGTGAGGTCTGAAGTCTGTAAGAAGAAAAGTGGGTTTGAATTCAGGTGCATCTTCTGAGCACAAGAAAATGCAATTTCATATGCAAGTCAAGGCATGAAGAAATCCCTACTGCCAGAAAAGGATTAATTTTGGAGATAATAATTTTAAAAGAACGAAATGAAATACATATTAAGTTTTGGTATAATTTAGACTCTTTGACTTAAGAAGTATTTACCTAGAACTATTAAAGGCAGATAATATAGCTGAGGAGCAATACCTTAAAATACAAAGGTTGAGAAAAAAGTGCTGTCTTGCTTAAGTAAAGCCTTTCTAGGGATAATCTCCAGAGTTTCCAGGAGAAGATGTAGGAATCAGTCTTACCACTGAGGACAAGGAACAAGGAAGCAAGGACAAGGAAGCTGACACTGTGCATCTTGGAACTACTGGAGTCTTCAGCAATAAGGAAGAAGAAAATGTGTCATGTGTCTTTTCCTTGGAGGCCTTCTAAGGAGGACCTTCAAGGAAAGGGCCCATGGGAGGAGGTATTGAAGATCAAAGAGGATCCACAGTGTAGTATGGAGGAACATAACTGATGAAGCACCTCTGTGAGACAGCACACATTAACTTGGGACTGTAGACACAGATGTTACCCAGATTAAACATGGAGAGAATAAAGAGGATGGATTTGCATATTGTGTTACAGGAAGAGTTGATGTAAGAGTTATGATAGCCCCTAATTCATGTTAACTCATTTGCCAGCTTGTTTTTGACTGCTCAAATTTAACTGCCTGCTAAGGAAAGCTAAAAATGAAGAGCAAACACAGTTCTGGGATGATTCAGCAGAGGAGCTGCTGACAGGTAGAAGGCATGTGGATGAGATGCACTGCACAGGGATGCTTTCATTGTCTTTGAGCATAGTTCTAACTGGCTGAGCTCCTTGAATACCCATGGACCCTCACACTGTGTCCTTCCATCACACACCTGTAATTCTATGCTGTGGTGGGCTGAAACCACCCTCATGTTACTTTGGAAATTTTGGGTTTTAAACCCCATAAGTACTAAAGAAAGTGACCTAAAAGGATTGAGAGCTATATGATATGTACCATGTACACAAGCAAGGTGATGCGAGTTTATACACAAAGGCAGCATGAAAAC
>JAWWEW010000088.1:55876119-55892332 GCA_035583185.1 Anabacerthia variegaticeps | reverse complement strand
ATCTGTGTAGGGCCCAGGATCTCCCTCAGAGTCTGCTGGTATTTGCCATTAGAGATGTACCAAGGGACCACTGAGGGACCCTTTCTGAGGAAGGAGACAACTGCAAGGCTGAAAGTTGCAGTTTGTGCACAGGAAAGGAGCTTGCTGTATGGCACTGAAACACTACAGGGTCCAGAAGCCTAAGCAGAGCCTGCATCCCCAGCAGCTCTCTTGTCTTACCTTCACATTTTTGCTCCAGCTTTTGGCTTCAGTGAACCATGTATTTTCTTAACGAACTTTGTAAAAAAAAATTCAAACAGAAGTACAAGTGACTGATTTTTCCTCCGTCCGTACTTCTGACCTGTTTCACAAAGGCATATCCAGTAACATATGTTTTCAAAGCAGCTGCCAAATTGAAATGTATTGTTTTTTGGTTGTTAACTAGGGTTGCCAACATCAACTTTTATGAAGTATACTCTGGTCATAGCATTCCTTCCACTGTGAATAATTTTGAAGATATTGGCCCCACGTTCAACTTCTCAGTTAAGGTTAGTAAATGTATTTGGTTCTGGTTTGAGAAGTTGCCTTAGCTCCCTCTGTAGCCTGCTCCGAAAACCTAGTTGAAAAAACACTCCTGATTTTGAGGCTTTTGAATAGGTCAAGTAAGAAAAAAAGTGCAAACAGCTGGGGAATAAATGCTTAGAGTCTTCGTAAGGTTAAAGATGACATTTGCAATTAGGGCACAAGTAGAATTGGGGAGGAATTGGTCCTGCACTGTTTACATCCTTAGAAGATAGTTAATGCTTAACGTTAGGCCAACTTGGACTGTTTTCTCACAGACTTTTCTGCCAACTTGATAAAGGAAAACAAGTCTTTGCAGGCTTGAACTTTGAAACTTGAAGTTTGACGAGGGTTAAGTGTTCAAACCAGATGCAAGAACTAGCCAAATCACAGCACTTATTACATAACTCAGAAGAAACTTAGATCCAAGTATGCAACGTGGAAGAAACTTAAATTATGTTCCATTTACATTCCTGTAACCACTGCTCCAAAGAACTAAACAGGCCTATTGGCTGTGGCAGAATATTTGCTTTTCAAAACATATTTCATGCAGTTAATATGAGCTTTGCTAAGGAAACAGATGAGAACCTGAAGCTATACAATACACTTTCTGCTTTACTATTTGCACAATTTAATTAGCACCTTAGTGTCTTAGTACAAAAAATATTGATGCAGAAGGAGTGCAGTTCTTCCATACTCATCCATGAGTTCCAATTTTCTTGCTATATCAAATAATTTATGCATATGTAAGCACAGCTACCTGAATTAACTCTGCAGTATTTGTTTTGCAGGTAACAACAGGAAGTATTCCAGTAAAGATGGCATCTGTAAATATCTATCTTCCAGAACTGACCAGCAAAGACAACCCACTGATGTACCTAACTACAGTCACCACAGATCAGGTGTAGAACCAAACTGTGTTTTGGGTATTGATCAGTACTATAAACATAATTATCTCCCTTCAGAGAATCCAGGCCCTTTCTCCTTGTCCCTTGTTCATAAAGGGAGGACCTTGATGTGATCAGTACACTGGCCTATTACTTGGCAGAGGTGGAATATCATGACATCCCCAACTGAGATTTTGTGGTATTCAGATCTCTTCAGTTAGGTCTTTCTCCAAGTTCCTGTGAAAGTTACCCTAAAAAATGGAATTTTTAGATCAGAATGAACCCTTCCGGTCCATCTAGGAGGGAAAAAAAATACCGTAAGAGCCATTTAATTCTGACCAAAACTACATACAGTCTCTTAGTTTCCTAAAGAATTCAGTGTTCTATAATTTACAGTCTAGCCTTTCACAGCCACCATCTCATCCCAGAAATATGTATTACAATGATGACTATAAAGTCCTGAGTATGATGTCATCCAGTTTCATTCCTCCCATCTTTTTTAGGCCAAAGGTGTTACTTGTGAAGCTCAGATAAATCCCCTCCAAATCGGGAAAAGACCTTATTCTCCATCTTTCACAAAAGAGAACTTCAGAAGTTCCAAAGAACTGGTGAGTAAGACTCTGGCCTGCAGTAAGCAGAGCAGGGAAGCGGAGCACTCATTTACAGTGCAGGAGTTCAGCCTATGGATGTTTTCACACATACTACATCTGCTTTAGATAGAAGAAAAAGTGCGCATTCTTCACAGCCTGCAAGAACTTAATTTGTATGCATAGAAGGGCAAAGACAAGGGCAAAAAATTCTATATGTTAAAAGACCGTATTTTAAAACGTATTTTTTATGTATGCTGTGCCTCTCCTTGCTTTTTCCTCTGGAAGAACTGTAAGAATGTGAAGTGCAGTACCATCACATGCAAACTGGAAGACATTATGCTGAAGGGAGAGTACTTTGTGAACGTATCTACTCAAATCTGGAATGGAACCTTTGCTGCTGTGAGTATGAGCTGCATCCTTATGAAGGATCCAATACTCAACTGTTTCTGAACTCCTGATAATTTTCAAAGTTCACTAAAGAGACCTTACAATCTAGAATGACCTTCCCTTACTTCATGTTGATCTGGATGTTTTTCCAGATTGAAAATTTGGATCCATAAGTAACGTAGTGAGGCTGCATAATGGAGCTGATAAAACTTCAGTCCTGCACAACATCTAAGAAAGTGCTGTCATAATGCAACCTTCACAGCTGAAAAAATCATTTCCTACATCTGTTGAATTTATTCAAGGGGAACTACAGTTTCCACAAACCTCATCATAGGAAAGCAGAGTACAATATCGTCATAGCCTGTAAAATAATGATGCTTTGATCTCCTGAACATCACAGCCTACATAGTGATCATTTTAAGTCACATCAAAATGTGAGAACCCTGTTAGTGCTGCCAGTTTTATTTGTTATAGAAATTGTGGAAAATGGTTTTTAACTGATTTTTTTATTAGAGTAGGTGTCAAAGAAACAGTCCTTGCTTAGAGACCTACAAGATGCTTAAAAATATCAATAATATCATGGCTTTTCCATTTTAAATCACCATGTGTTCTCCAGGATATAACTCACCAGTTAACAGACTCTTGAAGTTAGACCATGTTAGCTAGCCAACCAACCAAATAGTCTTGGAGTCCTGGCTTTGCCTAAAGCGTTAGAAAGATGATGCAGTCTCCTTAGTTTGTCTAGTGAGTTCTGTGGCAGGTATTGACATTTAGCAGCAGGGCTGTTGTCAGCTTTAGCATTCAACTCTCGAAAGGAAAAGGTCAGCTTGATATTGTCAGGTGTGTTACGCAAGTGTGCAACAAAAAGCATCTGTCTTTAAAGTTTGTATTCCTTAAAATCATCTGAGTCGAGACTATTTGTTAGTGGTGTCAAGGTACAGAGAGGGTGGAGACCTGAACAAAAGGTTGATACCCTCTCAAGAAAGTGAGTGGAAGTAATTTGTTTACCACTGGCCAATAGGAAGAAAAGATGCCACAGTTTTCCTTACATTTCCCATTTTGTAATTTTCTATTTGTTTGTCAAAGTTCATTCCAAATAATCTTGAAAGCAGTCACTCAGTAATGCACCTCATCAGCCTTTCTATTTAGTGGCAATCAGCCATTGTCCAAGAAGAGCATAGTAGGCTTGCCAGTACCTGCTAAGCAAAGAAAAGATGTGTTTAGGAATTGAGATGCCTTGAATAATGCTTAGGTTATTCAGGTTTCCAGACTTCCATGTGTGCAGGACAGACCACTTAGGCAGATGGCTACAGTGCAGGTGCAATAACTTACAGGGCAGAGACAGTCAGTTTGGTGTGTGTCAGCTGCTGCAGACCACGACTGCCTGTGTTTCCTGTGTCAGGCCCATGGTACTTGGCCATGCCACAGAGGAATGACTGAGGAGCCACAGTGAGAGAGCAGGCATTGTATTTGGTTCAGCTGATGAGTGCTCCTGTGCTCCCACGAACCTGAGGCCATTCCTGGTGGTGCTGTAGGAGGAGAGCAGCAGTGAGCTGTCAGTGTCTACACAGCCATGCTCCTCTCCTCCCAGTACATCCACAGAGAGGTAGGATCTGGCACAAATGGAAGTGGCTTAAGCTTTTCGTCATCTTCTCTGCTTAGGCTGAGAGAGCCATGTCAGGATTTGAGAAGTGGAGAGAAACACACAGTGATAGGAAAAAAATAAATGGGAAAAAACAGAAGCATTGGATAGAGGTGAGGGGTGGGGGGAAGTAAAAGAACATCCAGTTTCCATTTCTTTCAAAGGCCAGAGTTATATTCCCATCTGTCTTTTGTTGCTATGTCTCCATTTCTTAGTGTTATTTTTCCCCATCTCTTTCCTGCTAGCAGGAGTGACAGCTTTGAAATAACTATAAAAAGGGTTATATAAACAATTCCCTCTGTTTTGCTTGAACTGCATGTTAAAGAAAAAACAGTTCCCCAGTGTCATTGCTGAGTGTGGATTACTGATATATTAATACTTTGATGTACATGTTAGCTAGGGACAAATACAAAGATAATTTTAATATTATGGGGTTTATTCTGGTTCTAAAGTCTTCATTTCAAAGCAAGAGAATCATCTTAGGATATCAGTAGTCTAATTGATTTGCCCTATAACAGAGCTTTACAATTGTTTTAATCTTCTCTTTCAGTTAACTTTCCAGACATTACAACTCTCTGTGGAAGCAAAAATCGATACACAAAACCCTGAGTTATTTATAATTGCAGAAAATACCCTAACTGTAAGTGATATTTTTTCAACTTCTCTTTTACTGTATTAAAGTGATAATACTTAATTTTCAGTGTCCTTTAGGAGTATGTAGTAACTTGATTGTGTTGAACTAAGGTATACTTCTGACTATATAAAACCTCTCTTAAGTTACTAAAATGTTTTCATTTCAGCCAACTGCTATGTAAAACAGATCTAGTTAAAACCTGTAGGTCTCAAATAGACTGCAGAGCTATCTAGAAAAAGTTCCTTAGAAATTTGGACTTCTATCTGCAATGGACTTAATTGTTAAGAGATAAATGAACTCTGGGAAACATGTTTGAAAATCTGATTTATAGTCTTAATTACTTGTGTAACCATATATGGTTTGATATTTCTAGACAAGTGTTTGGCACAGGTCTCCAGAAAATATACTTAATCTCATCTGTAAAAGAATGTAGAATATTTCTAGCATTTGGAATGGTTGTCATATTGACAATGTGAACACAAGTAATCTCAAGAGAAGTCTTCAAACCACTGCTTTATTAGTACAGAATTCTTCTCACAAACTTTCTATCTTCTATATACAAACATAAAAAACACTTCAAGAACACATTAGCACTGTGGCACCATTGTAATAAAAAACGGTACTTATTCTCTTGGCCTGTCTTGAGAGGAACACCCTTCTATTTGCAATACTATGGTCAGATTTCTTTTTACAGGGTTTAGTAACCTGTTTGATCCATAAAAATAACCCAGTCATTGAAGACCAAAATGCAAATTAGTAAATGAATCAAATATCTGTGAGACTGTGTAGCATAGCCCATTCAAAGACAATGAAGAATTTAATTAAATATGTACAAAGACAGTTAGTGATTGATCCATCTCATTGTGGTGCTAAGACCACAATCCAGTACCACTTTTAGTCATTGGTTTCTCAAGGATCACTCCATTTCTTGTGAAGAACCTCTAAATAAACCCATTTGTAATCAGGAATACATCCAGTGCCTGAAGAGCAAAGGAAATATGTATGGAAATGCGTTCTAGAAATAATGCCATGTTTTTTCAGAAAAATTACATGCCAGTATTTGAAGTATTCTGAGCACTTCGGTTTTGTGGCATGGTATTATTTCTGTTAGGAGATGAAAGTCATCTGCACACAATGCAAATATTCCAGGCAGTTGCACAGGTTTTTTCAGTACCTCATAAACCACGAATTACTAATTAGTTTTCCACATTTGGAGCAGGATATTACCAAACCTATATTACCCGCAGTTTTGTTGGCACTTTCACAAGAACTAGAATTTAGTTATTCAAGAGACAGTTTCACAAATAAATGAACAAATAAATGTTAATTCCTCGGTCAGCCATCGACACATGCAGCTGGGACTTTCACATCTTTGCGGCACTGGCTGAACAGACCCTGAAAGTTACCTACACAGTTCCTAAGAAACGTGGTGGCTTTTGACAAAGCTTACAGCCTGATCCTTACTCAAAAGCCTCTTGCTGTATGAGAAATCTTGGTAAATGTGCCAAGATTGTGGAGGTACATTCTCTCTAGTTCAGACAGCTTGACACTTCAGTGATGGAGTCATTACCCAGCACTGTGTATACTTCCCGTCAGGGCAGCAGGGATACTCAGTCTGCCTTTCACACTGCCTTGGGAACAACAGAGTGCAGAAGCAACCTATGCTTATTTCCCTACTTACCCTGTTAATTTTGACAGCCATGCTAGAATTCATCCAACTTAGTATCTACATTAGTCATCCACATTAGAGTTGGCCATTCTATAAACCCTAATACATAGAAAGAATAGGTATTTCTGAAATGCAATTCATTTTAAAGATGATCCTGAAAATAACTAGAGTGACTTAGGCCCCAAAAAAGCCTATCCTTTGGAAGTCAAGGAGCCATATTGTAGATACACAAGTAGACAAGGTAAATCCCAGTCATGGTGTCTTATTGACCACAGTTTAACTTCAGGCAAGGTAATTTGTTCTTGGACATCAATTTTCCTTTCCAACAGTGCCACTTCGCTGCTAATCTAATGGAGAAAGCATTACTAGGCAAACTGCACATACATATGAAATAGGCTTTTTAGAGTGGATGAGCTGGGTTGTTCTTTAGCCAAATGAATGAATATTGCCTTGTGATGCTATGTGGGGAAGCTGGTTAGGTATTTTTGCGTAAAAGCTGTCAGATTTTTTCCAAGTTGGAAAGGAGTGCCAGCTGGAGGACAGAATGTTAATCTGCTAGAATCATCATTATGGACATTTGGTTAGAAAATACACAAAGCCATCCTGCCTCAGTGAAATGAATACACAGCCACACCTAGCACAACACTGGAGCCTTCCAGCAGAAATTGTTTAAATCACTGAGATGTCATTCCAGTGCAAGTTTCCCAGAAAGCTTAAGATTAAATTACACCAGACAAATGCACTGAACAAGCAACCCTGAGAAAGTAAACTAGTGTGACTTTATCATGTTTCAGGAAGAAAAAAAACCTTCAGCTAAATGCATATCATTCCAAGATTGAATCCAAAGATTTGACAGTTCATAAATATTACAGCAATGTCTCCCTGAGCAACTCTGTTATATGTAATTATATATTTGGTTATACCTAATCCAACTAGATAGGGTATCACCTGAAAACTAACTTCCAGACACTGTATGCTCTTCTGGGAGCTCTCTGGTATTGTCTGTAGTTCAGGAAGTGTAGGTGTGCTAGAGGCACTCCTGTTTGACCCATGCATCTTGCAGCAAATCATGCAGTTAACTCAGGAGAACACAGATTAACATGAGATCTATCAAGTTGTTAGTGGTTTCAAAGGAGGCAGGAAGAGCAGGCGAAGGAGACAGAGGTACCTGCCGAGCAGGAGGGTTGAAATTTCAGCAGATGCAGTGAGTGCATGGTGCTGTCTGGCCTCAGTGATTAGTACTGCCTCTTACAGCTGCCCACTACAGATAACAGGCTCTGACAATGCTTGGTGGAAAGTAGTTCTTCTCCAGCTGACACAGCAGAGGTCTGTTTTGGAGCAGATGGGGCTGTACACCAAGCTTTTCCCCACCTGCATGTAAACGTCTCTGGCTTATGCAGTGATGGTGTGTCTGTGCAATATGGGAACAACTCTGAAAGGCCTCCTGTTAATGGAGCAGAAAGCTGGCAGGAAGCAATTGGTTCTCTGCCTGTTGTGTATCGTCAGGAGTGATGAGGGCCTGTAATCCCTAGCTGGCCCTGGTGTGTGTCATGGTGGTGCAACCAGGCACCCATGGACACCAGTGAAAGGGCTGTAATTGCTTGGTGTTTTCCAGTCATTGATCCTGGAATGTGTGACTCCAGCCACTCTTGATCTTAGGTTTGCAAATCCTACTTCAGTTAACATTAACCCTTAATATGCAATCTCTCTGCTTTCAGATCCCAGTTACAATAATGAAGCCAGATGAGAAAGCTGAGATACCAGTAGGTGTTGTGATTGGCAGTATATTGGCAGGACTCCTCTTGCTGTTAGTACTGGTTGCCGTTTTGTGGAAAGTAAGTAGGTGTTTATATTCTTCAAAACAGAAAGGGATAAATACATTGGGCTATTTTCTCTGGAATCTCTCTTCTCTGGTGTGGAACAAAACTGCATATGCAATCTGGTGCTATGAATAATACTGTGTTGGCAGTACAACCTTGATGTATTTTAGAATGGTTTATGAAATGAGTCCCCATAGAAACTGCCAACGTGAAGATGATAAATAAGTTACCAATTATTCAAAACAGGGGCTGTAGCATTTACTTTTTTCCTTTTGACACTGTCTGTCTCCTTCCCTAATACCCCAACTGCACTCTGGACACCCATGATATTCCCAGTGGATAAGACTGGGGATTAGAAGCAAGGACGCAGGGGATATATACTAACCAGACAAAAGAAGAAAGAAATGGCAATGGCAAAAAGCTATTTACAAAGGATACCTATACCTAGATAAAGGGGAGAGGGAAGTTTTACTGTGTACAAGGTTGCTGGTGTTTCAAGGGCTCCCTGGCACACCAGAGCAGCATGGAGATGTCTATAACTTGTCAGGGAGACAAACAGCTTATCAGTATTGCTGTTTCAGTATTTAGTTGCACCAGGCAGGAGTTAGGAGCCAGATCCTTTCATTTTAGAGGCAGGAATTGTCTACAAATCAAACTTTAGTGTGTGCATGCACACATGTGCGTTTCTACCATCACAGTACTTAGCTTAGCTGAGAAATGAACTCTCAGTGACTGACTGCAATGTGGTGTTATTTTAATACTTCTCACAGCTTGGCTTCTTCAAGAGACAGTATGAGAAAATGACACAGGATATAGAAGATGTTGATGAAATTGCAGAACTCACAAAGGACAAAGACTGAAGAAGATGAGTTATATGGATAGAGATCTGAGCCACCAACAGTAGTTGTGATCCAGTCAGTTCTTCAGCTGCAGTGCCTTAAAGCTTAGTAACATTTAAACATTTTTAATGAAAGTGTCTTTATAGATGAAAATATTTTACAGATTCTACTCTATTATAAGAGTAACTGCAGGACAGTTTGGGGTTTTTTTTCAAAAATGATTTATAGTGCCTTTTCTTGTAAATTTTTGCCTTTCAAACAAACTTAGCCCTTAGAACTGGCAGGTCCGGAGTATACAGTAACATACTGTGCCAGCAGTCCTTCTCTTGATCCACTGCAGAGTGAAACAGAACAATTTATTTCAGATTATTGTGGAACAGCATCAGTTCGCAATTCAGTTGACAAGTACCATATGTGTAAAGGACATTTTCTATTAAGCTGATGATGAATGTGTGGTGAATTCTGCTTCCAGACTGGGAGAAGAAAACTCATTTTTTCATTGACTCCATCCTTATTGTTTTAGAAAAATAATTTCCACCAGCAAACCTTTGTCTTAACTAATCTGTAAACTGGGAACTGTGTATGAATACGTCTGTCTGGGTGCTACAGGACAACTGGTTGGGCAAAGTGTTCCAAAGTTCACCATACTTCTTGCACTAAGGTCACAACTAAATTACTGAAGGATATTGTTTTGAGGAAATGCTGCCAAATGGTATGTATAACTGCCTTCTGCATACTTTCTCCCTGAGAAGAAAATACGAATGTCATACTCACTTATAGTATGTTCTCTGCAATGTTGTTCCTGGTTTTCAGATTTCATCCTGAGAAGCACTACCACTACTATTATGCTGGGCTTTACACTCTCGGTCCCTCTGACACGAGTTTGGCCTTTGACAGAAATAAGGAAGACAGTAAAGATCTTGCCTTTAATTCTGTACTGAAAGATTTTGCAAGACTAAGAGCATAAAGTGAACTAAAGGGGATAGATGGCTGAGGAATTATGCATGTTACTAAAGGGGATAGTGAAGATCTAAGCTCTGTAAAATGTTTACTGCACTTACTTCTTTAGCATCTTAGCACCCTCCAGGAGACCAAAGTTCTGTACAACCTCCTTACCACTTTGTTTGGTCCCACTTGTTCATGTCTTGATGAAGTTAACTTATGTTTTATACAGTGAAGTACTGTAGCGCTCCAGGAGGAGCTCTAAGCACACTTGGGTGACTTTGATGTTGGTTACACACCTCGAGTTTATCACATGCTGTTACGCTGCCTGGTTACAGTGAAAGCTCAGTCTTAGAAAGGCCTATGCTGCAAGACTGGGAACAGTCGGGGGAATTGGCCTTTTGGCTGCCTTTCTATCTCATGGCTGGCAGTTATGCTTACAATCAATTGTGAAAGAATATGTGTATGCTGCCATGCAAGTGAGATTTGTTTCCACCTCGAGGTGATTTACTTGAAGAGTAAAACATTCAAATGTGCCTGATTGAGAACCCGAAGCCGTGTTTTCTTTCCCCAAAGCTGGATTGTAATTATGCTTAGGCACCTTTCCATTATTTTCTGAGGGACTAGGCTTGTGCACGTTTGAAGTTTTACTCAGTCTTTTTAATCAGTAATCAGTCAGAAGCCAACCATCTCTTTGGCAACTAACAGCTTCATTTGCAGCAACAGCTGGATTGTGCTCAGTGTAGTTTTATGTGTTTTGAATTTATTTTGTATCTATGAAATGTTGTGTTTTGTGGTGGGTATTTTTTTTTTAACATTCTGAAAAACAATCCAGATTCTGATCTCGATTGTCAAACAAGATTCTTGCCATCAGCTGAGTCTGTGACCAAAACAATTAAAAAAGTAAAAAAAAAAAAGGACAAAAAAGAAAAAAAATAGCAATTGCATAAATCTAAAGAATAAGCTCCTGACTTACAATTATAAACCCTGAGGGCAAATACTCAGAAAGTAAAGATAAAAATTTGTCTGCCTCAATTCTTGTAAAAACTTGTGCGGAAGAAAACAAACCCTACACCCATGTATGTGGGAAGCTCCTACATAATCAGGGTCATGCACTACAGGGTAGAAGGGGAATTTCACAATGCACCAGATGGCAGAATGTTTCATTTGTGGTGCTGCCTGCAAGGGAAATTCAGGCATTCAGTCAGATTTCCTTCTTCCGCCTTTGGTCAGAGGTACAGGTCAATATTCACCATGCAACTTCTTTGAGGATTTAACAGTTTATCAGCCAAAGATTCAATTCGCTACTCTTTACTGGCTTTTATTTTGACTGAGACAACAGGATTTTCCCCCCAACTTGGACACAATACTTTTTTTTTTCCAAAATAAAGGGCAGGCATAGCAATGGGTAAGGTTTTTATATCCTAACCACCTCAAGTTAGTAGTTTTTTTTTCTTTCACAATTAATACTTAAGTGGCTAATTCCGTTTTTGTAATGGTGAGTCTATTGCACTTTTAAGTTGGCACAGCCACAAATAATACTGGAAATATTATGTATATCTTGTATTGTGTGCAGGGGTTGTTTTTTAAGTTTTTAAAAACAGCATGTTTTAAATATTCTGAAATTTTGAGCTTCAGCATATGCTTCTGTTTGTGCTTGCAGCAAGAAAAGTCAGCAATACATTCAGCAAACTCAAGTTACATCTGATTCTGGTCTTGAAATCTAGCTGCTGATTTCTTGAAGTACTAGAAACAAGTCCAAAATCAGAGCCAGTTTCATATGAGCCTATGTAGAAATTTGAGATGTACAAGAGTTGATAATTATGTTGACTTCTAAAAGCTAGCATGTAAGCTCTATGGGAGCAGGGACTGTATCAGTGTGGTGCCTATCTGAGGGCCTAACACCGTTACTGCAATAAAACCAAGACTACTGCTGAAAACAGACTCATTTATTTTTAAACAGCAGCGTAAAGCAAAGCAATGCTACTGAAAAAAGCACTGCATTAAGTGGAGCCAAGTATGTCTGTGTTCCAGAAGCACACAGTGAGAATCCTAAAGGGATGACTCTGCTAGGTATACAAAGAAGCTGCACTTACCTGACCATCGTCAGGAGTATAACACTACTAGTAAACTATACTGTAGTGTAAGTCAGCTCACATTAATGCAAAATATTTGAAAAACTAATGGAATAGATGGTGTTAAAATATTGCCATGGACAGGCCGTCCTATAAACATGGGGTTATAATCACTAGCATCTAAAATTATACCACATTCTGCCAGTCTTTGCACTTTTTGTGATTTACAGAACTGGTCAGCAGTAGCATGCCGTGACTGATTCTGGCCACTCCCCACCATACATTGGAAAAGCTGAATTGAACACTTCAGCACAATGTGGCAAAGGAAGAGACAGAGGAACTTGGCTATAAATAGGAGGAGGCTAGAAAACAGTACTGTCAGTAGCTACCACCTGAAAACTACCTCCTTTGACAGAGTTTTTTATTTCCACTTCAACTTCTTCATACTGTTAGCAGTGGTATGTGAACATTCAGGTAGATACTTCCACAACACAATACCAGACAAACGTAATCTTAAGGCACAAAACTGTCCTTCACCAAGTTTCAGTGTTTTGTAGAATTAAGCCAGTTTCCTTAAATACTGACTTATGTAGGTGCTGGTTTTGACTGGGGTAGTTAGTTTTCTTAGCAGTAGCTGCTATGAGGCCATGTTTTGGATTTGCTGGAAACAGTGTTGATAACACAGGGATGTTTAAGCTATCACTAAGCAGTGCTCACACAGGGTGAAGGCCTTTTCTGCTACTCACCCCACCCCACCAGCAAAGAGGTTGAGGGTACACCAGAGGTTGCGAGAGGACACAGGGATATTCCATTCCATCCCATCCCATTCCATATGGTGTCATGATCAGCATATAAAGCGGGGGGAAGGAGGAGGAGGGATGTTCTGTGTGATGGTGTTTGTCTTCCCAAGCCATAGTTACACGATAGAGCTCTGCTTTTATGGGGATGGCTGAACCTGCCTGCCGATGGGAAGTTGTGAATGAATTCTTTGTTCTGCTTTACTTGCATGAGTAGATTTTACTTTCCCTATTAAACTGTCTTTATCTCAAACCATGAAATTTCCCTTCTACTGTTCTTGTTCTCTCCCCCATCCCACAAGGGGCAGAGTGAGCAAATGTCTGGGTGGGGCTGGGTTGCTGACTGAGGTTAAAGCACAACACGGTAAAATGTAGGATACATTTTACATCCAAAACTGAGCTACAACAAAAGCTTGCAAGTTAAAACCTACAGAAAATGAAGATATGAATATGCATCTCAAAATCTATAGCTAACTGCCTCAACTTTTTACTGCCTTTAAAGGTAATTAAGTGTACTTAATTACCTCAGAAAACAGGTCCCGTATTTTACGTCAACCTTTCTGTTCTCGTTTATGGTCAATTAGTTGTATGTGATCACAGGCTTTGATATGCTAGCAGTTTTTAAAATGTATTTGCTTCTTAAAATAGTTGAAATGTAACTTTTAAAAGAGAACTTCTATAAGGATACCTCAGGATGCTAATTTTTGAAACACTTGATAAGATGAATTTTATGATTTGTTTGTTTTTCAGAAAGCAGGCCTCAGGTATTCCAAGAAATTGGTCATTTATAGTCATCAGCCTATTCTGAACTCTTCCTTCACCTCCACAGGACACTTAGTGGAAGAGCTCAAGTCTGAGTTTTTCAGGGCATTTTAAGAGACAAAGGGCAGCACTGGTCTGCTTTCACAGGCAATTAATTAATAATTAGGTTTAGCAGTTCTTCCCTTTTAATGTTTTTGAAGGAGCAAATGTGCCAGTCTATAAAACTACAAATTACTTGAATAGCTGTAGGAAAAGTGAGCTGAGAGAAAGGCCAAAATTCTAGTTTAAAGCTGAGCAATCTGAAGGCTTTCTTCCTGAGTGCAACAATGGCACTTTGATGACTGACAGGCAAAGCAAGGGTCTGTAATTTCCAGCACAGCCAGCACCTGAGCAGGCCAGAAGCTGCTCCTCCCGCTCAGCCATCTCTCGGCTGCCATCTCCTGGGTAGGCGCCTTATAACACAGCCCCCTTCCTGCCACGGCTATTCCATGACAGGCCATCAGTTACTGTTTTCATCATATGAATCAGGCTGAGCTTCTCTTGAGAACAGAGAAGAATGATCAAAATCGGGAAAAGAAACTCTTAAAATTAATCAATGCTGGTATAAGGATGTTCAGCCAAAGGGACAGATCAGTGTATTCAAATGTTGCCAGGCAAGACTAAGACATTTTTTGAGGACAAATTCCTGTTCTGAAGACATGCGGTTCCCTTCCACAGACAGCTGTTATCTGGCAGATCTGTACAGGAATCAGATGACGACCTCTGGTCTGCAGCATTTGTTCGTGGGAACATCTGTCTGCACCAGAGGCACCAATGTGACACACCTGGTAGAGCCATGGAAGGAGAGGACTCTTCCCTGAAGACAAGGCAGAGAAACAGATGGACTTGTTCCAGAAAACTGGGAGTTCCTTGTACATTTATCTGCAGCCGCCTATCATCCCAGTCAGCAGACCTCCCCAGAAGACAAAGTAGCCCTCATCAACCAGCATAGTCCTGCATGTATGGGTATTAGGACTTGTGCAGCCACATCTTTCCCTAACACACAGTGAGACACAGCTGGGATTCATCCCCTACCCTGGAAATTTGGAAACACTTCTGGGTCACTCCAGACATAGCCTTAGGCAGCTACCTTAAAACACAATGATCTGCCCTCTTATAATATTGCCCTTGCAGAGAGGGTAGCCCTACAGAGGGAGACAGAACACTAAGTTTGGAGTATGGACTTAAATTTCAGCAAGATAAATTCTACCTCTAATTATGCACAACATCCATCCTAGAGGCATTTCCATTTCGCTTTTAGATGCCAGATGAAGAACCCAAAGTTACACAAGACCAATACATCATTGTTCCAGAACAAAGCAGTACTTGCCTCATGCACAGCTAGGGACACAAAATGACATTTCATTGTTTTTACCATGGCAGCATACACACATTGTAACACTCAGCTGTGACTCAGTACAACATCTCTTCCATTCATTGTTCCTGGTCACTGTGGGGAAGTACACAATTATTCTCTCTCTCCTTTCCTGCACCCTCCTTCCCAGCTGTATTGCTGATGGGGAAGGTGCACTTAAGGTCACCCTGGAGAAATCTTCCAGGAGACTGCTGCACTAGAGAGGCACTAGGGCAACACAGGAATTGCCCCTGATCATGGCGTTGCAAGTAGAATTTAAATGTTCTAAATACCAATTATTTTTCCCTATCACAGCACAGCATCAGTATGCAAGCACTGCATAGGTTTTACTTCATTCATAAACCATCCACTAAAAGACAAGCTGAACATTTTTTTTTGTGAAATTCATACACTAATTACCTGCATGGTAACAGAAAACATCAACATGGAAAAATGACCACCAAAAATGGAAAAGGTATTTCTTTCTCTTCTAAAGAGAAAAAGAATTATTTGACAGAGGAAGCAATCTGTGCTCACGATTCTGTACAATTCCTGGTAAAAATGACATTCAAACAGCAGAGGGCTTCTATCCAACCTCCAAAACAAAGGAAAACTCAAACTTGCTCAGCTCTGTCTAGATAATAAGGCCCACATGGTTTGTAGGGTGTGTATATGTAAGCACGCAAGATGCAGCTGCTGTCCTGCAGAAGGACTCACTTCCACTGAGGAAAGTGTAATCAGTTAATAACCACAGTTTAACCACGTTCCTGCCTGAAGCTGTATGTTTCATTATGGTTTACTTAATTTAGATACAGTAACTAAGTATTAAAACTGATTGAAATCCCTAGGGGAAAAAGATCATCACCTGCTTTCCGAAACCCTTTTACTCTGTGCAGCCAGCAGCTGTTGGTAGACTATTACTGCAGGCACAATGAATTGTATTATAGAGCTGAGGCTTCACTACGATGTGATATAATGGTCATAGATTGGTTGGGGTCAGAAGGGACCTTACAGATCATCCAGTTCCAACCCTCCTGCCGTGGGCAAGAGACATCTTCCAATAGACCATTTGAGCTGATCTTGAACACTTCCAGGGATGGGTCTTCCACAACTTCTCTGGGCAACCTGTGTCTCACTACCTTTACAGTAAAGAATTTCATCTTAATATCTACCCTGGCTTCAGCTTAAGGCCATTCCCCTTGTCCTATCACCGCATGCCCTTGTGAAAAGTTCCAC
>JAWWEW010000088.1:55791922-55812293 GCA_035583185.1 Anabacerthia variegaticeps | reverse complement strand
TATACCACAATAAAGGTAATATCTTATCTCCATTAACCTTGTGCAGAGTGTCTGTTTTGCAGGATTTCAGGCATCAGAATCATAAAATAGTTTGGGTTGGAAGGCAGCTTAATGCGCATCCAGTTTCCTCTCCATGCTGCAGGCAGGGAACGTCACGCTAGACTGTATTGCTCAAAGCCCCGTCCAACTTGGCTTGAACACTTCTGGGTTGGGGTATGCACAGCTTCCTGGACAACCTGTTCCAGTACTTCAACACCCTCACTGTAAAGAATTTCTTCTTAATATCTAATATAAACCTACTCTCCTCTGGCTTAAAGGCATTCCTGCTTGTCCTATCACTACATGCTTTTGTAAAAGGTCTTTCTCCATCTGTCTTGTGGGGGACCGTGTCAAAGGAAGGCCTCACAAAAGCCCAGATAAATGACAGCCATAACCATCCCCTTATTCACTGATGTAGTCACTACATCAAAAAAGGCCACTAGATTTGTCAGGAAGGACTTGTCCTTGTTGAAGCCATGCTCGCTTCTCAAATCACTTCCCTGTTCTCCATGTACCTTAGGAGGATCTGTTCCAAGATCTTCCCAGACACAAAGTTGAAGCTGACAGGTCCGTGGTTCCCAGGGTCCTCCTTTCTACCCTTTTTCAAGATAGGTACAATGTTTTCATTTTCCCAGTCATCCCTGTCTTCACCTGGTTGCCATGACTTGCAAATATCATGGAGAGTGGCTTGGCAACTACATCAGCCAACTCTGGGATGCATCTTGTCAGTTCCCATAGGCTTAGGCATGTTCATGTTACTGAGGTGGTCATGAGCCTGGTTTTCAGCTACAGAAGGAAGCATTTAATTCCCCCAGTTCCCGTCTTGTGATCCACCCACTTGAGAGGTCTGGGAAAAGATGTTACCATTGAAGATTGAGGAAAAAATTGTTGAGTACCTCAACCTCCTCCTCATCAGGAGCTGCCACCTTGCCAGAATTTTTTACTGGGGGAGAGGGGTAGGCCTTCTTTGACCTGTTTTTTCTGGATGACAAACCTGTAAGAAGTCTGGGTTAGTAAAACTCAACTTATAAGTCAGAGGCTTCCGTATGGATTGCCATAAACTTCTATTGACTGTGTATAGTACTTTGGATGTGTTTAATCCAAAACTACACATCCTTGTCAGCCTCAGAACATGTTCTCTGATCTCTTCTGAGCCTTCTATGCCCATGACGTACCTTCTCTGTCCTTCATTGCATTTGTGTTGACATGTCTCTTCCTCTGTTCTGCACAAAGAAGCACCTTCATGCTGTCATGGTGAAAAAGACAGAAACAAAAAAAACTCTGAAGGTTAGAAACTTGCATCTTCTTTTTATCATCTTTGTGACTCCCTGGCCTGTCTTCGGTGCCATTACAGATTCTACATTTCAATAAATTTGTGGACCTGTAGTCAAAATGCTGTTCCAATGAACCCCTTTGCAGACATCAAAATAAAACACTACTTAGCCTTCTTGTCTGCCGCTATTTCAAACAGGTTGGTAAATGGTGGATTTTCCTTCCAATGTAACACTGGACATTCACATTGAAATAGAACAAACACTGCCTGGAAAGACAGAAGGCAATTTAGAGACACCAAATCACTAGGTAAGAAGAATACAATTCATGAATTCCTGACAGACTTGAAACTGAAAAAAACAAGTGAGTCACTAATGTTATGTTAAATGAAAACTGGAGTGTACTGAACTGTTTGAGCTACTGTACCAACAAAGAACAGAAGTTTTCCATACAAATGTCACGATATTGGCTTCAGCATGAGAAGTCTGACTAATGAATCACTAATATGATGCAACTGTGGTTGATACCTTGTCTCACAACAGAGTACTAGAGAAGCATTAATTTCTCAGAATTGATTCAAAGTCTTGAGTATGAATCAGTCTAACAAAGAGGTAAGATCCAAAATTGTATTAATTAATGAACACATGAAACAACTCAGGATATATTTTGTAGGCCAAAGGTAAAGCTAGCTAATGAGTTCTTTCATTTATTTTGGAAACTGGGATCATTATAATATCATTCTACTACTTAATATTTATACCATAGCCTCTTTTTTATGCAGTTTAGATTAACAGGAGTCTGTGCTTAATGGTAAGTAAATACAATAGTTAAACACTGCATTTTCTCTGCTATTCCTCTTCCCTTTTGGGCAGCTGAAAAAGTTTAACTGGCAATGATGAACTGAACATCACAACATGTGGAAGTATATGATGAAGCTGGCTGCCAGGGCAGAGATCTGTATCTGCGTGTTTATGTGACTTCAGCCCTGTGTTGCTAATGTCTCCACATGCTGGCTAACCCTGGTGTCTGCAGGAGCACGGGCAGGCTGAGTCAGAAGGAATGGCACATACCTAAAAATGAATGTGCAGCCTAGTGGGTCTCAGTATCTAAGAGGAGTTAGACACTAAACTGGCTTTGGAGCTTTGGAAAATCTAATTAGGTGCTGCTCTGTGTTGTAAGTATCCAAAAGCCTTGAAAATTCCCTGTTAAGCAATTTGTCTGTATATATCAGCAAATTTGTAATAAGATCTGGACATGTATAAACAGCAGAAATAACATCTCAAAGGCATATGGAGACCTGCAACTTCAATTAGTTAATTTGAAAGAAAATCCACAAAACAGTAATGTTTAAAAAACCTAAAGGATCTCTGAGATTCCGGAATACAGGAATATAAAGTATTTAAGCATCTGCCTGCTATTGACTTTGTGCTCCCAGTGATCTTTGCAAATCTGTGTTAAACTTCCATTCAACATTTGTAAGGTGTCAACTGTTTTCAAAATATACTCTTCATTACATTTGGTCATAAATGCTACATGTACATTGGTCATATGCAACATGTAAGAATGAACATCTGTATAGAGGCTGTGAGGCAATGAAGATTAAATGCTAGCTCTGTGAGCTTTTCATAACTCCTACCAAATCAGCTGCCCACAAACCACAGGAGTTCACCACATAAGCAGATAGAAATGTTGTTTGCAAAGGACAGGATGATGATTTCCAGTTCATAAGATATTTATCCCAAAACACATTCATTCATCTGTTGCACATTTAAATGTCTGCTTTTAGTCACTTGCTGGAGCAATACAATTAGAAAGAGCATCTCTTTCTAATAACAGCTTCATTCCATACTGACTTACAAGCAGTCAGTGTGTAATCTAAAGCAGTAGAAACAAAGTGTGAGTTCAGGAAGTCCAAGCCACAAGGAAAGAGATTCTGTACCAAAGAGACAGCTAACCAGCGCTGAGTAATGGGGGTATATAGCCCAAATCCTGCAGGAGGAAAGGAAAATAAAAGACCAAGTAAGGTACTCCTCTTTGCAAGGACTTTTGGCTGCAGATCTGTCTGGTGGGTGCTGGGAGCTGAGGTTCATGGGTTACCATACCACATCCACCAACAGACAGCTTTCACTCAAGACTTGGGGTGTAATCCTGGACTGGTCCAATGTCAAATGAGTTTTGGTTGTTTTTAAGAAGAAAAGTATTGATAAGAATATGAAATATATTTTAAAGTAGAGTACGAGAAATATTTAATTGTAACAATTGTAAAATAAATTTAATTACAATAAAAATTACTTGAGCATTTAAATCAAAGAACACTTGGAAATAATTTATCTCAGTTTGAATTCTTTCCATCTTTCAGGCATTTATTAGCTACTGATAGCCTTCATTTTTAAGCCATACGTACAGTCATGCATGAACAATTACATTCTGCGGTCTTTAATTTGACGGAATTTATTCACAGACATCCTTCCTAGGATGGAACGCATTCCTGGAACAGGTTATGGTTTGATCTAAACACTGTCAGTTTGGATTCAGATTGATCACTTCCAGTACGGAGTTCAGTAACAAGTTCCTGAAAGAAAAATACTTCGCCCTCAGAGACTATTATTCCAAATTGGTGCTTTGTGCTGCAGAAGGATGTGACTGTTTAATTGGATTGTGATGGATGCTGAAGCTTCTGAGACTACAAGACTGATTTATTATGAGCTTTGCAGACTAGTCCATGGCTATGTGTTTTGTTGTGACCTGAATATTCAAATGTTTCTTAAAGAATTTTTTTGCTGATCATAGCATTTATTCCTGAGTGATGCTCTTGATGTCAGTATTTCTGTTCAGTAATCTCATTAAGCACTGAAATGGACCATAAATTGGCTTTGACTAAGATACAAATAAGAAAAGAGATTGTTTATTTAGTAATAACAGGTCAAAAAATATCAATGTTTTGCTTATCGCTGAGGAGCTTATTTTGTGAATTTCTTACTTGATGAGTTTCCTATTGGCTTGTTATTGGTCTGTTGGGGTTTTTTTAGATGCATCTGATCTTAACATACAAAACAAAAGCAGTACTGTAATTTAAAAATTACTCTGATGATACTTTCTATCAGTGATACATGACCTTTCAGTGAAAGAAATTTTGCAGTATTATAAGGACTCTACCTTTATTTATCTGCTGATGTCTTGAGGTGAGTTTTGCTAATACATAGTGCTAAGCAATAAGCTAAACTGACAGGGACCTTTGGGGGAAAATCTTATATTCCCCAGAAAAAAAAAAATTAATTGAGCTCCAAATTGTCACAATCCCATGTGACTTCTTTATGCAAAATCATATGCAATATGTATCCTTTCTATTGTCTTATCTGCAAAAATCAATGTCATATGTACCACTTTTGTTGTATGAAATAATCATTAAGTGCAGTTAGACACATGGCTAATTCCCCCCTGCAAAATTATTGTAAGTTCTTTGCCAACACAGTATCCCACAAAGTTCACTTTGACATATTTTCACCATTACCAGGAAGTTCTGATGGCCTCATTAGACTGTTTTCGCCACCAGAAGAACATTTTGTTAAGCGCCTCTGTACCTCCCTGTCATGTGTGTAGGTAGGCTGGTATGTCATCTACCCTTACATCAAAACCTGCACACTGTTGGTGCAGTGCTCCCAAGCCATGAAAACAGACTGCTCTAATCCTTTTGTGTGGTGAGATTCCTGTCATCTTCTATTTTCCTATGTCACTTTTTAATTGCTTTAGAGAAGTAGCCAGAATTCCCATCCATGATCAAGGCCCATTAGGTTAGGTAATGCTTAAAATCTAATCTTCTGACTCCCTGCTCAATGCCTGAAATTTGGTATTTTTGTCTGTTTGGAAATGTCTCTGTAGTCTGGGTTTCCTTTCCTTGCCTGGCATGTGTACAGAGATACTCTACTTGCCAGACGTTACTTATACACATAGCTAAATCAACTAGTCTTTCAAGAATTTACAGTGAAATATGCATGTCTGCATGAGGAAGTTTGCCTGTAAGCCTTTAAAGAATGTCACTTCAGTTTTCTTATGTTCTACCAGCTCACTCTGGGGAAAAAAAAGGTATTAATTCTTCAAATAATTTGTTTCAGATTGAGGAATACTGTCATTCTTTAAGTCATTGTCATAAAAGCAGTAGTTAAAACACATCACAAAAGCCTTTCCACATGAGCCTTGGGAGACCTTTTTTCCAAATTGAAAGGATCCATTTTCCTTTTTTGATGATCTCAGAAGGAAAAAAAAAAAAAAAAAGGGGGAGGGGGAATGAAACCAAAACAACAACAACAACAAAACCAATAACAAAAAAAATCTTCAAAGAGGCAATATGTTAAATGAGTCTCTAAAAATTTATCATCCATTACTAACTCTATTGGTCTGCAAGTCTATATTTTGTTTGGCAAGGAAACTGTGATGAATATGAGAATTTTAAATACAAAATATTTTTAAGAACTTCTTAGATTTCCAAGGAAACAGAACAGGACTCGATAACTCTGGAAGCACAAACTGATTCTTTGGAAGAACTGTAAGTTGCATGCTAGATACCTTCACTGATAGTCCAGAAGAGGCTCCACCTCCAGGAATACCTCCCAGAACAGATACACCACAGAACTGTAGGAACACTTCTGCCTTCAAAGCATGCATTAGTACTGTTCTTACATGATTGTCCCTTACTATGTCTCATCCATAGTGTCTTGACTATGAGTGCCTCTGGACCAGATACATGAGTGGTTATATGTTTAGAAAGGCCCAAGCACACATCAAGTGGTACCAGAATCCATTTTTTATAGCAATTTTTATTGTTTGTAATCAACTTTGTAGGCTCTGAGTGATCAGGTTGTTCTGTATTTGACTGGAGCTTCAGGAGGTAATAGACTGAGAAGCTGCAGGTGGATCCCTAACCTGACCTTCTTCTCAGAGCCTGAGCCCTCAAACGTGGCATCTACAGGACTAGAATAGCTCTGTTTTTACTGCTGTGCTATTTGAGATATATAGAAAACTTCTGCTCCAAGACGAGGTACATTTTGGGGATTTTCAAAAAATGTCATGATATTTCATCTTGATGCACTTTACCCAGTTTTGCAAAACTGTCTTGAACAGGTATTTTCATCAGTTTAGCTATGGATCTTCATTTGAGTCCTCCAGGAAAGTCTATGAGCAGATGCCCTGAGAGCTGAATATTCCCAGAAATTTTGCCTGGATATGCATTATTTGATTTGATTTTGGTGTTTAAACTGTTGAGTGCTGTATTGCTGCTGTACTCCTGAATAATTACTGCCTTCTAGTCAAAATACAGATGCATGAAAGTCCTTGTAAGGAATTTGGAAAGGGAGGGGTTGGATATCTGAAATTATACTGACAGTCTTAGAATATGTATCCTGTGCCTAAGGCTTGATCTTCCTTCAGTTAAAATAACATGTATGAGGTCTTATTGGACTTGGTTGCCTTCAGTCTCAGGGTGAAGTGGATTAAGGCAGAAAGTGTTCTTTTCTTGTGAAGGCCATGGTCAGATTCCTGTCCAGCAGTCAGAACAAGACAAAACATTCAAACAGTTATCAAAACTTCATGATATACAGTCTGGGCTTCTCCCAGGCATTGATCTTTTTCTCCTATGCTTGGTCCAACCACCTCAGAGGCAGAAAGAAGTCCCCAAAGGGTTATAGGAGCAAAGCACGACAGCCTGAAGAAGAACAAGGCCAAAGGAGGAATAAGGAGAAATTCACAGTTCAGGAAACCTCCAGCTTCAGTTAAGCACTATCTATCCAAATGTGTCCCTTTCTTCAAATGCTGTGTTCAATATGGACTATGACTTACATGGACATACACTTCATATGATGACATTTTTATTTATTTTCCCATTCTTGTGCATTTGAACTGCTGATTTGAAAACTTAGCATTTGTTTAGGAACGTTCTCTGTGGACAATTAATTGAAATACAACAAGTTTTCACTTTTCAGAAAAAAAAATATAGGCAAATAAATATCCTGGGCCATACTTCAGTTTCTCTCAGCTTTTTGTATGCTACTGCATTCCCAGTGCTTAAATCTGTAAAATATATGTTGTTTATGCTAATGCAAGTGTGAGTACTGCCTAGATGCAATAATATGCATAATTATTATTCCCTACTAGTGAAGCAAAATTCATCTACAGATAGTTGTGTGCCCGTTCTTGTTTTACAAAAGGAAGTAAGAGCCTTGGCCATGAAAAGCAGCATTGTTATGTATTTGCAGAACAGTAGGAAAAACAAAAGCACACAACATGCAATGAAGATTCTGTGTAACAAAAGATTTTAAATTGCATTGTGCTCTGTGTGCTGTTTAAGTAAGAAAGCTCTTTTTATTAGTGCAGTGAAGGTGCATGGTATCTGACTGCACTGTCTCCCAGTCAGCTCGCCAAGGAGCACCGGCTTGCACTGAACTGGAAACACCGCTTAGCCCAGCGTTTCTTCCAGCTTGAATTCTGCAGAGGTCAGAGATTTCTCACTGATTCAGTTTCACATCAGACAAATCTAGCAGGTTTTGGCTGATGTGACTTTGAACAAACACAAAAACCCAAATGAAACTCAGGAGACTAGAAAGAATATGTTTAAGTCAAGCCCCAGCAAAACAAAACATGGCGATCTTCAAAAACTGTCTCTGTGAAATCATTGCAGAGAACACGAGTTAAAAATATGATAAATCTTTTACAAACTATTAATATATGCCTGATTCATAGTGACCTTATAGATGTGTACAGAAGCCAAATTCCCTACAAAAGAGTAATGTGTTGGCTACCATATTTCTAGTTTATATATTCTTACCCAGCAGAAAGACAAAACCAGTATTTTCCAAGGAGAGCACTTTCCACTTAACAAGCAGAAGAGAAAGTTTTTAGTATGACCTACATTTCTGAGGGCTCTTGCATCTTAGGAGGTTTTAGTATTCCACGCGGTTTAGTTTAGTGAAACTGACTTTTCAGGAAATATCATGTTCTCTGTGTCCAATCACAGAGAGCATTGTGAAATGCTGTGTTTACCATGTTCAAGTGTACTGGGACTGTTCAGGCTTCAGCAAATATATATTGTGGTTAAAAACAAGAAAATTGATGTAGGCAGAAAAACAACTTGGGAAAGTGTAAGAAAGAAAGAGAAGAGATTGGGGCAGGGAGGACAGGATTACTGAGGCTGAAATATACTCTTTGTACATACAGTTCCCAAACTTTCTAAACACTGCTTTTCTATGTTCAATAAGATTTTGCTTTTTCACATTGCATTCTTTGCTCATTTGCAGTGTTGAAGAGAAAAAGGCAGAAGCAAAATTATGTATACATGCAAGTTCTTAACATACATCAGCTTTCAGTAAGGATATTTCACACAGTGTACTGCAGCCTTTAAATCTTTGTTGATTTTACATCTTCATAGTGGTTCTGGACTCTGTTGAACTTGCTTTAACTTTAGACTATGTGTGAAATATCTGAGAAAAGAGAGACAACAATAAGTCTAAGACATTTTTGCCATCCCATAGTCTCTAGTATCTTTGGGACAGGTTTAGTATGCAGTTTAATTTCAGGCCTCTCTGAGTGCTGCTGTTTTCCAACCAGCTTCTTATACTAGCTGTGGGTCACTGGGGTGCAGTGCTCCCCAGACACCACCTGTCCTGCCCTGGATGGCTGACAGACCTTGTGAAATCATTGCATCATTGACTTCAGGATGTGTTACCCACTGAGGTAAGCACAGAAGGTCCCAGACAGGTTTGCATCGCCTAAACTAGTGTGTGTCAACATGCCTTCCTGGTTTACCAGATTAATTTATGTTTGGTTCCATACGTATGTTTGCAACCTCCACATCCTGGCTGCAATACAGTATTAACTGTTTGACTAATTGACTATTCGTAAGTCAAGAAAGATTCATTTTGTCTGTTTGCCATCTTCCATAACCAAGGATTATCTTGTGATATCTCTAACTAAACTATCTAATCTAAACAAGTTTTTCCCCATCCACCTCAAACAATCATTAAAAGGAATAATATAGCATTTATGAGAATGGGAAACATACCATCATAATAAAGGTTTAGCTCAAAGTTTATTAACATTCAGAGTAGACATACATGAAATTTCCCACTTATGCTTTGAAACATCCTTCCTGATCTTTGCATCAGACCTATAATAACTCATGCTTGGCCATGCACATGCTTGAGCTGACAACAAGGATCTATTACTGACCCTCTGTTTTCAGATCTCAATGTCCATCCCATGCAATGATGGTATTCTGGTATCATCTCTGGCACATATCACAATACTGTGAGGTAACACAGAGGCCCTGGGAAATTTTCTGATTAAACACAAAATTTAAGTGCTTCACAAATATTTTCTACATTTATTCTATTGTCTGATTGGCACTAGAGTAACACTTAAGTTGACCGTTACTCCCTCTAAATAGGCTGAATTCAATCAATTCTCATTTTGAGCAAATGGCAAGTTCTTTTCTAATCTTTTCAATTCTTCAGTTAATTGTGTTCTTCTTTCAAGCTAATAGGTGGGTTTTGGCAATTATACTATTCCAGAGATGGTGTTTTATTACTTATTGCAGTATTTAGTTGTTGTTACTACACTTCCCATCATTATTGTCATTATTGTCACCCCTGTTATAATCACTGTATTCTTATTATAATATTCTCCAATAATAATAGGTAAAGGTTAAGACTGAGTCACTGGAGAGGGATGCCTGTGGTGCAGATCCTATATCTTGACTGGTATGAAGATCTCTGACAATCAGTTCATAGGAAACCTGTCATGAATCATAAAAATAAAGAAGAGAATAAAAGGCACAACTCTTTCTTAGCCTATGTGGGGAGGCAATTAAAGGAAAGAAGTCTGTGCCAGAAGAAGAATTTGTTAATCATTAGGTACTGTTGCCTTCACATGTAAAGGAAGATGTCAAGAGATATTGCACTGTCTGGCAGTGACATTGTGCAGGATCTCCCCTCGCTACCTCGAAGCAAGCAGAGTTTGGTTTTAATTTTTGTTAAACAGTGTACTCTGGGCAGGTCTTAGGGAAACCACTCCTATCTGACAGAGGTCTTGAATCAAGGGCCAGTATTTCACTTCTTGAGATTAAGATCTTTGCATAGGTCAGCTAGTGGATGAGTCAGAAGCTCTGTATGAGCACCTAAATCATATGTGAATTCTCTTGACTTGGGACTGACTGGGAAAGGTTAAGAAAGATATCTTATCTAAGTGAGAATAGTGTTTATAATGTGCACTGAGCACAGCCTACTCCTAAATTTTTTGAATTTGAAAAATGCAGTGAAATTTAGCACTCCTATAAACCAATATGCATTTAATAATTAGTGTAAAAACAAGAGTAAACAAATTGCTAGTTCTCCCAGTCACCTTCTTATACCATCATTAACTGATTCATTTCTTACTGGCACTATGGTAGAAGTTGTTACAGCAAGAAAAATGTAGAAGAACCAATAACAGCAGCTCTATGCATATCTGGTAGCACAAATTCCATTGTCGTATGAGCTTTCTAACTAGGTTAGAAACCTTTATACTCATGGTTTCCAAGATGTCTTCTACCATGACCACAACCATATTAAACAGGAAAACCTATCATATCAACAAATGTGTCTCATTGCAGCTGAAATGTTTGGGAATCTCTGTCTTCTAACTTCTAAAAAGTAACACTCCTCCTTTTGAAAAATGAAATTAATTTCCTTTGCCTTTTAAGGCTTAAATTCTGCAAATGCATTAATGCATCTTGATGTTTATTAGTGTATATAATTAAATTAATATGTTTAAATATGTGTACATTGTATATACATTTACTCTGTGTGTGTATATATAAACACATATACATATTTACATGTATATACAAATTCATAGCTCTGAGTAGCTCCTTAGGAGTCAATAGAATTAGTCACAAAGTTAAATACAGTCAAGAACTGAAATATTTTGATAAGCCAAATCCTCAGCCTGATCCAGAAGATGAAAGTATGTGGACAAGAACTATTTAGAGCTGAAGTTCAGCTGGAGCAGAAAGTTTTAATTTTTCTTATTTGTCTTATTGTGCTTTTTTCTGGAGTTTGAACCTTCCAATGAAAGTGTAGTAATGATGAAAACATAGATGGTCATTTGTATTTATATTTCCTAGCAGACCATATGTTCCATATACACATTTCTATTTGCTTAAAAAATATGCTATCTATATATGCACAATGGAAAATACAATGACACTGAAGCTAAGTGTGAACATGCTTTATGGCAACTTGGATATTAATTTCTCTGGACACATTTTTATGGGAATCAACTTATGATGTCCTCCATCTTTGTTTATTATACTCTGTGTTACCAGAGTAGCAAGCTGCCAGGCAGTGTTTTATAGTGTCCTGAGAGAACATGATTTTACAAGGGTTCTGTAGTGAAGTGCCCATAAGTATTTAACAGTCAGCTTAGATGGTCATTCAGCTTCTCCTCACAGGTTACACTGGAGCTATAAACAGAAGGTAGTAGCAATAAATAAAACTAGTAAAACCAGAATGGTGAAAAGCCATATGTAGGCCCTGTGTAAAGAGAATACTATGTGCACTCTTGTGGAATTAACATCATTCAGAACCAACACTTAACAAATACTCTACCAATACAGAAATACTCTATGACCACAAGCCATGTTAGGTGATTCACACAATGTTAGTGTTTTCAAATAATTTATCCCAACTGACCCTTATCAAAGGCCTATTTCTTTGTTCAGGTACCAAAAATACCTTTGAAAATCTGGCTTCATGTAATCTATTTTTAAAATAATAAATACTTTGATACTTTCCCACCAAGTTACACTCACAAGTATAATAAACAGGTATCACGGTGATCTTCAAAATCCCAGGGCAGGTACTTAATCACACACTTGTGGAGCTATGCTCAGCTGTAAAACTTGTGATATGCCTGAGCTACTTGCTTCAATCTGGCATTAAAAATGTTCTCCTTTCTTCCTGTTATGCAGTGTCCAGCAGACAGGTACATTCAGAGCACACAGATGGCACAAACGGCAGCCAGAAGCAAGGATTTCTCGCTGGCTGGTGTGGTTAATCACCTTAATATAGTTAATTTACCAGTGGTCTGTGATATGAATACAGAAGACTGATTTTTAAGTCCTTTATACTTGATCTGGGAGTCAGGGCTTGAATATGACTCCCAGGGAAGCATCTAATACTCTTACACAGTCAGTCTGCATCTTAGTTCCTGCTCTGTTTAAATCTCAGTACACTATTGCTCTGTTTAAATCTCAGTACACTATTGTCCTATTCCACCAACCACTTTAAGCTTCCTTCTTTATGCTTGGTTTATGTCCCTTGTGGGAATACAGCCCAGACAGGTTTTGTTCCAGGGAACAGGCACAGCTGAGACATGGGGGCCAGACACAGCCCAGGCAGGAGATACCAAGTGTGTACGTGCCTGTCCCCCTGTGCCACGTCAAGGAGACACACCAAACAGCCTGTAAAGATCAGGAAAGCTGAACTATCAGAAACAGGGCTTACAGAGGATTCTGTGTTGAGCCCAGGTCTGGCAGCCAAAGGCAGTAGGACCGGGACACCCCTTTTCACATTGCAGCCATCTTCCCAAAAATTCTTTCTCCCAGACAGGCACTTTCATTCCACCTCTCAAGGGGCTGGTGATGGCAACTGTATTTGCACAATACCTGAGCTCTTTGATTTAAACCACAAATCACTTTGACAGAAGTGGTTGCCTTTGAAAAACTGTTGTCACTAAGCAGACTCAGTAAGGGTCTAAGTCCGTGTCAGCCAAGGAGATAGAGCACAAGAGAAAGCACGTTTCTGCAGCCTAGTGCCTAGGAGAATGTTGCAGATTCTGACCTCTGCTCTGAGGACTGTTTCTGTACTTGCCATTAAATGATCATTAGGTTTGGTGCCGACGGGGAAAGAGTTAAGTGGTGAGTGAAAGCAGACACAGCTGGTGACAGAAATAGGAAGAACAAAACGGTGTACATCTCATATATGCATACAGGGAGATTGTTACCTGTGCTGGGACTGGTATGGTGCTATTCGAAACCCAAAAGTGGCTCTCTGTCTTTGAACAGGGGCTTAGGAGGGAGAGTTTGCTGTGTAAGGTAAATTAAATTAAAACACAGGCATGTGAGGATCCTACTAATGACCTGGTCAGTTGTTAAGTGTCTGGCTACTGGGGAAGTGGGGGAGAGGGAGGTCGGAAGTGGTAATGCATGACTTTACAAACCTAGAAGGTAAGTCCTGTTGAGGGGAGCTTAACATTGCATATGTTTCTTACTCAAAATGTGAACTGCTGACCAGATTAGATCAGGGAATGTTAGCCATATCCAGTGCAAAATATGTTTTGTTTTGTTTGGTTTCTTTTAAAACAGAGAGAGGGAGCATAAGTTCAGGGAGGTAAGTGAAAGTTCAGTGAGATTTCTCCACATTCATGAAACCTGAGTTCATAGTCAAGCTATTGAGTCACATACAGATGAGAATCTTGCCTGGTCAATTAAGAAAAAAAGAAAAAAAAAAAAGGAAAAAAAAAAAGAAAAAAAAAGAAACAAACCAGCCCCTCCCCCCTCTAAGTTCCTTGATGTTCAGTAGGTGTGGGTTGGGTGAAGAAAAGCCAGACCAATACCAGCAGCTGCGTGGAATCTTTCCACGACTGGAAGGTGAATAATTAACTCTCTTAAAACTGCAGCCCCTCAGGGGCAGGTGAGTCACCAGCCCAATTTAGAGTTATGTTATCTTGTAATGAACAATAAGAGGGAAATCTGTACGTGTCCTGACAGTTTAGTGAGACATCAGTGATCTGTGCCCCCAAAACCCCAGGAAAAGAGTTGATAAAAATGCATGTCTAAGAAAATACATGATTTTTTGCAACCACCTCATCAGTACTTCATTATTATACTTTTTTTCTAGGTACATAGAATTTTGTGAGTGTGATACTGAGGCTTAGACAAGACGGAAAAAAATATGCCAGTTTCACCTGGCAAGATTGTACCAGTACCTAAAATCAGACACAATCAGTGTGACAATTAACTTTTTTTTTCTGCGTCCAGCTCATACTGTTGCCTCTGGACTTTTGAGATGGAGGGAGGGGTCAACAAAAGACAGATATGAAAAATAACCCTGCTGTTAGGTGACTTGAAAACCTAGTAATGGATATTTTTCTGAAGCGTTTGCATGTCCACTGGGAAATCTCCAGCAGGCTGCAAATCCAGAAGGCTTAAGGGCTGGTCTAAACTTGACAAACCTTTGCATAGATTAACTGCACCCACATGAGAAAGCCAGTATAAACACTCTTCCTCATATGTAGAGAAAGAAGACCGGAGTCCTTTGCTCCTGTTTCTGCACAAGGCAGTGTCCTTGCTGCTTCTTTAAAGCTGCAGCCACTTCATTAAGGTTTTTAGGTCTCTGCAGATGATTCAAGTTCAGAAAGTGGCTGGTAGAAAAAAGCCAGGGATTTTTCTTTACTAAACCTTGTAAAAGACAAGGGAGTCCATGTCTTCCCCTACCTCCAACTAAAATGTTGATCTGATACGACTACTCCCATTTTTGGGGGCCAAGGGGGTGGTTCAAGAGGGAGGGAGGGAGGAATGAAGGGAAGGGAGGGATGGGAGGGAAGGAAGGTAAGGAAGGGAATGGAAGGAAGGAAAGGAAAGGAAGGAAGGGAGGAAGGAAGGAAGGAAACGGGAGAGGAACGGAAGGAGGGAGGAAGGCCACAGAGAAACCAGCAAAGCCAAGCCAAGTCCTACCATTGTACAAGAAACTCTGAGCCTTGTATATAGATGTGTTCCATTTGATCATAAATATAGAGTGAAATAGAGTAGACCAGGGTGCAGAGGACTGCAACATGTCTGAAGGCTCTACAACAGAGCTAGGGGATAGCCATGTCAGCTTGATCATTCCGAAAATAACTCTAAATGGGACAGCCAAACAAGGTCTTTGTTTAAAATTGTCCCGCTTAGTTGCCCAAGCTGGAGCTTGACAGAGGAAGTCCAGCCATGCTGCCTGTGTGCCCTTACTTCAACTGATATTTCAGTGACTTGTTTTCTCTCTGCAGTTCAGACAGTATTTTTTTTAGCCTTGACAGAATGGCTAGACTAGGTAATCCACGCAAACAGCTGCTGCATGCAATGTGATCTTTTCTTCAAACCTCTTAAACAAAGACTTCTGAACTGTTCTTTAGTTTTGGATATGTTGGAAATATCCAGAAGCTAAAATCTCTCAATATGAATGTAATTGACATTTCAACTGTCTGACCATACTGATTTTAGCTTAAGAAGTGTCCCAAGAAGATTAAAAAGAACTGCATGTTCATAAAACCACTCCCTAATCAGAAAGCACTCATCAGGAAAATACCTCTACTTCAAACCATTTTCACAGAGGATTTGCTTTTTGAATATGAGTGTTCCTGTCTGTAGTGAGAGGAAAGATTCTACTGGTTTTTGTAACATGTTTTGCAAACTTTCAACTTCATCAAAGATAACATATTTAAGCATTCCTCGTGTTAAATTTTATATCTTGATTTTTTTTCTTTGTTGATCATAGGTATTTCTGTCTAATGGAACCCCTATATGAGGCCAAATAATATTAAAGTAAGTGTCACAAATGTTGAAGATATAAAATATTTTGAATGGATCCAAGGAGATTTGAAAAATGAACAGGAGAAAAGAAATAAAGGGTCAATTATTAAAGAAGCCTATGAATATAAGGGAAAACACACTCAGAGGAATGGAGGAATTTTGAAAACATTAGTTTTAAAGAAGTCAAAAGGTGAGAGCGGACAGAAAGTGAGAAATGCATTAGGAACACAATATATATCCAAAAGGGTGTTTCAGCTGAGAATTGCATAAGCAAGGATAACCTCCTCAGTGGCAGGATGGCAAAAGTCCTTTTCTGAACAGTGAAGGCATAATTCCATTCCAAGCACTCCACTACATTTTAGGATCTTACATCCTGAATAAAAATCAGTGTATTGCAGAAGATTGAGGGAACAATAAAAAAGGACTAGCAGTGCACAGAATTTATTTTAACAGGTAAAATTAAGTACTAAAACTGTCATATTTGGTTAACCGGATAAAAAGGTCACATGGATAAATATTTAATAGGTGTCTAATAGGAAAGAAATTATTTTAGGACCAAATGTTAACCAAAATGCTAAGAAAAGGAAAGGAGGATCGATGTGAGAATGAGATGTATCAGGTTGTGAAATGGCCCTCTGTGGGACGAGAGAAAAAACATTCTCCTAGTGAGAACAACTTTAATTGAGATTGGATATTATCTTAGTGACCAAAGGGGCACCTGGGAATATCAACTATTTTTGAGATTTTTGTAGGCAAGGACCCAAATAAAATAATTTTATGAAGGTCTTATTTTTTGCTGAGACACACCCCTTCTTTTTCAGAACAAGATGTTGGCTAGTGGAGTCTTAGTGTTCTGCTGTTGTTGGCTGCACTGTGAGCTAATTAGGAAGGAGGTGTGTGGCTGAACACTCTGCCCCCTAGATCTCTGCCTGCCCAACATCCCTAAATAAAGGTAACAAGGATGGCTGTTGCATGGCAATAACATTACTCTGCACTATGTATTTCCACATCTTGTGGTCTTCCAGGCAGTCTGCCTACTGCAGGTACAAGCCCCCAAGGAAACTGGAGAATCAGAACCACCTAGTTAATGCCAGTAAACTAAACCTTTAGGCATTTCTTTGCTTTGATCCAGAGAAATGCATGTACTGTGCTGTTTGTACCCTCAGAACAAATGGCAGTCTTGGGAACTAGCATGAATATTTAGAGATGGTATTTAAATAACATTACTTGGGAAATTCCCACTGCTTAAGAAAAGACCAACTAAAACAAGAGTTTTCTTTCCCAGAAGGCTGAGACAGGTATAATGAGGATTATCAGGGATAATTAATATAATTTCTGTATCCTAGAGTATCATATGAGTCAACTTCGTAGTCACGTCCTCCCTGGTCTTATTACTGATGAGAGTGAAAATGTTGCTGTGAAGTGTAAAAAGGCAATATAAACATACTGTGTGATACAAGCAACTGATTGCAAACAAATAACTTCATTAAACCATGTCCATAATAATTCCTCACTTTTTATACAGCACTTTTCATCTGCAGATCTAAAAGTGCTGTACAGATGGAAAAACTCAGGAGGTAAAGTGACTTATTTGAGGTCATTCTGGTAGACAATAGCAGCTCTGGGAATAAACCATGCCACAGTGCCTCACTCTGCATTATAAATGCCCCTCCTGTGCAGTCCTGGAAAGGATCATGGCAGTGAGCCTTTGAAGAGGGAGAGTATGTAGCTGGAGCTGAAATAAACCTGAATCTGATCATAAGACCACTGCGAATTAGAAAGACCAAATTCCATCCTAATGTGCAATCTCTCCTAAAATCAACTGGAACTTTATATTTAAGTATTTCCCAGGTTTTCTTTCCCATGGTGTCTGAGTACCAACAACATTACATCACAGTTAAGCAATCTCAGAGGATGATTCCTTACTACTTTTTCCTATTAGCCCCAAGAACCACTATAGATTGTGGTGAGTTTTTAATAACTTTTTTTTTTTTTAAATTGCGTATAAACACTGGTTCTAATTCACTAATCATGGTGCAAAATTAAGGAAGTTATTATTTACTACCTAAAACTACAGTATTGCAGTGATGCCTCAGGCCTAGAAAGTAGTAAAAAAAAAAAAAAAAGGCAAGAAAAGGTTTCATTCTATGTATTTTACGATATTAGAAGCTAGGTAGATAATATCCACAAACACTTCATATGATTAAAAAAAATAAAGGGCAGAATATGAATGGTATCAAAACAAATAAATTATGTATTTTTATATATATTATATAAAATATATACATTCTAAAATTATAAAGCCCATTATGCCTGAAATTTGGAAGACAGAGTACTTCCTACAAATTCCTGGAACGGAAGAAAAGGTTGTGGTCCTGAAGCCACAAGTCTAGAGTTCCTTGCTGGCTCAGCTGCAGGCTCCCTTTGTAATCTTGGGCATATTGCTTTACTTCCTCTCCCACATTTTGGGTGTGCCTACATTGCAATCAAAGTGGGATATTAAAGCTTGTCAGTCCAACTGAAGCAACTTTAACCAAGTCAGCTTATATGTACTGTTAGCAATGTAACCTTAGCATGGAGTTGGGTGCAGACTAAATTCTTAAGGTTAGGTAATGAAATTCATGAAGAACAAAATCTGAAAACTATCAGATGAATCCCATTCAGATCCATATTTTGCATTACTCTTTATTTTCTGAAAGCATACTTTAAAAAATCTGATTAACAGTAGGAGCTAAGCCAGGAAACGAACAAGCAAACAAACAAAACAAAACAAAACAAAACAAAACAAAACAAAAAAAAAAGATGGTTGATGTTTTCAGAGCCATTCAAGGGATTTAGCCACATGCTTCACATTAATGTGAGAGTGCTGCTCTGGGATACAGATCTTAAGAATGAGAATCTGTTCCTGAACTCCATCCAAATCATATTGTAACCAGGGTATGAAATGAGATGAGTTAGTCTTCCACAGGGGTAAGACCAGCTGAGAAAAAGTGTGTTTCAAAACCATGAAGACATTTGCTTATTGTTATCTGAAAGTCTGGCCAGCTGGTAAATATAATTGTATGACGCTGTAATTATACACATTTTAAGAAAACACTTATGTATTGTGCAGGAAAAAGAATTATCTACCTTTTATTTTTTTTTAGTGAAAGCATAGCAGAAATACAACTTAAAGCTGTATATCAGTGTCAAAAGCATTAACACAATCTGATATGACACTTTCCCCCACCCAGGTAAATGACCCATGTACTCTTAAAAACAGCATGATGGTTAAAATACAAATAATGGGTATTACATGGAAATGATAGTTGTAAAGTACAACCACATGTAAGAGAGTTGTTTTAGAAAGCATAGTGAGAGACAGGGTAAGTCGAAAACCTTTATCAATGTCAGAAAGATACGGTGAAATACTTAGGGCACACATGTCTGGAATAATAGTTGGGATGAGAAGCCAGATGCTCAGCTTGTGAATGTTGGTGCATCTCTGTTTAAATCAGTGGAACAAAGCTGATTTACACCATCTAGAGATTTTGCAGCTGGTTTTGACATGCATGCAAACTTTGAAAGTTAACTGGACCTACCTGCCCTCTATTCTATGGAAAGAAGAATGGAAGTCTGGTGGGATAAAGATTCTCAAGGAGATCTCTTGCATTTCTGTGGGCTAGAAACATGGTGAAGACAAGTATTATTGTGGTTAGGACAGTATTTCTACATTTTCCTAGCCTCACGGGAATTCAAAATGCACACTAAAAAGGAATAATTAACCTAACTTTGTAAGCCTTCAAGAAGCATTCACTCTTGTATGATTCAAGCTGTATTTTATGTGAATCAGTGTTCCCCTCCCTACTTAAATGTAGACATGTTATTTTTGTGGTCTGGAAACTGAGATCAGATTTCATCCATAATGATTTTAGCTGCCACACAGCTCATCAAAATTGCAATTATGAATACCAGTGTTTTTCTTTTTCTGGAATGTAGACTGCATCATACAAGATCCTGCCAAAAGATGCAAAATTAGCACTGCAATGGATATACTTGTGCAACCTCCAGAGATGGACAGTTAGGGAATGAGGAATTAAAAAACAGAGGGAGTTGCCACTACCTAAATGACCAGAAGTCTAAATCATCTTTATATCCATCTCTCCTGCACCAAGAACTTTTGATTCAAGTGGAAATGGCTTTAAACTGAAAGAGAGTGGATTTAGATAGACACTAGGAAGAAATTCTTTACTCTGAGGGTGGTGAGGCACTGGAACAAGTTGTCTGGAGAAGCTGGGGCTGCCTCATACTTGGGAGTGTTCAAGGCCAGGTTGGATGGGTCTTTGAGGAACCTGGTCTAGTGAAAGCAGGGTTGGAACTAGGTGATTTTTAAGGTCCCTTCTAACCCAAACCATTCCGTGCCCAGTAATGTTCATTGGTGTAATGAGCACAGTGATAAAAAAAGAAAAAATTTGATTCTGTCTTTCT
>JAWWEW010000088.1:55780720-55791822 GCA_035583185.1 Anabacerthia variegaticeps | reverse complement strand
CTTTCTTTCTTTCTTTCTTTCTTTCTGTCGTTCTTTCTGTCTCTTTCTTTCTTTCTCTCTTTCTTTCTTTCTTTCTTTCTCTCTTTCTCGCTTTCTCTCTTTCTTTCCTTCTTTCTTCCTTCCTTCCTTCCTTCTGAATTCCTTCCGAATTCCTTCTGAATACCTTCCTTCCTTCCTTCCAAATTCCTTCCTTCTGAATTCCTTCCCAATTCCTTCCCAATTCCTTCCTTTCCAATTCCTTCCCAATTCCTTCCACTCCTTCCTTCCTTCCTCCCTCCCTCCTTCACTTCCTCCTTCTCTCCTTCCTTTCAACAGTGTGTTACTAGTGTGCCGCTACAGAGCTTCTGCTCTGAGTGAATTAAGTTTGAGTTAGGACAGCTATCCAGATTGACTTGGCGGCTGTCTTTCAATAAGACACAGCTGTAATGTTTCTCTCCTGTTTACATTCTACCTGTGCTGGCTTGTATTAGAATTAAATCTCTATTGAATCTATGACAGGTGTAACAAACATACTGTAAATAATACCAGACTCCTTAGCACTTTCACTAGAGATGGAGGAAAGATAGGAGAAGCATAAGTGGATCACACAGACATACCTAGAAGTGCAGTGCTATCACTCCTGCCTCCAGCTTAGGGCTGGTCCAGGGACAGCTCAGTTCCTCATTCCATTCTATGTGGAAATCAAATATACATTTCCCATCTGTTCTGTTTGAAGCAGTATCTTTACTTTGACAGTGCTTTGAACAGTCTCCCAATCTGCATGAAAAATTCCTTAGTGTGCTCTGTTTAATCATGCTCAGAGATTTTTGGGAAATAGCTCTGATTAGTTCCAATATCATTAGAAATGATAGGGCTATGCTTTTACATGTAGAATGTGTAACTTTTCCAGACTTGTATAAAATGGCCAACTATATCATCAATAGGACAGGCAAGAGAATGATGAAGAATGTTTATAAAGATTTTAACCTTTAGAAAAATAAAGCTGTCTGTGAGTCCTCAACCTAAGTGCTCAGATTCTAGTCCACATGGGAGACAGACCTACAGGACATGGTTCCAGAAAGTTTTAGCACTAGCTGAAAGGCTATGAGGACTTGTGCTTTACTCACACTGCAGCTAATGGAAATTAGAGGCATGGGACACAGTATGATGCATATTAGGAAGAACAAGAACAACTACAATTTATCTGAAGACTTTAGATTTTCACTTAGAGTATTTGTGTAATGTCTGGCTAGCCAAGTAATTTCAGATGTTAATTGAATTGAGCAGCTCTATTAATGCAACCAGAAGGTAAAATAGTATAGATGTAAGGGTTCAAATATATAATCTCAGTGAACCAGAGGAGTCAAGTTATTGCATTTGTAATAGTTCTGTTTATCACTGCAATTTTACTCCTTGCTTCTTTATGGTGATGGAAATCCAACCAGTAGTTCCATTACCTGGGTTGTGTCTACACTACAGTCTACAATGTAGTTTTAAAACTAGCATTTTAAATGATTGGATGCTATTACAATTGGTTGTTTTGTTTGTTTGCTTGGCTTTTTTTTAAAAAAAAGGTAGTTTGCTTATTAAACTGAACAGTTTTTCCCTCCTAATCAAAGTAATTATAGGAAAATGTGAATATTTTGTGGGTTTCCCTAGTTTTCTTTCAATTGTTTAAAACTTAGAAGTTCTATATAAGTTCTAAGTTCTGGAATATGTTTGGTATGCTGCTGCATAAAACTTGTGTTTGAGTAAACAAGTCCATCTGCAATATGAGTTGAAAAAATGATCTGAAGAACTTCAAACTGGTCAGTCTGCCCTCAGTGCAGGGAAAGGTTATGGAGCAGATCATTGTGAGTGCCATCACACAGTGCCTCAGGAGAACCAGGGGATCAAACCCAGCCATGATGAATTTAGGAAAGGCAGATCCTGCTTGACAAGTGGATCTCCTCCTATGATAGGGTGAACCACTTGTGGGATAAGATGGAATGTAGAAAAGTCAATGAGGGAAAGCCTGTGGATGTTGTCTATCTGGACGTCCATAAAGATTTTGGCACCATTTCCCACAGCATTCTCCTGGAGAAACTGGCTGCTCATGGCTTGGACAGGTTCATCCTTCACTGGGTAAAAACTGTGTGGATGGCTAGGTCCAGATAGTGGTGGTGAATGGAGTTATATCCAGTTGGCAGCTGGTCACGAGTGGTGTTCCCCAGGGCTCAGTACTGGGGGCAGTCCTGTTTAATATTTTTATCAATGATCTGGATAAGGGATTTAGTGGACTCTCAGTGAGTTTGCACATAACAACAAAGGTGGGTGGGAGTCTTGATCTGCTGGAGGGCAGGAAGGCTCTGCAGAGGGATCTGGACAGGCTGAATTGATGGGCTGAGGCCAATGGTATGAGGTTCAACAAGGCCAAATGCCAGGTCCTGCCCCTGGGTCACAACAACCCCAAGCCACAGACTGGGTGCAGAGTGGCTGGAAAGCTGTCCAGTGGAAAAGGACATGGGTGGGCTGGTAAACAGCAGTTGAACTTCATCCAGCAGCATGCCCAGTTGTCCAAGAAGGCCAGTAGCATCCTGGCTTCAATCAGCAATAGTGTGGCCAGCAGGACCAGGGCAGGGATCATCCTCCTGTACTGGGCAGTGGTAAGACCATACCTCCAGTTCAAGAAAGACATGGAGATGTTGGAGTGACACCAGACAAGGGCAAAGGGAGGAAGGAACTGGAGCTCAAGTCTTATGAACAGCAGCTGAAGAAGCTGGAGTTGTTTAGCCTGGAGAAAAGCAGGCTCAGAGAAGACCTTATCACTATCTACAATTACCTGAAAGGAGGTTGTAGCTGGGTGGGCATTGGTCTCTTCTCCCAGGTAACAAGTGATAGGACAAGAGGAAATGGCATCAAGTTGCACCAGGGGAGGTGTAGATTGGCTATCAGGAATTTTTTTTTTTCACAGAAACGGTAGTCAGATGTTGGAATGGACAGCCCAGGGAAGTTCTGGAATCACCACCCCTGCAAGTGCTCAAAAAGTGTGTGGTTTTGGTGCTAAGAGACACGGTTTAGTGGTGGACTTAGCAGTACTGATTAATGGGGACTTGATGATCTTGGAGGTGTTTTCCAACCTTACTGATTCCGTAATTCTGGGTAAGTGTGGCCTACAGAAGCCTAAATGTGTTGACTGACAGGCGGTAACCTAAAGCTGTAATTGCTGTAATTAAAGAATCATTGTTCCTTCTGAAGTCACTCTACAGTCTGTTCTTTGTTCCTCACTCTTTGGAATACTTCTGTCCTTAATGTGAAGTGAAACATAAAATTTCTGCCATTAAAATTTACAACCCATGTAAATATTGAAGAAGTGATAAATGACCAAAGAGAGGAGTCAGTGATGCAAATAAATTCTGAGTTGCTTGATGTTTCATGAGCTAGAAAACTGTATGTATACAGACAAATACAAAATAAAGCATGTGTGAAAAAACATAGGCCATATTTAAAGAAGATGGAGGCTCAGTTTGTTGAGCAACAACTTTAAAATGTGATCTTGGAAGAAAAGCAGCTGTTGGGATAGACAACAGCATTGAAGCTATCTGCCTGGTCAGGCTGCATACCTTTTGAGAATGACAGAAAAGAACCGCTATTACAGCAGCCTTACCTGGCAAACGTCTGGGATGACCATGCATGTGCACAGCAAGAAGGCTGAGACAAGCAGACATGAGAATTTGAAGATTCAGAAGAGCACTGGGCGACTGTGCATGCAGCACAGCCAGGAGGCACTCACACGTAGAAGCATTCAGCTTCTGTGGCTCCCTGGCTAAACTCTGGCTGTATGTCTTGTGCCAAAGGGCTGCATGGCTTCAGGGCTGCCCAGAGAGTTCGCAAGAGGCAACATGCTGCCCTCCTGCCAGCACAACTTGCCCAGCCTCCAATTAGCTCTGATGTTGCCCCAGAGAAAGCCTTGGAGGGCCACAAACTGAACTTATCCCCCAAGGTTGCAAATACTCCTCAAACCATGGGATGAGCTTGCACACCATACCAAAAAATAGGAAACTAAGCCTTGCATGTATTACTAAAGGAATCTCCACAAGGAAATTGTTTTATTTTTTCTGAAAAGAGTCTGCCTGGTTTTTGAAATTTTAAGTGGGATTACTGACAACTAACTTTGAACATCCGCATAGAATTGTTCCCTCTGGCTTGCCTTACAGTAATGGGTGAGAAATAGGCACCTTTGTGGTGTGATTTATTTTGAGCAGACTACTGAAACCTGCAAAATGAATTCTATCCTCAAAGTGACTGTCTCTCATCAGTGAGATATAGGGCTGTTGAGTGAGTAGTCCACCTTTGGTCAATTTGCTCCCACCCACTGACTTTTCCAATTCTGAGAAAAGGGAGATATTTCACAGAAGAACACAGAAAGAACCTTGAGAATGAATAGGTAATTTGAAAATTTGCTTCACATTGAGGGGGTGTAGGAGTCCTGCTTAACTGTTCAGCCTAACCAAAAGAAAATTAAGAATCATTTCAATCACATTTTATAAATCCATAACATATCAACAACCATTAGATCTTCAGTTTATTAAACATTAGTGTAAAAATCTGCATTAGAAGAAAGAAAAAATTCAGAATAAAGTAACACAGTCTTAACAGAGATGATATTGGCAACAGTTTTGTAAAATTAATCAAATACTAAAATCATTTCTTTTTGCATCGTGTACAAGGTTGACAACAGAAAAATACACACATTAAATAAGATCCAAGTCCTGGGCAGGGAAAAACTGATGCTACTATATATCTTCAACTGGGAAATTCTAAGTCAAATCTCAATGAGCTCATATTACAGTTTGGAAGTTTACCTACAGGCTTCTTTTCTAATACTGAAAAAGGAATTTTACAGTTCTGGAAAGACAGGCCTTGTCTAGAAGTGTGAGCCCTAGTCAATGAGCAAGAAAGACTTTGTATCTAATACACTTTTGTCTCTAATTCCTTCTGTTGCCTTAGGCAAGTAATTTAAACCTTAAACTATGAACATTAAAAATTTAAGAGCTATAATAAGGCAAAGTATTTTTATTTTCAAAAGCCTAAAAACCATCAGTACAAGCAGGAAAGAGAAGTTCAGCCTTCCAAGACTCAAAAGAAATTTTGGGAAGTCACAAATAATGTCAAAGCCAAAAGGAATGAGTTGAAAAAGTGGGGTTTGAATCAATCTAAGCATGTTGGGGCTTATACTTTAACTCATTAGGTTTTATTCACCTGATACAAGATCATCTTGATATTGGCTCAGCAGAGTACATAGTGAAGGTTTGTGTAATGAGGGGAAAAATCCTACAGCATGTGGTTGTCATTCCAATTTGATGAAACATAAAAATTATAAACCTGCCATGGGTACACAACAAACCGGAACAAAGACTGACTCTTGAAAGTTTTAATATCCTCCCACCAGGAAAGAATTAGAAGCCTAGCTAGATTAAACATAACAGTCTAAATTCTGCTCCTGACTACATGCATGCAAATCTGAAATAACATAACTTAAAGATGTATTTTGGGCTTAAATTGGTGTCTCTGTAAGCCTGAATTTTGGCCAGCTTTTATTTCAGCTGGGAAGAAGAAAATGTGCTTATAAAATCTGAGCAGCCTACAGTTTATCTGCCTTTAAAAAGACACACACTGCGTATAAGCCAGTAATAGACTTCCAGCTGTACTGAGATGCTGAACTGTACTGGTTAACATATATGACAACAGCATATAGTCTGCTAGCTGGAGAACAGCTTATTATCTTCTAGTTCTGTATCTGTGCTAATTCCAAGGAGTCTGGGCAAGTTGGTAATACACATAGATCATCCTGAACTTTATAAAAGGGCATATTTCTCAGAAAAATAGTTAGCAGAAGCAGCATGGTTGGCAGTATAGAACTAAGAGGGTGCATGATTTCATGGCTTACTTCAAGCCATTGTGGGCAAATTCTAGAGATTTATTTTCAACTCATCCAACCCACACCACTTAGAGCCCTCCCGGATGGTGATAAAACTCAGGTACATCTCAAGCACCTTCTGGCAATGCCTGATATTCTGTCCTGAGTACAGGCATTCCTCGCAAGGGCTGAGTGTCTGACTTAGGTGCTGTAAATGGCATGAAAGCAGGGTAAATCCTCCCTAGGTTGCTGGCTGACTTGATGGCTCAGCTGTACAATGGAAATAATAGGAACTGACAAGGGAAATGTGAAGATAACAACAGAGACTGTGAGACACTCAAATGTTATGATAATAGATGTTGTACATGACCTTAAAGTAGATAAATATGAAATGAATTATTCACATATCTTTCATTAGTCCATCATAGAACCATTCTGATTCCAACACAGCTGGAATGACCTACACTGTTTTCAGCTGTTGCCTCTCTTTTTTTTCTTTTTCTTTTCTTTTTTTTTTTCAATATCTTACTTGCATTCAATGTGTTTTCAGGCTAACTTTTTGCAAAATATGTTTTATTCAAGAGTAATATTTAAAAACTGTGTAACCTTTTATTTCCAGTGAAGCCCAGGAAATTTTCAGTTTTCCCTCTCCCCATTTTAAAACCTCCACCCTAGGAGTATATGCAGCACATGTGAAGAACGTCTGGATAATGAGCAATTCTGAGTCACGAATAATGCTTCCAGATTTGCAATTTTGGCAGCTAGGAGTAGGATTCCCTGTTTGTACTGTGTCCAGTCCTTTCCTTCAGCTTTTCCCCCTCAGAGGCCCCGATTCTGTAGACATATTTAGCAAGAAGGTCCTTTCATTTACATGAAGCTTTACTGTTATCTGAGAATCCCCCCCAGGAAGCAAGACAACCTGCTCATCACTGCAGGACAATAAGTTTTTGTCTTCTTTTTCAATATTTCATCCACTAAAAAACATGAGTCTAAGCACCTAATTTCTCCTGAAACCAATGACAGAGAAGTGCTAAGGCAAGTAGGCAGATGCCCAAATAGTGTTAAAAATGAACTTTATCCCTGATATGTGGCCTTTGGTACTTTTTCATGCCCAGCCAAGGCTGCCTCTGTCTCACACATGCTGTGGGGTGCCAGCTGCTATCGAGTGGTTTGCAGTGGGCTGTAAAATGGTCCAGACAGTCACAGAGGCTGATGGGAGCTTGGCAGCAGCATTAACATCAACATATTCACTTAGGCTGCTGCAGATTTTGGATGATGAATATAAATCATTGCTGCTTTTTACGAAATAAATGGCAATCTCTGTCATGCTACAAAGCCATCTATAGCATTTGTTGATATGGTGAGAATACACCTTTTTCTGTCACATTGTTATGATTCATGTAGATAGCTATGCTTCTGTTCACAGTTTCAGGGAAAAGGTCACACCACAGGCTCATGGAGACCATAGGGTAAACAATGTAGCCCTTAAGTCTGACTCCTTCAAGTGAAGGCTCTGTTGAGGAAAAAATGGAAAGATTTACAGCCCTACAGTTTGTGTGTGAATACACAGAAAATGTATTTTCGATCAAGAGTCCAGAGTAGCAGCCATAAGCTGTAAGTCAGTAAAACAGTAAGTCAGCTAAAGACTTCTTAGATGCAAATATTGCTGTAGGTTTTTGGTGAGTTAGATCTTTACTAGGGGAAAGGCAGCTTCACTGCCTTTCAGGATCACTGTGTATTTGGTCTATGTTAAAGGAACATCTATAATCCTACAGAGGTGGAGAGTTCTTGCTTCAGGAGACGTTATTGAAGAACCACAGAATGGATAAGTTTGGAAGGGACAATAGTGGATCATCTGGTCCAACCTCCCTGCTCAAGTAGGACCATCATAGATCACACTGCACAAAATTGTGTTCAGATGATTCTTGAATATGTCCAGTGAGGGAGACTCCACAACCTCTCTAGACAGCCTATTCCAGTGCATAGTCACACACACAGTAAAGAAGTTCTTCCTCATATTCAGATGGAACTTCTTGTGAAAGAGTTTCTCCCCATTACCCCTTGTCTATTGCTTGGTACCACTGAAAAAAAGCCTGGCTCCATCCTCTTGACATACTTATAGTCAGAGGCGATGTCCCCTCTCAGTCATCTCTTCTTGAGGCTCAACAGGCCTTACTCTATCAGCTTTTCTCTGTAAGAGAGATGCTCCAGTCCTTTAATCATCTTCATCACCCTCTGCTGGACTTGCTGCAGCAGCTCCATGTCTCTCTTGTACTGAGGAGCCCAGAACTGGACACTCCAGATGTGGCCTCATCTGGAGTAGAGGGGCAGGATCACCTCCCCCAGCCTACCGGCAATGCTCTCCCTATTGCACCCTAGGACAGCATTGACCTTCTTGGCCACAAGGCCTCACTGCTGGCTCATGGACATCTAGTTGTGCACCAGGACCTCCAGTTCCTCTTCTGCAGAGTTGTCCAGCAGGTCAGCCCCCAGCCTGTGCCGGTAAACGGGGTTATTCCTGCCAAGGTGCAGGATCCTGTGTTTGCCTTTGCTGAATTTCAGATGGTTCTTCTCTGCCCATCTCTCCATCCTGCCCAGGTCCCCCTAAAGGGCTGCATAGCACTCTGGGTTATCAGCCACTCCACCCACCTTTGTTTCATCAGCAAACCCAATGAGGAGGCATTTGGCCATTCATCCAAGTCATTGATGAATACGTTAAACAATGTTGGACGCAGTATTGCACCTTGGGAGGCACCACTACCAACAGGCCTCCACTAGACCCTGTGCCACTGATTATGACCCTCTGGGATCAGTCATTCAGCCAGTTCTTAATCCAGCTCACTGTCCACTCATCCAGGCCACTCCCTCTGTAGTTTGACTATAAGAATGTGTTGAGAGACAGTGTTGAAAGCCTTGCTGAAGTCAAGGTAGAAAATATCCACAATATTGACCAGCTACCCCTCTTCCCTGCAAGGGCCTGTTCCCATGGGATTCCTCCAAGAATATCCCTGAAGATGAAGGGATGTTGAAGGTAGCCCTCCTGACGTCCAACAAGGCCTTCCCTTGTTTGTTAGCATAAGGTCAGACAGCATACCATTCCTTGTGGGATCTTCCATTACTTGTGATAGGAGGTTGCCAGTGCTTTCCAGGAGCCTCCAGGACTCTGTGTGTCACTGTGTTGCTTCTTCAGCAGATGTCACAGAGTCACAGAATATCTGAGTTGGAAAGAACCCACATGGATCATCAAGTCCAGCTCCTGTCAGGGTATTTAAAGTCCCTCACAAGAACCAGTGCCTGTGATTTGGAGGCTGTAGAAGGCCTCACCCACTTCCTCCTCCTGAACAAGCAGCCTGTAGCAAACACCCATAACAATTTCACCCTTCCTGATCTGCCCTTTTATCTTAATCCGAAAGTTCTCAATGTGCTTGTCATCCATTCCAAGACAGAGCTTGATACATTCCGAGTGTTGTCTCATAGACGGCAACTCTGCTGCTGCTATCCTATCATCTCTGTAATCACAATGAGATCAAAGCCCTGTGACTGCACACAGATCTCTAGTCCATTCTATTTGTTCCCCATACTGCACATGTTGGTGTACAAGTACTTTATACAGATACTTGATTGCGTCAATATCCCAGTAGGGATGTCAAGGGGTGCTCCATAGTCATGTCTTGTGGTTACACTTTTGGCTGCTTCTGCTTGCTTGAGATGTTCCCTCTAGGTCTCCTTTTGCTACCAGGGTGATCACTATAGTTCTCCCCACACCTTGTCTCTGTTGAGCCTGGCTACATCCCAGTCCCCATTTAAAGTCTAGTTTAAAGCTCTCTCAACAAACCCTAATTTCTGAGCTAAGATACTTTCTCCCCTTTAAGATAGGTGGACCCTATTACGTGCTACTTATTGATGCTAAGAGCATACAATTTTCCTCACATGATAACTACCCCCTTGTCTAGTTGTCTGATAAGATCAGTTCCCCCATTCCCATTTATGTGCAGCCTGATGGTGTGGGATGCTCCTGCCTGTCAATTCAGTTCCCATGTAGGCAAAAGAGCAGGTATGTAATGACCTTGATCTCTTGATCTAACAAGCCTAACTTTAACAGTAAGAGACTACAAAAGTTCACAAAACAAATCTAAAGAAAAACTGCAGCCAAGAAATTACTATTTCTTTGGTCTTGATTTTAGCCAAAAGTAGATAAAAAAGGATCCCTTACTACTAGTTTTTAAAGTATAATTGTACCCCTCTAAGTTAAATACTTCATGTCTTCTAAGTATTGTAAATCTAGGCAAAATAATAGTTAGTTTCAGTTAATCCTTAACTATTTCTTTCAGACTGAATTCAGGGTCAATACGAGGTCAATATATAGCTGACTCAGATCATTTGTGTGACACAGTGGACAATGTATCCACTAAAGAAAGTAGCCAGGGAAAAGGGGCTCAGCCTTCCTGACTTACTGGATACTGGCACTTAAAATATGCAATACCTACCTATGTCAGTGTGTGATGCATCAGGCAGGGTGGACACAAAGGAATATTTTGCCCTAATTAAGAATTTTACAGATCCAAATCTGGAGGCTGGATGATGTATCGGTTTGTTTCCCATAAGGTATTTCATGTTGCAGGGCAGAATCAAAGGCAGCAGTCCGTATGACAACACAGCACATTGTGTACTGTACTTCACAGGGAAGGGCTCTCTCCATCAGACAGCTGTAGTGTTTTGCCTATCACCTAGTCACCATCCTTACCTCCAAGAGAGGAGTTGGAAAAGCTATGTCATTTGAAGCACATGCATTGTATATTTTGTCAGCTCATATAGTCTCACTGCTGAACTCAGCTGAGGAAGTTCCACTTCTGCTTTCTTCATTAAGAAAATAAAGGTATAATTAAACAAAAAAATGTATAAATATCATAAACCCCTAGTAAACTGGAAGACAGGGTTTTGAAAGGCACAATTAAACATTTGCCATTTGTGATTCAATGATGATGCCATGTCACACTGTAATGCCAAAAAAGCAGTGCTTGCTCCCCGTTCTATTAATGTTGTTAGCACTGGGTGAGATTCAGTGATCAATTCCTGGCTTAGGAACTGCCTGCATCTTAGTCACTCAGTTCTAGGATGGGTGATCCTGTCCTTCTGGAATAACTGCCCACATTCCCATAAAATCAGCTGAGAAAAGTCAGGCCTTGAAGCGATCTTGCAAGAGATTCAGTCCAGCCACATGACC
>JAWWEW010000088.1:55755566-55767612 GCA_035583185.1 Anabacerthia variegaticeps | reverse complement strand
TCAATAAAGGTATTTTCTTTCTTATCTCTAATAACTTTGTGCAGGTTGTCTGTTTTACAGGGTTTTTCAGGCATCACAAGGAATGACATTTTGAAGTTTTGCAAAATTGTGTCTAGCATGTCCTTAACTTTTGATATGTCCCTCAACACAGATCTCTGTTTGCTTACCCATTCAGATCAGCACTCTCAGAATCCTCTACTGGATTAACAGAGAGTCCTACACAATCAGCTAAAGGCCAAACCTCAGAAAAAGTTGCCTGTGCTTGTGACAAGACAAAAAATGATTGCAGTGAGCTGATGACAAGAAGTCCAGATGAGATCCAACTGATCTGATGACAAAGTAATCCTCAATGGCTTCCAGGAGATGGTTTTCTGTAACTCTCAGATGACTCTACAAAGAAATTAACACCACAGTCAATCAAACTGAGGTATAATGTGCCTAGCACACTGCTGGCATACAACCAGTAAGTATACATACATTCAGTAAGGTAAAAAGTGCCCATACACCTTTATGTTACAAACATTTCCTACCTACATTTACACAGATATAAAACTGTTAGCAAAATGGAAGTTATTTGAGGCTTGTAAAAGAAAGCAGACCATATAATCTGGATTATTTCCATTTTGGACATATTTTTTTACTTAGTCCAGTATGAATGGTTTATATTAAAACATTTAAATATTGAAAGAAGTTTTGGGTTACAGACTGATAGTAGTTCCATAAAAACAAATTATTTTTCCATTTCTACAAAATCTAATTAAATATGTGAAAACAAAAGTGTTGTGTAATATTAGAGTTATTCTTCCTTACCTTCAACAGTAATGCAGGACCCTTGCAACCTGCTATGGACAAATTTCCTTTTTGTGACTATATGGCTTCTTGTTTATTTCTTACCCCTTTGTGAATTATTTCTCCATATTTTCTCCCTTCTTCTCCCCTCTCTTTTCTGCTAATGTCAACTTGAAACATTTTCTAGCCTTTACAAACTTGGGAAGTGACATATTGGTTTTTGTTCTTTCCAATGGACAATCTATAGATTCAAAAGTTGTGACAGCAAAGCATGTATGCAACTCAATTATTATAGCAACATTATAGTACAAAACACATCTAAGCAACCAAATCTCCCTTAAAGTATGACAGGCAGATGCACAATCTCAAATCTTGTATGTAACTCACAGGCAGATGCACAATCTCAATTTTGCCCTATTCATTTCCATGTAGAACTGAGAATTTGGCCCTAAACCATTGACATTAACTGTAATCTTTCATTTAGTTTGACTGAAAAGAAAATGCAAGATTCCTTACTTAGAACCTCTGGCATTGTCACAGATACTTCCTGCCCATGTTTAGGCAAGATGAATCTGGACGTCTGAGTGCAACTTGGGACCCAGCAGCTTGAAAGCAAAACAAATTCAGGCATGGAAAGAAATTGGCAGCCTCACAGACAGTGTTCCTCCTCAGACCCCAGCTCAACCATAAACATTTCCTTCAGTATGTTCTGCTGTAAGGGCAAAGCACCATAGTAATTTCTCTCTTCTCTATTCTTTTAGAAACATTGCCTTCACCTGTGATTGTTCCTTTTGGATCTGTCTTCACCTTTACTCTTTCATAGCTGAGTAAGATGCTCATAATATTACATCACTCACCATCAACTGGCTTTTTGAACTATAACATCTTCTTCTCTTTCTCCAACTGTCTCCAAACAGTAACTATTTTTTTAATGCCTTGTGTTTTATCAATAGTGTACCTGAAGAAAAAAAAATCACTCTTTCCCCATTATAAAATTACACTAAGAGCAGAATAGCCTCATTTCTTCATTTTATCCTGTTTGCTTACATGCCATTGGCAAAACACCAGCCAATATCTCCCACCTCTGCTGTAATTGCTAGGACTTCAAGTAATCCAAATTTTATCTTATATTCAGCTCATGGTTCACAGTCTCATTTGATCATTTCACATGCAGCATCAGGATTTCATACGCTTTCCATTCCTCAAATGTGTAACTTCTCTCCTTCTCCCTCTCTCCTGCTTCAGTGTCAGTGCTGACAACATTTCTTCCTAATTGCCTTTTCTGATTCTCTTTTCAATTTTGCCTGCAGCTTTCCTTCCATGAAACTCTTTATATGTGAACTCTGTCTGCCTCCCTGACTTTCTATCAAAGCATTCATAACATGCTTACAATCTCTGAGGTCAGATTTCTGCTCTCTGGTTTTACTAATGTTCATTGATTCTTCCAGAATATTCCTTGTATGTCAGGTCATACAAGAGGAGACAGAAAGGTCAGACACATTTGCATCTCTTTTAAAAGCCCGTAGGCAAATATCTTAGTACTATTGTAACTGTTTACTAGATTGGGGTCTTACAACATAGAACTCTGAATCATCATGAACCCACTTACAGACCAGTTAGCACTGATTTTACTGCCTGATATTTATTCCAATTTCTTCTCTTTTTTCTTCTTTTTAGGAAAAGATTGTTATAGACAAGGTGATACATAACTTTACTGAACTAAATAAATTGCTAATTTGACATATTCACCAGAATGTAAAATACACCAGGATACTTTTGTCATGGACTGTCCAAAAATATCTGACAATAAAGTTCAACTTTGATTGAACCTAAATAAACCAGTACATCTAGAAGACAGATACAGGACTGAGGAAACCTCAGAGAGAGGAAATAAGTAAATGGAGCAAGCTGGTTTTGCAGAACTGATTTTGCTTTAATGCAATGCCCTGAAGACAGCTGCAGGACAACAGTACACTACAGTTAAATGAACAGATGTGTGCACCAACCATACATTCATAAAGTTAGAGGTAGCCTTTTTACATACATGCCTGCTAAAGGAATAAGAATAGAAAATAACATCTTTGCAGTCCAGGAAAGGGTAAAATATTCAGCTCATATAGAATGGCAGGTCTTTAACTCTTTGTCTTTATTAATGTAGCAATAGAAATGGAAAAGTTCAATTTATCATCAGTGGTAAGAATATCAGTGTGCTGTGTTTTTTACAGGCTTAATAAGTGATATGCTATTATTGTTAACTTTTGTTATGTTATTGTAAGTTACGTGTAAGTGGTGTTATGATCTGACATGTGATGATCTTTTAATAGGAAAGACAGGAGATTTGATAAAAGAAATGGCTATTACATAAATATCATTCTGTCTGATTTAAATAACTAAAAATACTCATTAACTTTTAAGAAAAATTCCCATTTTGTATTTGTCAATCTCTAACCACACTGAAACTGCACATACAAATGGTATGAATCATGAGACAGAAATGGAAGATGGATGCTACCTTCTGTGTGTTGTGATAAGATATTATCACCCTTCTCTAAGATTTATGGAGCCATCTAAAGAGACACATTGTTTAAAGGACAGAGAATCCTATGACAAAAACCAGGCTCTCAAAGTTTCTGCACTTCAGAGCTCTTCTTTAGGAAAAGTACTGTGCAGCCATTCATACCACAACACGTGATAGAACTAGAAACAGTGGGGTACCATTAATATCTTGTGAAGTGTGATCACTTAAGGTACAATGACACATGACAAGCAGAACATGCCAGCTGCATGAACCTTTTACTAGTAACACCAACACCAACAACCACTTCTTCCATCACCAGCACTTTGCAAACCTGTGAAAAAGAATAAAACCTCCAAGAACCTGATAATCAGTAGGTACTTTGTACACAATAGGAATTTTCAAGACCAACAAAATATGGCAATCTCTGGGGGAAGAACTTTTTAACATAGTCCATGTGGGTGGGGCTGTAATATTCATCTTACCCCACATTAGCAATTCAAATACAGTGTCTCTAGTTTGAGTTACTAGACTAGATTGCCTAAGAAGCTGCCTCCAAAGTGCGGTTTCTTCCATTCTGAAACCATCACTAAAATGACTGCCCTCTTCCTCTTTCTCTCTTTTGGGAGGCTGGCCAACTAATGCATACTAAAAGCCTGACTTTTTAAAATAAAAGCCAGGTGATATTAATTCCAACCATTGTATGAAGTCTGTCAGGAGTCACTATAGGAATAACGAAAAGTGTAAACAAGTGGTGTGAATGTTAGAATCAGGAAGCCAATGCTCTTATTTTGTTTGGTGTCTGGCATAAATTGGCAACACTTCATCAAAGTTCCTGCAAAAGGCTTGGCCTGCAGAATGATTGTGGATTTTATATTAAAACTGTCCAAAAATGTACCCTTCCCGTATGTCACACCACTAGCAGTTACATCAGAAACCCTTATCCAGAGATGTTCTATTCATCCCACTGGGTCTGATTGACTGTTCATTTATAACACTGTGCATAAGACAATGAACGATGCTGAAATTATAGAGACATCAAGATTAATTAAACAAACAAACAGAAGCAAATCACAAGCAACAGGAAAATCAAATGAAACTCATGTTTTTGCTTATGTTACAGAATTTCCACCATTAGTTTCACCAGCTTTGTTCCTTGTTCGCTTTTTATATTTTGGCCTCTTTTTCTAGCATAATTAGTCTTACTAGTCTCACTATGGTGTATATGACATACACACCATTCTGTGTAGGTATGTGCCTGTGCATATGCGTAAGCACCTGTGTATGTCCCTCTCACCAACTGTCCATCCTTCAAAGCTTTTGAAGCTATTATCCAGTTTAATTAACCCACATGGCAGAGTGGGGTTACTTTCAGAGATGTTAAGTTTTTATGAGCTTCATGAAAACAGATAGATAGAATGAGAAAATAGCTCCTATCAGTGTCCCTGGAAAAGATGCAGCATGAGTCTCCAGCTTACTAGAGACTTGGGAATCTAACCATAAAATACTGCTCAGTAAGAAAGTGTATTTCAGTAGCTTCAGTGTTTGCATATCTACTAGGAATAAAGTCTACCACCCACTGTTAAATTTCTCTCAAACCACTGTGGAAATGCACAAATGACCACAGATTTAGGTAGTAACCTCATTTAAGGTAAATACACTGCAGAATAACCTACTATCAGAGAAGTCAGACAGGTAGAGGATCAGATTGGCTACTCACAGAAGTCTTCCTGAGCCAGCACCAAACTCAGCACCAGCAGACTGAAAGCTCAAAGTGTAGAGTGCATAAAGATCTTTTCCAGCACCGACTGGACTTCCCTGCAGGCAAGGACCATATCTTCATTGTCAGTGTGAAATAAACCTGTTGCCCTATGTAGGTTAGATAATAGCAATGTTAATGTCACTACCTATTTTAAAATTAATTTAGATCACCAGATGCACACAATACAACCTCAGCAGATCTGAAACTAGTTCTGTACAACTCAATCACCTTGTACTTCAAGACTCCTTTTCCTCTGAAAGCACAGGAACAAACTGAAAACCAGGGAGCAAAAGAATAACTTATACTGCCATGCTTCAGTTCTGTGGGAGAGATTCAAAACCCTATCTTGGTCTTTCCCTCCACATTTGTGCTTTATTCTTCCTAGCTTGGAGAAACCAAGTGCCACATGAACAAGATCAGCAGGGAGAAGCAGAGGTGTTAGAAGATATCTGGCCATTCTCCACCCCAATCTCTTTGTCATGACACAGTTTTGGCCTCTGACTTTTCTATGAGAATAGATAAAAGTTCATAAAACAAAGAGAATAAGAAAATAAGCAAACAAACAAACAAAAAAACCCTCAAAACCACAAAAAAACCGGGGGGGTGGGGGAGGACAAGGAAAAAAAAAGAAAGAGCACCACCTTGGTTTAACTAATATTTCCTTTCCTACTTGTTTTATATTACACAACCAAGTGTGCTAGCACTAAAACACCACATCATCCATGCAGTATGAGTTAGAACAGCTGTAGCCACAGCATAAGTGCCCTTGAACACACAGAAATTTTCCAATGTATCACAATTACAGAAACACCTGTGCAAAACAGCTTTCTTCTGATCCTCTATAAAAGTTCACAAAGCCCTCAAACTTTCTCATTTCTTAAAGGTCTGCACTGCCTTGAAGCAGCTCCATGCATCTCAATATTGGACACTGCAGCATTGTTCCTTTTCATGCCTCAAAACATAAAATAAAGGGTATGTGCAGGTGCAGAAGTTGATTTGTGACTGTTACTAGAAAATAAGGCATGACACATCACAACTACTCATTTTCTTGATAAACCCCTTCCACAAACAAAATTACTCTCAAAAAATTAAAAGTACAAATATTGTGACAACAAATGGTATTTGTGCTATCCTATTTGGGAAACTGTATTCTTGATCTCTGCAGATAAAACTCTCCCACAAGTACATGTGAGCATTGACTCGTTATGCACCGTTCAGGGAGGGATGTTTAAATCACATCTGTACCTAGTGACAAAAGCTTCAAGACTGAATGTATTTGGCTTTGTAGGAACTGCTGGCTTGAGTCTATTAAATTATTTATATTTATAGTACCCAAAATGTCTGTTTGAAAAGGGTCAGAATAATGTCACCCTTAGCAGTCACCACAGGAAGTGTGGCTCACTATCTTCTAGGCAGAGCTCCAGAAAAGGGAAAGGGGAGCAGCAGAAGTCAGTTACCAAGCCTAAGTGATCAGCTCATGCAGAATGGCAGTCTGTAGATAAGCTTGTCTTATGAAAGATGAGGAGTATGTAGTAATTACACAACCTCCCAAGTCTTGGCTCTAAACAGCCATTCCCTGTTATTGGAAACTTCTCCATGTCCAAAAATGAAGCAAAGAAAGCTTGAATAATAATTTAATAATAAGTATTGCATATAATAATAATATATACTAAATAATAACCTATTCATAAAAAGGCACCATTTTTGCAGTCATAGAGAGGGAAAGCCTTCCACCATCCCCACTTACATAGCCCATTGTGAAAAACATGAGGAGTTTTGGCAGACCATGAACAAATAATAAATAATATTACTACACTAATTCAGGAAGCAATACACAATGGCAAGCATAATTTGAACCACTTTTGTATTGCTTATACACTCAAGAAAAACAGCTAGATGTCATTGTGCACAGCTCAGGGGAAACATCTGTTCCAACTGCCTTGGTCAGCAAATAAAAAGAATATTACTGAAAATATCTGAGTGCTGTTATGCAAATCATATGGTATGCCCTCACATTGAATATTATGTTCTGTTCTGATTACTCCACCTAACCAAACATTTAGCAGAAATAGAAAGTGACTGGAGACAGCTGATAAGAATGTTACTGCCTTGGGAAGGATTCTATAGTCTTAAAATGTTAGGACTATTTTGCTTGGAAATAAATAAAACCAGCAGCCACAGTGTAAGGATATACCATAAAATAAAATAGTATGAAGGGTGTAGATTGAATACTACTATTTTGTTTGCATTTTCTGCCAGTTTTCTTATCCTTCATCTGTCTGGTCTATTTAGATGTTGAGATATGAGAATTAGGAGATGTCTATTACTCTGAGTTTGAAGCATGTCTGCCCACAGATGGTCACTAGGCAATTTCATAACAAACAAAAAAAAATCTTATTTACCCTTTGTCCCCATAAAACAACAAAGAGACAATTAGATTTAAAAGGCCACCTATTTTAAAAGGAAATACTCCTATAACATAACCCCAGGAGTGGCATTTTGGTGGCTCATGTGTCTTTGGGCAGCAACCTCTCCTTGCTCAGAAGGGTAACAGGTCTAAAAGCAAGTGCCTTTCCACAGCTCTACTGCAGCCCAGCCTCCTGTCACCTTCTGACACCACCCTCACACAAACACAGGCTGGCAAAGAGGACAACACTCTTGTCTTTGGAAGGGACCTTTTTGCCTTGCCACTGGAGGACTTGGGACACTGCCTCCCTGACTGCTGGTGCAGAAAGTGGGACTGAAGGCTCCCCCATTGTCTCAACTCCACCACCACCACCCTGCCTTCGCCCACAGCCACATCAGGCAGCTCAGGTTAACAAACAATCATCACTAAAACACAGAGTTCCAAATGTTTCCAACTAATGCTCCAAACATTTTGTGCTATACATCATAGCTTTCTCCACACTCCTTTCTGGAGAATTCAATGCTGGAAATGATCAGAGATAAGAATCTAAATGGCTGTGGTCCCAGATTACATGTTTCTAATTCAGTTTTCCATCAAAATAAGAGTTATTTTTAGGAGTGATGAAAAGTCCTGCTCATTTAAGTGTTAAACTCATTACTACAAGGTAAAAACCCGGGCAAAGAATTAAGGAGGATTCAAAAGGCTTAGACTCTCTTACAAGTCAAAACTGCTGCAGTTACATAAGGCAGACAGACTCCCTCTCTATAAGAGTGAGAGAATTGATGCATAATACAGACACAAAGCTGACCACTCACTGACTACCTAAATGGAGTATCTTCTCTGGGGTCACATTATTCCATATTTGTCTGCTCTGGGGTTTCTTGATCCTTTTTAGAAGCTTCTGGTGGAGTTGGTGTCTGTCAGAGATACTCTACTTCACTCAGGCACCAGCCCACTCAGAGTTACAACTTCTGTGTCCCAGATAAAGGACTAAATTTTTTTTTCTTTCTTTTGCCCCTTATCTTCATGTGTATGAGACAGAGAGGAACAAATTAAAGAGAGGGGAAAAAAATCACTATCTTTTATGTTTTTACATATTGAAACAGAACTGTTAGAAGCAAAACATCTGATATAGAATTTTAATGGTGGAAGAGATCAAATATAATCTCCCAGCTATAGTATTTATGGTTCCAGTTTTAGTTTCAGTGGATAGAAAATTTATTCCAGCATCTAAGTTTGCTTCCATTTGCTGTCTATTGCAAGCACTGGCACGTACTTTTAGTGTGGATATTGTGGACACAGTCTGCGAATACATGTTGGCACTAGTTTCCCTGCAGCCACGGAAACACCTGCCTCCAAGTTAATTTATAATCTGCACCTATGGCCATGGGCCACTTACAAGTTTATTGAAAAAGGTCTTGTCAAACCATATAGGAAAGACTCTGTTCTTTCTCTTCCTGTTCCACATGACATAAGTTTGGCATTAACAAGTCACATTTTTACGTCCAGCTTTATAGATTGTTAATAATACGTAAAGATATTTGATATGTAAGATCATGGGTCAAATATTTCTCACTCCACTCAGATGAATACTCCCACAAACTTTATTTATACAACCAGTCTGAGGAAGACAGTCATGTTTTACCTACTCTGTAAAATTATTCTGCAGTGTTTTGAAGTGGCTCTCACCACTACTTAAGAGTATTCTCATTAACTTTGAAGCACAATGCATGTCTCTCTCTTGATCTCTTCAGACTAAATCCTGTAAGATGAAGCAGAGTTGTCCATACATAAAAAGAAATCTGATAATGCAGTAGGATGCTCTGGTTCTTCTCAAATATTATTCAGTACAGGAAAATATCACATGCCCTTCACTATTTCTGGGTTTAATGTATTCCATGTCACTCTACATAGAAAGGATTATGAAAATCCAGCCAGCCACTATTTCCTTGAAAAGTTATTTTCTTTTAGTTTATAAATGACTGTGGAGAACAGGTCTGTAAATGAGTCATTGTTTTTTCACTTTAGACTGGCATACTATATCTTGGCCCTGTACTAGAACTAGGTGGTTTGGTTTTGGATAATCATCATGTAAGTAATCACAAAGTGAAATCTCCTAAAATGTTTATAAATATCATGAAGAGTCATTATTAAAAGTATCAGGAATGATCCTGTAGATGATATAGGATAGTCTGGAAAGCACAGAGAAAAACAGGTTGTAGTAGTTTTTCTCCACCAACTTGCACAGGAAACAAAAGCACTCCATAAATTAAAGAGCAACATAAACAACTCATCTTAATTCAAATCTGGATCCAAGCTGGAAACTTACAATTGAGCATTGATCCCATTTCAACACAGAACCAGCAGCAGAAAGTTTCCATAGTATTTACAGTTTTACTGGCGATCAGCAGATGGTGCTTCCACAAGGCCCTTTACAAGTTCTGCTTAATGAAATACATAGGTGACTAAGTCATGCTGAAATGTTAATTTTAACTGTCATGCCTGGCTGTGCATTGCATCTGTAAAGTCCGTTCATTGACCAAGTTTCTTGCCTTTTTTTAATTGATGACCTACCTGTAAAATGGGCTACTTATGCCAGAAGCTTCACTATTGCACCTCTACAGACAACAGCATAGGTACCCCAAGTTCATCATTCTACATCTCTGAATGATTAGAAAAAATGCCTGACTACTTTACAAGGATTCCTTGGAGTCTAAAAATACTGGCTTAAGTTAGATTGAGAGGCAAAGCACTGAACAACCCTGGAATGAGTATCCCACTGGCATGTGGAAAAGAGATGCTATCATCAGCTTCTTGGGGCAAAAAAGAAGCAGTCCTAGCACCAACCTGTTCAGGAGTAAAAGTATCAATAGCAGAGGTACTGTTGCTTGCACAGCCATAGTCTATCTTGACTTCAGGACCAAAAAGAAAAGCTACCCTCACCTACACAGATACCCTTACTTTTCACTTTCTCTTCTGTCCCACTGCTGACAAGAAGCTGAGGAAAACAGTCACAAGGCAGAAGTTGTTCGTGCAGTTTTTCAGTACATGCCAACTGGATGGCATTAGGATATGACAATGGCGGTGGTATGCTGTCAAGGAGAAGCATGTTCCTCCTCTCCCCAGTGGCAGGCTCCCTTTCCACCACCAGTGCAGCACACAGGTGCATTCTCCCTCATCCAGGTTATCAGACAGACAATTCCAGTGTCAGTGACTGCATATTCCCTGCAGCAACCTGGTGCACATTCTGTATTTGATCACAGTGCTTCAGAATAGCCCAAGACCAAATATTTCGTTCATAATTACACTAGGATTACAACATGCAGGTGTATTATCATTATTGTAAATTTACAGTGACCCAGAACAATACAAATTAAATTAGTTTCTTAGAATGATACAAGAAAGACCAGTAGGGATTTTCCAACTGTTATGTTCTATTTCAACCCCAAACCCATCTGTCTTCTTTGCAAATTAACATTATGTATACAATGTTAGTCCATTTATATCCAACACCTTGTTGCTTAGCAGTGGATTCCTGAAGGTTTCCTTGCAAAATACTTAACTGCCTAAGGCCTGGGAGAAATAAAACACATTTCTTTGGTTCCCAACTGTTTCTAACAGGATGAATAACCCCTTTAAATCTGGCAGTAGCTAATATAACCACTTAGTAGTAACAATTATTTCCTGGAAGTAACTGACCTGTGTACATCAAAGTTCAGCTTTCCTTAGAGCAGCTACCTAGGGAAAGAAGCCACTTCATGAACAATATTCTCATAGCGTGAAAACATCATTCAGTGAAATTCATGGAGAAGGGAGTCAAAGAAGTAGCTACTGACAATCTGAATTTTCATGAAAATCTGCCTTTGCCCACCTCCCTAAAAAAATCTCTCTAGAATTTCCATTTTTCATTCGCCCTGGGATCTCTGCAGGTGATTTTTATTTACTTACCTTACAAGGAATTAAATTAATAAAAGTTACCTATTTTCTGTTCTCTCCACAAAAGGAAAATGGCTACCAAATGTCAGAAATCAACAGCAAAGCAGGTGAGGCCTCATGTGGGAATCTAGAGCATCCACCTGTAATCCTCAAATTGACATGAGTTAGCTGGGCACCAGTTAGCAAGACACTGGAGGGGGCAGCACATCATAGACCTCAGTCTGTGGGGTTCCCATGAGCTCAGAGGGAGCGCTCCCCAAGGAACACAGAAAAAATGCCCCTCTGGACTGCTGCATGTTAAACATCTGTCTTTCTGAGTAGCCTTTAAGGGTGTCAGAGCTCGGGTGCTCTCAGAGTGGTCTCGGGGCAGCATTCCCGGTGGCACGCGGTTCGGAAAACACTGGAGACATTTCCACATGCGATTGAAATCCCATCCAGATCCACTAGAGGGTTGTGCCGAAAGGACAAGCCTAAGCAGCAGCAGTAGCAGGCGGGGCAGTGTTTTGGCTCAGTGCAGTACTCTGTCCTTGTTCAAATACAGGGATACGGCCTTCACTTTACACCATTTGTTATTCTTGCAAGAGTAATTTCAGAAGCATAAAATCTCTCACTGTTGTCCTATTCTCCGTCTGTGTCT
>JAWWEW010000088.1:55667961-55680100 GCA_035583185.1 Anabacerthia variegaticeps | reverse complement strand
TTGCTATTTGGCAATTAAATCCCTCTTCAGTTGGAATATGCTATCTTAGTTCATCCGGTAGTACTTGCTACAACTTGTTTTCTTGAGCTGTTGTAGTTTGATGAAGCTTGCAGTGGTTTAGAAAACCCAGTTGGCTGATAAAGAGCTTTCTGTAAGAATTTCTGCAGGCAGGTTACTCCCTGTGATAAAGGAGCTCTTTCTATAACTCCAACAATCCAAGTAAAGAAATTGCCATCACATTTAGCTGTCCTCTAAGAGCAATAAATATTGTTATGTTACTAAATTTCATTTGAAGAATTCTTGTTTTCAGTTTAGAAAACATTTTGCGAGTAGGCCAGAACCTTGTATAAAGTGATAGATCGTTATATCCATGGAAGCAATTATCCTCTCATCCCTCTATAGGTTTACCTTGTAGACTGGGGTAAAGGATTGGGATTTCTTTGTCTGAGAGTCTTTTTTTGGTGTATGGTAGTGCTATCTCTGCTGGTATTGGAAGGAGGGGTGTCTGCAATTGAGGTTACACAACCTTTTAACATCTCAAGTGTCTGTTTTGTCTGGGCTTTCTTCTTGCAGCATTCTTGTGCAAAAGTTTAAAGGCTTCAGTCTGGAGCACTGGGTCAAATAATATGTCTCTTTGAAGGGTATGCAGGCAATTATTTTTTTTGGTTCATTAATAGTATTTCATTTTCTATCAAAGAATAATGGTTTTGAAAAGCTTGCTATGATAGCTGCTCAGGGCAAATTAAAGGAGTATCATTGTACCATGTTTAGTTTGTCTGGATTCCAAAGGGTTATTCAGCTTGGAAATACTTACTTGGTTTTGGAGGTCTAAGTACGCAAGCCATGTTTCTAATCTGCTAGAAAAAAAATAAAAGTAAGTCATTGATACAGTCAAATAACCAACAGGAGTGAGAAGTAACTTCCTTCTTTGAAGCTCTTTTGTTCAATAGTTTTACTTTTTAGAGACCAGATGGTATTTTTATCTTCTCATTAAATGGTACCGTTATCTGAACCTTTTCTAGAACATTTAAGTTAGTATCCCACATTATGAAATATTTCTGCAGATGACATTAATTCTTTTTGCCTTACCAGCAATAGTGAATAAACAATTCCCTGTAGAGAGCTTGCTTTTCTATCCCTTCAAATATGTCCTTCTGCATTTCTATGGTATATCTAAGTTGTAGATTTAAAACACAAATCCTAGCCTGATTTACAAAGTTCTCTGTACAGACTTGAGAGCTAGTTCTAGCTGAATCGTTCTATCAAGTCAGAAAGGAAAAGCTTTCCATATCTGGAAAGCCCAGTAAACCCATGGGAATCCTTGAACGTCTTGGTCATGCTGCAAGAGAGCATGGTCCTTCTTCAGTACTTCCTCTTTCTACTCAGATCATCAGTGACAAAGTGGAATCAGATGTTTTTTCAAGTTCTTAATGGCATGTTTGTGAGGTATCTTTGAACTACCTTCATGTCTGTTCTCTCAGACTTGCAGAGTGGACCTGTGTTAAGGGACATGGACCGTGGACGGAGCGTCTGATACGAGTTTTAATATGCAATTTAGTTCTTATGTTGTGAAGCATAAACTGTAGGGAAATTGCTTGGTCTCTTACGTGTCTTTCTGGCATACTCAGTTCTGCTCCATAAAGTCCATTGACTTACGTCCAGTGCAGAAGAAAGTCTCCTAGATGGGAAAATAACTTTTATCCTGTTACCTGTTAGCCTGAAAACTGGATTAAAAAGAGAAGACACTGAGCTGTAAAGAATTTCTATAAAATGCTGATAAGGCATACCAAATATAGTATTTTAAAGGTGTTTTAATTATGTTACAGATGTTTTTAAAAAATTAAAACAATGGTTAGTAATTCTGATTAAAATTTTTGAAGAAGTTGATAGTTTTTCCTTACCAGTTAATTTTCTAGATGTGTAGATAAATTAATGTATAATAATAAGTAACTTGTTTTCTGTAGACCAACATCAGCAGTATAAATCATGGCTTTTTAAAGTTTTCACTGAGCAGCATATTAACCAGCCAGAAGCTGTTTTAAGATATTGTAGTTTGCACAAGTATTTTATTTTTCAGTCTTCTGGTTTGTATTTTTTTTAGGTGCATTGTCTTAGAACCGCATTTTTGTTGCCATGTCGACTGTGTTTGAATGCATTCTTGGGTTAACTAATTCTGGTTCTCCAAGTCAGAAGTTGATTATCTTCTCTGTAATTTTTGTTTCCAATACAAATTCTTACTTTTTATCACCGTTTAGTACGCACAATTTTACTTTGATTTTTTTTTTTCCCACAGCAATAGCAAACTGAAAGGAAATGTGTAGTGTATCAAGTTGAATTACTGAATTTAATTAGTGATGGATTTCTCTCTATTGTGTTATAAAGTAAGACCATGATTTCTGCCCTATAAATAACCTTAAAGGTCAAGTATATGAAGGCCACAGCATTAATTACAGGAACAGATTTCTAGATAGAGCAATCTAAAACCAGTTTGTAAAATAACACTATTGCATTGTAGCTATGATTCAACTTTTCTTATAGAGAGACTTCTGAAACCATTTTAACTAATCAGTAAGATAAATGTAAAGAAACAGTGTTATCCAGTCATATTAAGGTGTGTATTTTATTGATAATATTGAAACAGTCCAAGCCCCATCAACCCTTGCCATCCCCAGTAGGGAGTAATGACTGTGGTACTGTTAGAAAAGAACCTTCTAAAACACAGTTAAAGCTTAAAAGCTATATGCACTAATTAACAAAATACAGTGAACATTTAAGCTGTTAATAGCCGCAACATCCCTTATGCATAGACCTTCAATATGCTAACACTGCATAGCATTTCTCTATTGTGATCTCTTTAATGAGGGTAACTGTGTCAGTTTTTTTCCTGCTTCACTACCTGCTGTGTATGGAAATCATGTACACTATTTAGCACTTTTTTTCAACCTTTAAAGTGCATGCATATTACATGGAAGCATTACATCTTTCATTAGCGTAAGGGACAGCTTTTAACGGGTCTGACTTCCTTGTAGTTTCTTAAGTGCAACTTTTCTTCCTCTAAAAAGCCCTCACCAACAGGGATTTTGCTTTAAATTTCCATTTCTTGATTGGGGATTTGCTTCTGGTTTTCTCTCCTGTGTCTCATACCACTTGTAACTGTGTGGGCAAAGTTCTGTTACAGAAATCACTTTATAAAGGAGAAGTGAAGAATAGACAACGTGCATCACAGTGAAGGCAGGCATTGGTTGGATTTCTTGATACTGTTCTTAGTAGTGAACCATACACTAGTGTGACAGTATTGTCAGGCTAAACTTTAAAATACCACTTTTTGCCTTTATTTTTTCACCCTCACCTTTGATGGATGCCTTTTTTTTAATAAACAGAAGCCTAAATAGTTTGCTAAATTTTAACGCTGAAAGTTATATGCTGTTCCTTAGCTACCGTTCAGTAGGGAATTAATTAATTGGAAGTTGTGAGGTGAAAGGAAAAGAACACTAGAATACGTGATAATGGAACGTAAACCTTAGTATTCTTTGCTCTAGCTGCCAACCCAAGGACATTGTTAGCTAGTTAAAACTGAATTCACAACTAATGTTTCATACACTGTGTAGATAATCTTTCTTATGACTTCATCACAGAAAATCTTACCAGACCTGTCAATTCTTAAGACTTTGCTGTACATCCAAATTTGTACTCAACATCTCAGACCTTATTTGCTGTCCGAATTAGATTAGGAATTGGCCAAGATGTTCCTGCTTCACAGCAGAAATTCCACTGCTTGTGTGTAAGCAGTGTCTCCCTGTTCACTGCCAGGCTCTAAGTGTTTGCTCCCTTGGGTGTTTTGCAGCTTGAATAGATAAGGGAGCTTTGAGAAAATGCACCTCAGCTACATATTTAACATCAATTGGACCGCTTTCCCTCCAAAGGCTGAAGATAATGAAACAAGTGGTACTCAGATTTGGGAACTCTACCTGGACCTTATTTGGAAATCTTTTCATTTGGTACTTTAAAGGAAGCTTTGGAAGGTTTCAAGTGGGCATAAAGCGGGTAATAACTTCTAATTTTCTGATTCCCAACAGAATTCCTGAAAAACAGTAACTTTACAAAATTCACTGAAGTCATATGCTTATGGATTATTTTGTAAATACACATAACTTTTAATGAATGGTTAAAGTAAGAACTTTATTAAAATGACAACAGAAACACACAAAAATTACAGAAATTATTCCCAGTGCTTGAGAGTAGCCTGAATTTTGACTTTCACTTAAGATACTAAGACCTCATTCTGAACTGCTGGTTCAGGCTTGGGTGTCCTTGGTCATTTTATAGACTGTAAGCTCGAGTCATCAGTAGTAATGTCGCTAGAATATTACGGAAATACCATGTTTAGCTTTGCAAGACAGTCTGCTATTGTAACTTATGCTGGGAGTATAGTATAAATAATCAGAACTTCAAACTGAATAAATTATGTTTGAAAAATATACCACCATTGAACAACAATATACTATTTATTTAATAGTATATACAAAAGTGAATTAATCGGGGGAATTGGTACAAAGCTGTCTACTGGAGATAGGCTCTAGCTGCAAGTACTTCTGTCTGTTTTCCTTTAAAGCTCTTTTCTGCCTGTTTTGTTTTCCAACTGAGAAATAGTGTCTGTAAGAACAGTTGCTTATGGTAGTAAAGCAGTGAAATGTTGCCCTAAATGTAAGCTATTCTAAGGGAAATCAGATTGTTTCAGTTGTTTGGTTATCCTCTGTTTTCCTAAATGCAGGCAAACGAAGACTGCCTTTTCTTTGATTTGAAAGTTTGTTGCTTTTGCCTGTTTCTTGGCAGAAAAAGTATACTGAACATGAAATAGTTTTCCGTGCTGAAAGTGGGACTTAGGTGTTTTGAATGTTTCATTGTTAAATTTCTGAAACGCTGTTTACTTTTCCATCAGAATGCAGGCTAAATAATCAGTATTTTTTTCATGTGCATCAGGAAAAATGGCTCTCTATTTTGAGGCTTGTCAGGGTACTGGCAGGTGCAAAATCTGAGATTTTTATTTTTCTTTTTAGTGGTGTAGTTTAAGCTAATGAAGACACAATTCAGAAGCTTTTGCCACAGCTTGCCATTGATCACTTTTATAAATACCATATTTCTGACTTGTAGGAGACAAATGTGAAATCAGAATTTGGAGATGTAATGTGTCTTAAAGACATGAAAGAAGGGCTACTAAGGAGGAATATTTCTGCTTACTAGGCTGAAGTCATATTCCAGTTGGTAGAGAGCAACTGGGATTTTTAGATGTCCAGTTGTTCCTGTTTGCTCTTCCATTGTGTTTTCTCTGAACAAATCCAAGTGACCTTGGTTTACTGGTGTGTAGAATGATTTATGGCACTATATTTGTAGTATCTCATGCAAGCTAGCAAGAAATAATACTAGGCTTGTAAAATATTGTGAAAGTGGAGTGTGCCTTTGCAGCAGGACAGCATGGATGTTCTCAAGGAGTTTTTGCAAAAGCAGTGCATGCTCAGCCATCCTGCCTGTTAAGAGTCATATCTCCTCAGCTGTGAAATACAAACTGATGAATAGAGTTTGCTGAAGCTAACAGCCCTTGCAAATGCTGGACTGTTTTGGATACTGACACATCCTCTGCATACTGGCAGCCAGCAATCTAAAAGTATTATAGTTGAATTAGGTTGATTTCAGTAATGTGACTGTTTCTGTTAAGCCCACTTTTCTCCATTTTCAGTTTCTCTTTAGTTTTTTACAAAACTGCCTATGGAAAGAGATTTTCTTTAAATAAAAGCTTTCACAAAACCTTTATTATTTTATTACCAAATTCTGTTTCCTCTTTACAGTGATTGGTTTTCTTTGTAAAAATCTGGTTCTTTCACTGTTTTTTTCAACTTCTTTAATCATTCTGCAGGATGGTTAGATGGGATAACAAGTTATGGGTAACACCATGTTGTTAGCAGTTTACTGTGATAATGCAAAATGGTTGTGAAGCCTGAAAGAAAACTGTATTCTGTGTGATACAGTCTCCTAAGGGCAAATATGCTTTTTCCCTTTGTTTTGTCTGTAGCTGTTAGATGAATGTTGTCTGACCACATTTAGTTCATTCTGCTCTAATTTTCTACTTGCAATTTGCATAGTAGATTCTGTTCTCTTACATTTCCCTCAAAAATACTGTATTGAAGTGTAGGAGCATAAATGTTCTCATCCTGACTTACAGTCTGAGCAGCTGAGCACATTAAGTAAAAAACTCCTTTCACAGCAGCTATTTTGTCTGTATTATGCAAGATGTTCTGTGCTTTGATATAACAACTTCTAAATAAAGTGAACTGCAACATGAATTTATAGCAAAACTTTATGCACTTAGTAAAACATGTTGGAGGTGGAGAAGAAAGCAAGCTGTTGTAAAGTCCTGTAAAGTACAGAAAACTGTGTTCCCTCCATTCTAACAAGTGTAAAACTATTGAGGTTAAGTAGGTGAGGCAACCGGAAGTAATTGCTAAGGCCAGTGGCATTTTTGTGGTTTAATAAAGGCAGAAGCTAATTATTCAGTTTTTATTTAAGTGAAATGATGCCAAAAAGGAGGTTCCTGCAGAGCAGCTGCACTCCTTCAGTGTTACCCTAATTTACCACAGACACAACTGTCACAAACAGAACTTTTAAACTTGATATATAGCCACGAAAGTAAGGAGTCCTTTGTCTGGAATGCATGCAGAAGAACTCCTTTATACAAATCAACCGGCAGATGACGGACAATGATGAAAATTTGATTCTTTGAAGTCATAATGGTCATTGAAATGTGTGAAATTCTGGTATTGAAAAGAGAGCGGCTAGCAAGACTCCGAATCCTGGGTGGTTGCTGGAAGCTTGCTGGGAGGTTTTTCTGTGTTTTGACATCAACTTCCCATTGCTTGTTCCCTGTTTCCTTTATTAAAAAAAAGCAAAAAAAAAGAGGAGGGAGTGCTAAACTGTAGATAGTTAATAGTCGTTATGTACAGTTTCTGTCTATGTGGTGAAAGACTTGCCATAGAAGAAACATGACACCTTTATGCACACCTGACCCATCTATTCAAAAACACTTGTTTTCAGAGATACTTTCAATCATTTTGTCTCCTTCCTATTAATTAGAGAGTTCCATTTCTTGTCCCCTTCGGAATTTGTGGTATTAGTGGAGTACTAAAAGAAGGAAATTCTCATTTCCTTTAAAAGTCATCTTCAGGCTGAATAGTGCTTTCATTGACACTGCCTCTGTGAATCAGTTTTTCTTTCTGCTGTATAGCACATTTATCATTCCTTATTACCCTTCCCAGATCAACTTTAGCAGGCTTTTCACCTTAACAAATATTCTTAAATGGTGTAAGTTATAATAAACACAAACCCACTTATATTTGCAAGCAATTTTGTGTGATTTTTGCTGTTTAAAAGAAATTGTTTTGTTCCTTTCTGCTTATTCCAAGAAGAGACAAGATTAATTAAAATAAGTATTTAAATTTTATTGAATTAAAAAAAAAAATCTGTTTGCTGTTGAAATAAAGTCCACTTTATATATAGATGTATCCGTATTAAGAAAAATAGAATGTCAGAGGGCACCTTTTATGTAGCCTGTTGTAAAAATGTGAACCAGGGTTCTTAATTTTTAGTAAAACAAAATACAGTTCAAATTTCAAGTCTTTTATATTGTCATCTAATATACTAATAAGATTTTGAATGCTGAACGCCTCACTATCTTAATATGTTAATACAGCAAAATTCATTAAGGAACACTTAAAGAAAAAAGAGAGTAATGTGAAACCAGCTGTCAAAAATATCTTTGTTTTGGAAAGTTGGTTCACAGGTAGTTTCAATGAACTCAGAACAAAGCACTGAAGACCCAGTAAAGAGTTCAACCCAGTGCAGCATAGTTCTTTTCAAGTATTATATTGTTTTAATGGCATCTTGGAGCGGGAGCTTTAGCCCATTGAAATGTCGCTTAAAGGACAGGTTCTTCTGTCACTAGCTGGAGCTGTGTGGATGAAATGATCACAATAGAGTGTTGTAATGCATTTTAAAAGTGTGAGAAATCAGTTTGTCTAGACTAAGAGTGCGCCTACAGGGAATAGGAATTTTAGAGCTTCTGTGCTCTTTAGGTGTCAAGTATGTGATAGATGCCAAGCCTTTTTATTCCATATCTTTGGCAACAGCTCAGCTATGCTACAGTACCTTACATATCTACAGCAAGCAAAACCAGTGATTTTATGTCAGGACAACTTGGGCTTCAGCAACCAGAAATTCATTGTCCTAGCAACTGTCTGTTCAATTGGCAGCTTTTAAAAAGGGGAAGATATCAATAAATGATTGCTAGATTCCCAGAAGGCATGGAAACTCTAGCTATAATGAATCTAAGTATGGAGAGCTAGCAACAACACCATGCAGATATTTTAGTTTGGGAAAGCAGGCAGATTTTCATTTTCATTTTGAAAAGAGTTTTATAGGATGAATCCTATATTATTAATGAAATAACCTTCATTTGAAGCTAGCTAAATGCCCAAGAAAACATGGCATGAAGAGTTTTCCTGGGGTTTTGTTTTCAATTTCATCCAGATGAACAAGTCTAGGCATTTCTTTACTATGGTTACCTCATAAATATAGCATTTGCTGGTTTTATCTCTCTTTTTAGATTGTGTTCTGTATGCACTAATGTGTAGTGCTTTCATGATTATCTGGTGTGAAGGCTTCAAAAGAGAAAATTGTATATGTCCATAATGTTATTTAGTGGAGTATCTTATTTTAATAGTTCCAGATAATTCTGGAAGAATTAAAAAACCTTGGAATCTCAAGCATAAAATTCATAATGGACTTAAGAGTTTCTGAGAATAGTAATAGTAAAGGAAAAACATAATTTTGAGCTATATTGAAGTTTGCATATCTGAAAGTATAATAACCTCAGAATTTTTGCACGTAGCAGATTGTTTGAGAGGAGAAAGAGAAATGTGTTGTGAATATTACTGCATTTTCTCAATAGTCATGTTTGTTCAATACAGAAATAAATGCTGATATTTTAGCCTATTCCTATACATAGGCAAGCTGAAACATTGAATCCGCACCAAACGTTATTGCAGGTAAACCCCCCTTTTTGTTAAACAAAGCATTTTGCCAATTCAGATTAGAAAACTTTTAAACAAATTCTTTCTAAAACTGTGGTTTAAGCTTCAGCAATGAGAAATGCCAGTCTGTCAGAAGGTATTTTACATGTGTTGCAAAATTCCAGTGTCCGGTAATGCTTCTCTTTCATATCACTGCTGGACTAGAATTAAAAATAAACATGACTTGGTTCTAATTGAAGTATTTATAATGGAGTTATAATGGAGTTTATAATGCAGTTTCTTGTGGTAGTGTGGGTAGAAATGTCAGAAGTTGGAAAACTAGTGTGGATGCTTCTTTGTTGGCCCTACTGTTCTAATTTTAAATACAAGTCAGATGCTTTAAACTTGCTCCCCTTTGTAGCTATGAGGGACTGATCTCCCAAAATTTATTTTCTCATGTAAAATGGAAACTGAGAACTGCCACATTCAGAGGATGGTCAGGTGATTGCATCAAGTTGCCACAAAACAAAATTCCATAAAGTTAGTAGGTACAGTTACATAAAGTCATAGTGTTTTATTTAAACTTTTGTTTGCCTTTGCATTCAAGTCATGGTAATACTGCTAAGATGAGTTCAATATGCCCACAGTTTTGCTGCACTTTCCTGGACTTTCACTAGTTTACTACTTGTTCCTGAAGAGAGAGAAGGGGAGGGGAGGGCAGAGAGGGAGACTGAGGAGCTCCCACTGGCCTTTTAAGTGTGTAAGGCAAAGGAGGAGTTTAGCTTCCTTAGAGATGGATTTGATGTTTGATTTCACTCTTTACTAGCGTGAACTGACAGGTTAATTTTATATAATTACTGTTTAGTTTTTAGCGAGAATGTTCACTTTAATTATATCAGATGCTGCTGAGGGTAATTTTTCACAGCAATTCTTGTGAGGTTTTTCTCTATCTTATTCTTTGTTAAAGTCAGTTAATATTTTTAGGTTGATTTTGTGATCTTTCAATTTTATCTATTGTTGGGTTTATTTCTGGAGGCCCTCAACAAGGTTCATGCCTCTGTAGCAGAGGGGGGCCTTCTATTACTCTCTATATATACAGTGTTACAAGTCTTTTTCTTTGAAGGTTGGAATCTCTTGAATACTTAGTCCTTCCAAAAATACTGGAGAATGTTACCAGTATCAAATGTTCCTCTCTTGATCTTGGAACATCAGCAGAACTAACTCAAAAGCGTGATAGTCATAGCTTGAAACGTGAAGAGAGGGTCAATGATATATAATAACTAATGGCTAGAGAAATAAGAGAACTGAATTACAGTACCTGTTCTGCAGTCTCATGTAATCAGTACAGTATTGTGCAAAAGATATTACCTTCTACTTCTTCCTTCATGCTAAGCACAGCTTCTTAAGTCAGGATGGATATTCATGTCTCTTAGTTATATACAGAGTTAAGCCTAAGGAAAGGCACTTACACTGCAGCACATATTTGACTGACTACTATTTTGGTGAATAGTCCTGTTCACATGAAGTTTAGGCTCCTAATGGTAATGTAAAATTGTGGAATTTGTTGATGCTTCAGTCTGTGCTGTAATATTTTCTTTTAGGAAGAAATAAGAGTTTACACATTTCCACATTTGCTTTAGCTGATGGAAGTTGACACAGCCCTGACTTTGCAGCTGTGGACGGAGAAGGACAGGGACAAATGCCCTGTCCCTCTTGTAGCGCTAGGTGTTTTGTAGCTGGAAGATGAGCAGGCTCAGGTAATAAAATAAAATTCAGCCAGGGGAAGTAGGATGATAGTAGCCTCAGCATCTTTCAGCTTCACTTTTATTCAACTGAACTCGTAATATACTTTTCTGCAATTTTTTTTCTATTTTTCTAGCTCTAAAAATAAAGCATAAAATTATGTAAAGAGCGTAAGGAATATTATTTTACCAGCCTCTTATGTAAACTATTTTTTAACAAGTCCCATTATGTTTTTCTTAGGATATCACTTCTTTAACTGGTGTTCCAGATGAGCACATCAAAACCAGAAAAGTCCACATTTTTGTTCCAGCACGTAATGCAATGCAGTCAGGAGTTAACAATACAAAGAAATGGAAGATGGAATTTGATAACAGGGAGCGCTGGGAGAACCCTTTAATGGGCTGGGCATCTACGTGAGTACTTAGTGAATTTGAAAGTACTTTTCTTCTGTATTCAGCTCTTACTGGTCATGTAAATTTGAAATCTTCTTTCTACCTGTAAATCTGATTGTGTTTTTACAGTACTTAGAGTAAGTGGTTGAGTTTTTTTGTTGTATGATTAATGATCTGTTCAGTTTAAAATCAGATTCTACCTCACAGTGTCATCTGGAAGAGTTTAAAAAAGGTGTTAACAACCAGTAATTTCAACAATTACATTTGTGGTGATGTTACTATATGGCATCAGCAGGGCCAAAAGGTTATTAGTTACCTAAAGCAATAAACCATTCTCAGCTCTCAGTTGCATCTTTTAAACTCAACTATGCTTAACTTCTGTATTTTTTTTTACAAACTTTTATTAATATCCTGAAGAGCTAAAATGAAGAGTCATAAATAATTTAAAAAAAACCAACCCACAAACCCAGCTATTTAAAATATTATACTTTGTTTAAATATTGCTAACATTAGTATTAAAAACTCTTTAATACACAAAAAATTCGGGGAAGTACACTCTTAGTTAAATACACTGTAATTTGGAGAGACTTAGATGCATCTAATTTTTAGTTATTTTTTTCTTAATACAATACCTACATTTCACAGTGTGGTTAGAATTCCTGTAAGCTGTGAGGACTATGCCAGCAATTCCTCTGACAGTATTGTAATTTTGATTTGAAGCTGTCTTCTTTGAGGCATATTCAGAATAGTTAATTATTATGCGTAAACCAAGATCAACCACTGCAAATTGTTTTTTCAAACTTCAGAAAGGGTTCAATGTGTATTGAAAATACCTGGCTGCAGTCATATTAGCACTTATGATCAAAGCATGCAGAATTCTGTGAAAAAAACTTTAAAACCTTAAATATGAAATAACTTGAAGATGCATTTTTTGAGATTTATTGA
>JAWWEW010000088.1:55638778-55661665 GCA_035583185.1 Anabacerthia variegaticeps | reverse complement strand
TTTTTTTTTTTTTTTTTTTTTTGGTCTTCTCACCCTTCTTTTTTTTCTAGCTTTACAAGATCTCCATTCTCTTCCAGCCTTTGGGGTTGAACTTCTGCATCCTATTTTTTTCCATGTTTTCTTATCTTTTTCATTTCCTATGCCAACAGTGCTTCTGTGATGCTGTGGAGTTACGGAGCCATGAACTTGCAGGACAGTGTTCCCTGTAGAGGTTTTTACAGATGACTGTCAAGTTTTTTCCATTTCACTGTAGAATGATGAAGTCTTGGCAACTCTGAGAGAATGGACATTTGTCACATTTATGGCATTTCAGAATTCTCATTTTAGCTGCCAGCTAGAAAAGAATAGATTAGTGGATGTCTGTGTGGAGAAAAATATACTGAAGTAAAAAATTTTAAGTTGCATTTGTTCTATATTGTATGCTAAGAGTATTTATGATTTATAATTCTTGTTTCTTGCCTCCTTCTGCTATTACCCGTGTCACATACAGGCTGGAGTTATGATGTTGAAGAGAAGAAGATTCCAAAACCTAAATCCAAGTCTTACGGTGCAAACTTTTCTTGGAACAAAAGAACTAGAGTGTCTACAAAATAGGTTGGCATTGGCTGTGTGACTCTGAATAAAGTCAGCTGTGCTATATTTATAGCCTATGTATAATACATCTCTTAATCTCCTAATAAATTTGACCTTTAAACTACAGATGCATCTTGTGATGTCTATTTAAAATGTTTTTGATGTCTCCAATTGAACCTGTTACAAACTTTCCTATAAATAGAGGAGATTTGGAGTGTTCATACTTCTAAAAAATTGCTGTACTAGGAATCTATCAAAAGGAATGTTTGAAATCAGCTGCAACTTTAGAGATTATAGTTGATCTTTGATGGTAATCTTATATCTACTATCCTGTTTAAACTTCTGAAGTTTAATAAGTTTAATAAGCTTTACATATACAAATTCTTTCAATAGAAGCTGAGGGTTTTTTCCTTCCTATACAAGACAATTCTGTCCGTTGAAGAGCAAAAGATGTATATAAATGGGTATAGAAGATGGATAATTCTGCATAAGTGTATATGATATAACCTTCTTTCTCCTCAAAGTAATACTGTCATTATTCCAGAAGCGTTCATAACTGGAATAGAAAGGACTGGATTTGTTTAGGGTATAGGGGAGGTTTAGTCCAAAAGATTGACATTGCAGTTGTTTCTCTGTGATGTTCTTGAAAAATGAAACTAAGCCAGTTAAACATTCACAAATGAAGTCACAATAATGTTGGGTGCCTCACACAGTATCAGCATACACTAATTACATAATTACAGTTCCGGGGTTTTTTATTGCTAGTTACATGTTTATCTGCATTGAGGTTTCCTGTTGCTTAACAGGAGAAGTGTGATAGCATCTCAGCGTTAACATCAAGTCTATATTCTAGGTTTGGTTTGTCTTACGTGACATTAATTTTTAAAAAGTACAATTTTATATGTTGAGTCCTTGGTTATATATCTATGGCTGTTGCTTTCTTCACTTAAAAAATTATGGTACTGACACATGATCACTGAAATGTACAAATTACAAATTGGGGATGGTACACCTTCTTGTGCAACTGAGAGTTGTGTCCCAACTGTCAAAAAAGATGCAGTTGAGACAGCTCTCTCCACATAAATAACAGTGTGAATGCTGTGCACTGAATTTTAGTTAAGACATAAAACTACTTTGTATTCCTCAAATGTTATTATATATAGCATGTATTCTTGTTTCATTTTTAACCAGCTACCCTATATGCTGGTAACATTAATTTAAAGCATTGGTATTGACCCAGTTTCAGCATAATCAGCCAGTTGGATGAAGGCACTATTTTTCTATAGCATACAAAAACTGTTATTCCAGTTCACCTTCTGTTGAATTTTGAATGTTGTCTTTTGCAGTGGAGCCTGAAGTCTTCCAGGAATGCCAAAGTGCACCAAACTGGAATCTTAACAGGCTTGAATCTGCTGCATCTTTTTTTGGATTTTGGTTAAGCTTAATACACTTATCTTACTAAGGAGTGAGTAGTAGGAAAAGCCATTCTTCTTTTTTTTCCTCTTCTGTCTTTTCTAAGTAAAGAGTAGCAAGATCTTCATTTAATAGTCTTCAAGCTTTATCAAATTGTCAGAACGAAAAGTCCATAGATACCTTATGCAGCAGAGACATATCTTAGTTTTTAAATCATGTAGTCCAGGGAAATGACTGATAAATGTTATATAGGTAACTATCTTTGGACACCTAATACATGAAATTGCCATCTGTTAATCCATACTTCTCATAACTAGAATCAGTTTCACATAGAGCACAGTTTCTTGGGTTTTTTGTTTCTTCTGCAAATATAATGGAAATACTTAAAGGAGAGTTAGATAAATCTGCTTCTCTTGCTAAGGGAGACAATTTTGTGTGGTTCTTTTTTTTTTGTTTGTTTTAAATGCATTAGTTCACTGTGATTCTGTATCGTGCATGCCATCTTGGAGTTCTTAAGTTTTGTTTGAGCTCAGACCTTCTTTTCCTTTGATCATTTTCCTAGGACTTGGATATTTTTATGCAGATTGATGGCTTCTTAACTATGACCGTGGTGACATTGGAATAGAGTGGATTATTGTCACTATAGTTTTCAAATCCTATAAGTGATACTTCTAGGGGAAGTATACTTGAGGGGAAGAACTTGGAGAGGACCAGTGCCAACAGGAATATATTTTAGAGATAAAATAATCTGTTAGATACTAAACTTCTCTATCCCTTCAGTAATTTCCCAGGTTATTCTAACTGTAGGCTGGAACTGAAATTTTGCAAGATGATCTGACTGTCTTTAGTTAAGTACCTTCAGAAGTGAAGGTTTTATAAGTGAGCGTCTCTCTACTCTGCTATGTGTTATGACACATTGCTCCTGAATCTCAAATATGTCAAAAGAAAAGGCACAACAGGTAAACTACCATAATTGGTCATTTATGGTGAATGAGATTAGAAATTCATCTTGATGGTAGATGTAGTTGTGCTGCATTCAACTAATTCAGGCTTTTCATGGGAATAATATTTGAAACGTGTGGAAGTAACAAAGTGACTCCTGGATAAAGAAGAAGTGTAAAGCTCCCAAGTAAACAGAACATGTTCTTTACTCAGCAAGATTTGCTTGGACCTCAAGTATCTTGCCACCTTACATAGCAGCACCAACCAAAAGAGTCAATTACATGACAGTTGCATGCCAGCATTGCAGAATAATGTGCATGTACACTCTTGCATTGAGCTGTGTAGAATTGAAATGTGTTAACAATCTTGTAGCTTCCATTGCTGTGGAAAGCTCTGTGCAAAAAATTGGCTGATCTGAAGTAGTTTAGGCTTGGACTTCTGTAGATATGTTGTGGAGGCAGAAGTCCGCTGCTGAACAAAGTCCTTTCTTGGTTCTAGCAAATTAGTCCACGGAATTGCCACATTTTTGAAAAGGCTTATTATCTGTTATTGCTGTCTCAGCCAGCTACTTGTCATAATGAGTTTTGAATTATTTCTGTCGAGTCTTGGTGAAAGTTCCTTCTAAGAAAGAAGCAGCAGCATAATATTTTTCCTCTTGTATACCCCTACTTTTACTCGCATGAACTCTGTACAGTATGTGGCATATACTTTTTTTTTCCATAATGTCTCTTGTCCATTTGAAATTTTCATGCATGAGTTTTGAAAGGTTGGCCACTCCCAGTACTACTTTTTGTGTAAAACCAAGAACATTTTGGTGAAATTTAACTTCACTAATAAACTGCAGTTTCTTTATTTTACCCCACATTTGCATCCCACCTTCCTGACAGTTTTTCCCCAAGTTCCTTGCAATGAGTTCTGTTCTGTTCTATGTATGCCTGTTTACAACAATTCAGTTATAAGCCACAGAAACACAAACCAGAAACCAACTCTGTTTAGCTGTCTTCTGAAGGCTCAGAACCACCCTAGTCTTTTAGCTCAGTCAAATGGAAATGCTGAAAGTAAATTCTCCCTGGTCTGTTGCTGTCTACAAATAACAGTATCTACTTTGCACTGTAAGAATCCCTACAAAATATGGATGCATACCTCCAAGTACTTTGAAATATTTTGCTTAGTTCTGTTGTGATAAAATGACATTTGCAGGATACTTAGTTATGTTGAAGATCGGCAGCATTCATAATTCCCACTAACAATTTCTTTATTATAACAAAGGCTCTGTGATTCTTAAATTCTTAAAATCATGATGCTATAATGGAACTTAAAGACTGTCACGAAACTAAAAGCACAGCTTCAGATTTCTAGCAGAATATTCCTTAACTGAGAAGTTTGTTGGATAATATAAAACAAATCAGAGTATTAATGGATACTGTGAAATGGAAAATTTTACCTACCCATGTCTGTGAAGTTTTTTCCTGTGGTAGAAAATGAGAAGCCACTTTGGACTGCTTTTGCCTGTAATTTCACACCAGGAATTTGTGTAGTTTTGTTTTGCCAGATATGGTTATCTGGTTACTGGGCATGCCAACATATTTTGTTATTTCAGAAAGAAAAGGTGCAAATAAGAAACACTGAAATAACCTAAGAAGATAATTTTAGACAGTTCAGTATGGTAGAGTTTTGTATATCTGGTAAGTCAATTTACTTTGATAAGTCCTTTTTCTCATCCCTACATTCTGTGAGGGATTTAGATTTAATTGGTGCTTGATAAATGCTGGACTATATCTGCTGGAGTATATCACCAACATCACAGGACTGTGAATACAGCAACTTAATAGCAAAAAAGAAAAAAAAAAGGGACAAATAATTTTGAAATGGTATTAGAATGTAGATTTCAGTGGATGTAAAATAGTGATTCTTCATCCCCACACTGGTCATGAGGGAAGGTGGAAAGGTCCCTGTCATGAACACTTTCTGCACAGAAAATGTGAATTAACACCTTACTGGACAAGTTGATTAGAATAAATAGAAAAGTCAGACATTAGTCTTGTGAGAGTCCTGAAGAAATTAAACTTTGAAACTCTGCAACTGTTATTTATGGCATAAGCATTTTGCTTAAAACTCTCATATGAATAACAGGTGACAAGTTTTGGTTTTTTGGTTTAGTGGGTTGTCTGTCTTTCCACACGTCCAAGATATCTATAAATAGTGTTGTGAACAGATATAAAAATGATGCATCAATTTGGCTATTTTAGGCGTTACTTATTTTCACATTCTTCTTTGGAGCTGGTGATTATAGGGACAGGGTAATTCAAATAGACCTTTTGGATTCACAGAGGGCTTTCAAAAAGGTCTCTTACAAAGTTACATAAAAAGGCAACAGCACACCTAAAGACACATATCTTTTGTTAGAGGAGCAAATCTGTAGTATGGAGGAGAAGGAACTGAGGATTCATATGGGTGGCCTCTAAAATTACAAGTAATCTAGAGAATAGTGTGTAGTTATTCACTGTATCTTAAACAGTGAATAGATCAACAAATTCAGCTTAAAACAGTACATTTTCGTATAGCAGATTTTGAAATTCATTGGCAACTTTTTCACTACCAAAACTAACTTTGCACTTGGTCAAATTCCACATAAGAAATTAATGCAGTAACAGTTTGCATTAAGTATAAAATAGTATCCTGTTTAGGAAAATCCCTGAGCTAAAAGCTGGTGACAGCTGGGAAAGGGTATCCTTGGAGTATCCCTGATTTTATGCTCGCTCTTTGTCAGTCACTATCAGCCATGGCTGAAGCTGGTCAATATCCTGATCTGGCACAGAGTGGCTGTTCTTTGTATTATATGCCAGTATGGCATTCCAACACTGCATGTGTTTTGTCAGTGTTTTCTGATAAGTAAATGCATCCTTTATAGTGAAAGGACCAGAAACTATTTCCACTTTGAAGCTCAAGGAGATTTATTGCTGACCATCATCATCTTCAGTGATCATCAGGTTTTCTTAAAACAGGTTATCATACTTAGATACCTGTATGTGACTAAATGTCACATATTCAAAACTATTCTCTTAATACTTCAGAAATATTTAAATGAAGATATGTGTACAGTTTACCTCCTAAAATGTCCTGGTAAAACATTGGCTTGACTGGATAAATAACTACAATTTTTCTTAAAAAGATACCACTAAGAAGAAGTGAAGAAAACTGTTTATTCTGCTATTGTGCCTATAAATACTGGAAGATATTTTAATTTTGCTGTTATTAGGTAGAGAAGATGAGAAAATTCTTACCATGTCTATCAAGTAAAGCAGTTGTCTTTTGGCATGCATTGGTTGTCTGTTACAGGAATATGTATGCAAAGTTGTAGTCAGTCTACTGAGATGATTTCTCTAATTGAATGCAAGCTTGTCATTGATGCCTTTCTTAACCAGCTAAGGGAAGTAAAACATCAAACTGAGAAGTACTGTAAATTTAGAACCAGGACACACTGCAAACAGTCCTGAATAAATTCTCTGCTTATTATTTTTTGATCAGTTCTTGAATGCTTCATTGTTTTTGTTTACATGTATTCCACTGTTGTTGTCAAATAGGTGTTTTGTCAAAATTAGAAGCTGCTTATAATTGAAATTCATTTTTGCTTTCTTACCCTTTCCCTCACCTGACCATTTTTATTGCTTCACTTGGGATGTCTGCACAATGCTTGAGAAAATATTTTGGAGTAACAATGACTGCAGAAATGCTGCAGTTACAGTGTCCTTTACACTGCACACAGTCTTATTCATTACTCTCTTGAATGGGTCATTTGTGTTTTAGCTTTCTGATGGTGCAGTTTCTCTCTCTTTTTGGCAAGACAGACTTCCAGTTTATTGTTGGGGTATGGATAACAAAGTTCCTTTATCAGTCAACACTCTAAAGTATAGCCTTCAGGTATATAAAATACCCAGTTACTAGAATAGACATAAAATCTCATTTATAACAGACAAAGGAGCTTCACAGAGACATCGTGAATAAACTGTTAAATAAGTATTTTTTAATTTCTACTTAAATGATCCTTAGTTTGCAACTGCTCTTTGCAGTAAATGCATAAAACAGAACTTTAGAGCAAAAGGTACATTTGCCTCAACAGGGAGTACAGAACTACAGCACTGAGAATGCACAGTAACTAGATTCCACAGGCTTCATTTGTGCAGGTGTAATAACTATGTAAGTAAAATGATTTAAAATTATTTTAAATAACTAGACTATAAAAAAGAAAAACCTGCCATTGTGAATATAATTTGAAAAACCTGCCATTGTGAAATTTTAAAAATAACAATAAGTTGGAAACAACTTTGCTGCAGCCCATCACTGTAACTTGGAGTGAAACTGCAAAAGGCATCTTGCTATATTTTAAAATGAGGTGATGTGAGAATTACCCACCTATCCCCAATGGGGACATCTACACTTAAACTGGGTTTCTTTAGTAGCTGGTGGATTTTGATTAATTTAGCCAGTGTAGAAATCTGAAGAGGTGAGATGCATGGAACTTTAGAAATATCTTTATTGCTGTGGGTGTGATGTAAATGAATGCTAAAAGTACATATCTCAAAAGAGAGACTAAGCAAGTTTTTGGAGGAAAAAATATCCTAAGGATTATTAAACACATAGCAGCCACCTTCAGCACAAATGGCTGAAGGCTGTTGGAATAAGCAAGGGAACACGAATCAGCAGGCATCCCTACAAACGTAGACTGCTGTCTACATCTGCTCCCCTTCAGAAACTGGACCTGGGCTAGACGAAGCCACCGTAACCACCTCATGTTCTTATAACCACTTACGCTACTGTAAACAGAGACCAGTTAAACAACTGTCATCTCCACAGTAAACACCTGAAGTTCAATCATCAATACCACTCTTCATGTCTCAGAGATAATTAATTTCTGATGAATTAAATATCATCTGAGTGGTGATGAAACGGTTGGATTCGTATCTCTTTGTCTGAAGCTCCTTGCTTTGCACAGCATAACATTGAATTACATATATATTTTTATTTCAATTTCCTTCAGGTTTTTATCCCTCGTGCTTTAGAAATGATGGCCTAGGTATCCACTACTGTTAGAAGGAATGGCTAAGAAATAGGGGGGGGTTGTCCTTTTTTTTCCCTCCAGGCTAGTAGTTTGGTTCGATATCAAAGTCCTTTAGGTGTCTCAAGATTCCATATGCTTTCTGAAGGAGGCATAGATGCTACAAGTGAGTGCAACAGAGAAGTGGAGAGAGTTAGGTATACTCAATTCTCATGATGTGACCTCAAAAATAGCATACTCACTTCACATTAGTGCCTGTCTTTGGATTAAGAAGCACAGGAGGGAGAAATTGCAGACTCTGTCTTTGAAAATAAAGCTATATTTTCCTGAAGAGATGAAGAATACCATGGAAGATAATACAGAGATTTCATTTCAGGAGGGACAGATGACTTACTTTACTACCTGAAATATTTTGAAAGAAAGAGCTGAGATAATTCTGCCTCAATTCTGTATACTGGAAAGCAGGTTATGAGGAAAAGTGGGAAGCAAATACAACTACCACTTCTTTTGCTGATTTTTACGTGTTGGAACAGGGTAGAAAATAATCAGCACCTGGCTCCACCACCCACCAATCATAGAGTGCACCTTAGGAAATTGTCTCAATACCAGGTTTCACTTCTTGCCTCCTTTTCCCACACTACATGATGGCTTATCTTCAAAGCATTCCCATTTCACTATCTTCAGACAATTCTGCTTTGCAGGTGGAAAGCAGCTTTTTGTTTTTCCTCAACTTTGATCATTACCATATGGTCTTTCTTACGTGCTCAGGGTCTCTTTCCAGGATCACAATTTATTTTTCTCTTCCTGGACAATTTTTCTGACCAGTTCTCTATATGAAAAAACAAAGTGATGTGGTTCTTGGAAGTATTTTGGATTCCAGACAGAAACAGTTGTGTGGTGCCAGGGACATAGATCCATGGCCTGGCCTGGGGATGAATGTTATCAAGTAGGAGGTCTTATCTCAGAGGAATGTTAACCTAAGACGCAAATATCCATAATAGAAAACAAATGGTGTCACAGAAACAAAAATTCAGTTCTTACTGGCGCCTGTTGGGCCTTTTATTCTTTTCCATAGGCATTGCCTTAAAGATTCACAGTCAGTCTTTGAGTGATGTGGTTATGTTTGCTCCATCCTGGTGCTATATTTGCTGGAGTTTGGAATTTCTTTTTTGGCCAGTAGGCTCAGCATCCCACATCTGTGCACTTAAATGACCTTCATCATCTCCTGAGGGCATAAAATGGCAGAGTGTAGCCAACTGTCTCATCTGTGATTAGAATTGCTGGTCGTGTCTAGGTGCTTAACTCCTTATCTGTAGTGTATTACTAATCTAGTAGCAGGCTAATTCAAAAAGATTTTAAGGCTTCAGTTTTGGTTGTTTTTTTTTTATTTATCACAGCCCTGGTGTTCAATTTGTCAGTAACATAAAAAGTTGTCTGAATCTTGGCAGCTTGGACATACTCTGCAAAAAATTAAGTAATATTGGGAAATTTTGAATTGTTGAAATCACTGTGATTTGTGGGAAAAGTCTGGCTGAAGTAAACATTAGTTTTGAAATATTTTGCAGCCCAGGCATGATTTCAGATCTAAACCACTGAACTTGCATGAGAGTAATCAGTAGCAGAAAAAGTACAAGGTCTGAGAAGGTGCAGTCAAGGGTGTGGCATGTGCTGCTGCTACATCCTAGGTGAATTCCCTAACTGTTAGGCTAAGGAATTCCTCTTTTTTGTTGACTCAACTAATACCCAGTTATCTGCACAGAATAGGACTGCTCCAAAGAAGTCACTGAAGCAAGGACTCCAGATACTGATAGGATTACTCATCTGGTATAGGAATGGCCCAGGCCCAAATGTCTGATTTGCAGCCAGAACTTCAGTCCAAACCTTAGGTCTCCTAGGTAGCTGCTGTGACTATTTCTTGCTCTAGTTTATTTCTCTTGCTCATTTTCTGTTCTTCTTTGCAAGGAACTTCAAAAGCTCCAGGTTTTATTTCCAGGCAAGGTCCTCAGGGATAATACTTCCCCACCCACTTCTAATTAATTTAGAGCATCTTTTCTGCCAGATCACAGACAAAATGTGCTGCCTCACAATTCTCTGCCAAATTTTTGCTTAGAATGAAAAAGAAATCCAATTTCTAATAAAGAATTTTCAAACTTTGGCTTTCAGAGCATCAATGGGAATCAGTAAAACTTCAATTTTAGAAAAATCCCTGGGCAATAATAACCCTGAATCTGGGAATGCATTGTCACGTCACATTGGGTGCATCCATTTCTCTTGAAACCAGATTTTACCTTTGTTATATGCAAGAATTTCTGCCCTGGCATCCTGGTTCAGAAACTAAAACATTCTAGCATATCTGGTGGAATGATCCTGTTGCAGTATACGTAAGGCTGTTCTCACAACCTTCACCTGCAGTGATGCTGATAAAAACAATTTGCAATCTTATGTTCATCCAGATAAGCTCTCCTGCAGTTTCCCTGAGACCTGGGGAGTCTGAGCAAGTACCAGGGTTTTTTTGTGCTTAACTTAGCAGCAATTCAGCCTCTTACATCCTCAAAAAATTTGCTTTGAGCGCGCTGGAGTTACTGAGGCCTCCATTTCTAGAATCACAGGTGTGATGAACAAGGACTGGGTTTTGACTCTTTTTGTTTCTTAAACTGTCTTTTTGTGACTATTACGTGTGATACATTATGAGATTTTTAATTCTGCTTCTTGGTAACAAATAGAAGTCCACCTTATCTTAATCCCAAAACAAAATTTCTCCTTACAGTAGTTGTAGCTTTCCATGTCAGTAACTTCATTACTGTAAAAAAACCCCACCTTTATTTCTCATGTGAAGACAGGCTGAGAGAGTTGGGGCTGTTCAGTCTGCAGAAGAGAAGGCTTCAGGGAGACCTTAGAGCAGCCTTTCAGTACCTAAAGGGAGCCTACAAGAGAGCTAATGAGTGACTTTTCACAGGGGCATATAGTGTTTGGGCAAGGAGGAATGGCTTCAAACTCACAGAGCGTAGATTTAGATTGGATATTAGGAAGAAATTATTGTGAGGGTACTGAGACACTGGAACAGGTTGCCCAGAGAGGTTGTAGAAGACCCATCCCTGGAGGTGTTCAAAACCAAACTGGATGGTGCTTTGAGCAACCAGGTCTAATGAAAGGTGTACTGACAGGGCTGCAATTAGATGATCTTTAAGGACCCTTCCAACACAAACCATTCTATGGTTAGAACACTTTACAATGACTTGCATCTTACTAATACATTCTCAGCCTGTTTAAGGTGAATGGTTTTGTTGAAAGAGTGAAAGAACAAACCATTTTGCAAGCAGTGCTGCAGATTTTTTCCCAGAATGAATCCCTGTAGATTGCTAACTCAAATACTGTACATTAAGAGATAGTGAAATGAGAACCTTCTCCCCAGTCAGATAAAGATTTACTTCATAAAAGCTTCTGCAAATTCTTTTGGAAATATTCCCATCTTTGGAGTATGCACTATTCCACCTGTTTATGTATTTATGAAATGCTTCTCCCTGCGGGACAAGTCTGGGTTGTATGCTTATTTTGATAAAGTGGTACTTTAATCTTCAGACACTAAGTAATTACCTCCTGCCAATGAAGCTATGTCCAAAAGTAAAATACATTATACTTCTTCTCTCGCATTTCAATTTCCACAAATTAACTGTTCATTGTATTGTATACATGTATGCAGTACTCTGCTATTACAAAGTTTTTAACATAAGTGAAGGAAGTATCTGGGACTCCATTTAAGACCATCTAATAGCTCATGATTAAGTATTCTGACTGTGAATTTATGGCATATGTGTAACAGGTGAAGATTTACTGCACAAATAGGTGTTATAAAACAGCAGTCATAGGAGAAGGAACAGTGCGGTCTCCTTTGAGTGAGTGTTTAGGTATTTCACTGTTTGTATCTTGCATATGCTAATCCAGTGATAGGAAGAGATGCTTACCATCTAGCTAAATAAAGATCGAAATGCTGCTTTAATCCAATAAGCTTATGTTCAAATGTTTCCCTGAGGGCATCCGACTGGTTTGATGTCTGCATACTGTTAACCAGCATTGGGTATTCTCTCTACATCCCACCCCAATTTATCCACGACTGAGCTGTAATTCCAAGTAGATGCTACTCAATAACAAATAAGGATACATAGATTCTTCTTTTCAGGAATTTCTGCTCAATCCGGCTCAGGGAATGGATATCATGTTACCTACAGCAGGGTTGTTCATGGAGGTTTTCCAAGACTGATCCTTTCTTGAATAACAGATCTGGTCACTCAGTATGTTTAACAGAAAATTTATAATACATTGCAAAGCATTTTTAGCTCTGGAATTTCTTATGTTCAAGGGAAAACAGGGTTTCTGGTTGCTGTGTGTGTGGCATCACCATCAAGGTGCAGATGAACACATAGAATGAACTGAGTTAGTAGAAGTTATTGTTCTTTCTCCAAAAAACGGCTTACTCATCATAAATCTAATGTAGAACTATAGGTTGACTCTGTACATCTGAAAGCAATGAAAGAAGTGGTCTGTAGTCTCCAAGTGTCAAGACTAAGAATAGGAGGTGATGACTGACATCTTACAAAGCTAAGCAAGGTCCCTACTGTAGGTTGTCCAATCTCCTACATTGCTTTTGGAATGGTTCCAAAAAATAATGATAGCTAAGTTGCAGAGATGCTTTTTATGACATCTGGCATAGAAGGCTCTGATCCTAACATCACATTTTCAGCATCATTCTCCAGAATCCTGCTATGTTGACAACATGCCTACATGATGGAGTTAGAATGGAAACCTAGATGAGGTGACTATTTTATTCTTTCATCCTCAAAAGCTCAAACTTACTCTTCTTAGTTGATGAACTGGTGAACAAAAGTCTATGAGATTTTAGTACAAAAGCATACATTGCCTTCATAAAAAATAAAAATGGCATCTGCACTGCAAACTGCACAGGTAAAGGACATATGGAGTAGTTCCCTGTGTTTAATGTCCTTAGGGCATCAAACATTTTCCAATTAGTCACAGAGGTTCAACAACTGTTTGGTGAACTTAAATGCTAAGAAACAGATCTTTGAGGGACCTGGAATAAATCACAGCCAACCATAGATAGATATTCCACTGCTGTGTGCAAAAATATCTGTTCTGACTCAGATTCAGTATAAAGACCAAAAAACCCAAAAACCCAACCTGATTATAATGGAGGATAATATGTGAGAGTGAAACAGGAAAAATTAAACATCACTGCTGTCCCAACCATGGTCTTAGCAATAGGGCATTTGTAAAAAGGAGCTGCCTAATGGATCCTAGAAAGTAAGCACTGCCTAACCCTATGTAAAAAGGGAGAAAACAGAAAAAACTGGTTATTATGAATACGCTGAATTTGGTGACAGGAATCGCTGTGACTACAGATCTGACAATCAAGGTCCTCTTAAGCAATTGAACAGAAGAAGCAAGTTTTTTGAAGTATCATGAAAATACTAGTAAGTTCTGCCCCAATATCCCATCCCTTTCTGTGGCCATTTTCTGATGCTTCAAAGGAAAGTAACCCTGTCTACCTTCATTCCCAAAAGCCAAATTATGCACTGAGGGCAAATGTAAATCTGGCCCTGCAGGTAAACAGCTGGCAGGATTAAAGTATTTAAAATATGGTGCAAAAAAGATATAGGGAAATGCAGTCTCCTTTCAAGCGTCTGTTACAGATACAAGAAATTAACCACCTAAAGATAAAAATCACAAGTTTTAACTTTCAACAGCAGAATCACTTCTGTCAATCAAATCCCACTTACACATTTGTGAGTTGTTAGCTTTAAACTTTTTATTCCTTGTGGCCCTTACTTCAAATACCACTCCAGAATGGCTCATCTCTGAAATTCCATTCTTATTTCCAGACTAGTTTTATTTATAACGAGTTCATACACCTTTCCACTTATGTGGTTTAACCAATATTCCCTCTCTGGTAAGGGCTTTCTGAATTCAAGTACCTAATCAGATTCCTTTTTAGCCTTTGATTACAATGTAACACATCAAATTCTTTCTTTAATCTTCTCTCAGGCCAGTGGCTTGTCATTTGCCGTATCATTTTGGTATCTGTTGCTTTGATTCCTTTTATCCATAAATCATGCCCAATGCAAGGCCAAAACATTACTCAAAATGGGAATGGAAATTAGTTTCTTTTCACTAGAGCTGATTATGCCCTGGAAATGGATGAAATGTGTTTCTGCCACCAAGTGCAGTTAACCCCAACCAGCATTTGATAATGTAAGTATGAGAGATCACAGCCTAGGAATTTTCTCAGAAGTAGAAAATGTTATAAATTTGGCAGTGACTTGCAAATCAGATTCTGAAGTGTGGAGTCTGGAATGCCAGTCTGGTCAATCTATCAAATGAAGACACTGAACATTTTCAGAAAAACACTGGAAAAAATAAACTACTCTTCTGATTTTTATTGTTGTTTTCAAGGAAATAATTTGTAACTTATTGAAAGTTGCAGTCAAACATGGAATTGATTGAGTAGTTTTTAAGTGCTTCCTGATGCTTCTGAAATACTTTGGGTTTAGCAATTTTATTTCAATATGTGAGACATGTCCATTCATCTAAGCTAGAATACAATTACATAAATAAAGCTTTAAACTGATAGATATTTAGAGCATTGAAAGTACAGAGGATAAATCTCCATTTTCACTTTCTATGTTGATTTGGTATTTTTTTAAAAGCAAATTCTATCTTCAATTGGCCTAAAATGTTGTCACCTCTCTCTACAAACTTCTACAAACTTTTATCTCTATAAACTTCAAAACAACAAGGAGAATGTCAACTGAATATAGTCAATAACTAACAAATGGAAGTTGTTTTCTTACTAGAACAATGGTGCCTATGGTGGTGATTGGCCTACTAGTATTTACCTTCCATTTGCAACACAGTTTGCCAATCTGATGATTATTTGTGTGTAGTCACAAATAAGGCAGATGAAGGAGAAAGGGAAGTTATTCATCAAGACTGCAAACTGCAATGTGGCAGTGGTCAATGTATATCAGGATTGCAACTGTTGAAACAAATGCTGATTTGCTAAGCCCAAATTGTTTAGGAAAGGCAATATGTTAAAATATTCCTTTGATAGCTTTACTGTTCTGTTCCTTATTTAAGAACTGAAGAAAGATGTGTTTATTATAAAAAGTTTAAACTTTCCTTGAAAGCATATTTTCTTAATCATTAAGCTAAACAAACCACAACTTAACCTTACAGCTAAGAAGAACACCATAATTAAATTTTTAGGTTTTGATGAAATTAATATTAACAGCTCAGTTAATTTACCTGCTTCTTTCCAGCAGATAAGGACTTTAGCTTCCTCCACAACAGGAGTAACAACAGTTTTTTCTAAAAGAAGCCAAGTATTTAATCAAAGTAAATTTTCATCCAAATCCAAGCAAAGTTCAATTTTTGTCAGATTGCCAAATGGAATGGGAGTTTCAGCTTGAAATTCCAAAGTTCAGTGGCAAAATTTACTCTTTGAATTTGTAAGTTTTCAAAAACTAACAGTGATAAACTGAATAGTCCACCATGTAGTAGATAGCTATTTTGAGACTTGCTTTACTTTACAGCTTTGAGGAAAAAGTTCTTTAAATACATTGCCATGTAATGACTTGAAGTAGATTTTTACAGCAGGAGACACCACATAAGATATACATAGGTATATATTCTAGCTTAGAGAAGGAGAGAGGTAAGTGTGTAAACACTTGGATTTGATAGTCTTAAACATCTTTCCCAACCTAAACTATTCTATGAAGAACTGAAACTTGGTTGTGCCTACAAGATGATCCATTCTGTTCTGGCAGTGAAGTGATTTTGAAAACTACCTATCAATCAGTTGGTATTAATAAGACTTTTTTGTGTCCATGTTTTCAAAATTGTGCCAAGAAATTAAGTGGTTGCTTATCAGAGCTGTAAGGTAGTAAACTTCCATGTTTCAAAGTTTCATGATACTGACACTGATCACTTTGAAAAACAATAAGAAATAAATGCATGATGAAATCATATGCAAAGAAATATGATTTTCTTTTTTGCTTTTTAACTGAAATCCACTAGCTATTTTTTTGCCACAAAATGCTGTTTCTTAGGGTGTTCCAGTGAAGAGGAAATTACTACTTGCACAGGAAGAGCTGTTGGAGGGAGATTAATAACCGGAGTTGTCAGAAAAACAACCGTTAACTCTCATATGAAATAGCAGCATACTAACAATGGAAATAAAAAGATAAGAATAAAATATGCTGTGTTAGCTAATCAACCCTTAATGCTCTGCCAAAGTCCCCATTGTTATTAAGAGCAAACTGAAGGATTCCAGAAGTGAGACAAAGTTGTACCGATGAAATCACCAAAACAGGTCATGTCTGGCTGTTCATTATTGAATGATGAAATTGCTGCTGTGTTTTTGAACATGATATCTTGAAGAGCATTCAGAACTGGTAGACTAGAAGAAGCAAGTTTATTCATCACAGTGTATCCTGTTGCTCTTACGTCATCTGCCCAGAAAGCATCTGGTCTAAGCCATCAAGACAGCACTGCCTTTCAAAACAGTGCAACAGCTTTATGCATTTCGTGTATGATTAAAAATGTAGTTGTTGGTAGTGTGAGCCATGATAACTTCTCAGGAAGGCCCAGACCAGAAAAAAATAGAACAATGCTGTAATAAGAAACAGATCCTGTGAGTACCTTCTCCTTGGCAGGGAGCAAGGCACTTCCTTTCAATCCAGCATGGTAAACCAGTAAATAAAAAAAAAAACCATGTTAACTCAGCTGAGCACTACCTGTCCCTTGTGTTCTTTTCCACTTGGTGCCTCTCATTGTTGGGTGTATCTGATGCATTTTTCATGAGGCATGGCAGAAGCTCTTGGCAAGATAGAGTGTTCTTAAACTAACCAGGCAAGGATTAATCCGAATGTGTTTAATTGTTAATAGGAAAGAATCTACATGCCAGTCAGCATTATTGTTGTAAAGTACCTAACATGCACAAGATTAAGGTCAATGCCAAAGATAATTCCCACAAAGAGGAAGAATTCATTATTTTGCTATAGGCTCAGCAAAATTTTGGTAGCAACTCAGTACAAAGGGTGCCTCTTACCTGAAAGACTTCCCACCAAAGTTTTATAAGCCTTGCTCAGTCTTTGTTGTTTGCTGTAATCTGATGGAGATCTGCAAGAACTAAGGCAACATGTAACACATTTCAGTAGACTTGCAGGTTTTTTTTTAAGGTTTTTCCCAGTTACTGTTGATTGGTGTACCTGTGCAGTAGCCATCTACAGGGAATTCGGTGGCTGTCCCAAAGCTTGCAAAGATGAGCATGCAGCAACATGCACTTCACATAAGAGAGAGTTATAAGGTAAAAGACATTTTTCCACATTACAAAGTACAACAATGTATTACTCTCATCCTTAAAATAGTTTCTTTATAGTGAATAGTCTATACCATTGCTTTGCACAATATGTTTTTTTAAACCCTTCATTGCTTGATGTGTACACACACACTTGCAAGCCTACTACAAAATTTTCTGTTGAATGCCTTGCCACTCTACAGCACCATTAACAAGGAAGATCTTGTCAGAGTTTCTAGTATTAAAATCAACTTTCTCAGAAATAAATCAAACTGCTGCTCGAAATTGTCAACAAATTTTCTAAGTGCTTGGTCTGACAATATGTGAGTAACACTTTAAGCAGGCATGCTTACCCAGGAGAAAGAAGGACAATGCTCAAAAAACAAAATATCATTGAGTGGAGAAAGGTATATTTCTTTGACATACTCTGAAAAAAAAGTGACATATGATTCAGGACTATAATTTTAGCTACTATACTACTGCATTACTGTTGTAGTGTAGGTCTTATGATTTCTAAATAAATTACTCATTGAAACTTTTACTATGTGTGTAGAATAAGAATCCTGTGTGAATTCTTGAACAGATCACATGTCTCCACTACAAAGTGACTCAGAGAATTCCACTTTACCAAGAGAATAATGTCAGTTTACTCTTCTATTAGAAAATACATCCAATGTGAAAATTGAAGTTTTGTTGTAGCTCCTGGCTCCTGTAATGCAATATATAGCAGTTGCTCTGAAACCCCAGTGGCTGTAGCTTTGAGTTGTCTTTCTTTTATTACTTTGCACAAGTTCTCTTTTAGAACTGGAAGGAGAGGATGGCTTAGAAATGTAAACATAAAATGAAGTGGTCAAGGATACCTCTACAGAAACATCCATTTTCAAGTCCAGACTTCAGTTTTGACTCCCAGTGTTAGATAACTGCCAGACTCTGCTGCTTTTTGTACATTCTGTGGTCTGCAGCTCCTATTTGCATAACTATTACGGTAGGATAACAGAAAATGTAACCCTTGCAAAAAAAAAAAACAAAAAAACAACCAACAAAAAAAAGGTAAGAATTCCAAAGAGTATAACAGTTTATGAAAAAAATCACAAATACTTTTTTTAAATCTTATAGATGTTAAAGTCCAGCTGACTATAGCATTGGAGAAATTTAGAAGTCTTAGACATTCTATTACATATTCTTGTGTCTTTTGGGTGCTTTTCTTTCTGGCTTCAAAACAACAGTCTTTGACTTTATATGCTTGTGATTCTATGTGAATCACAACAAGGCCATAAGGTTCCTAAAGATAAAAGAAACTACCCCCCCGTGTTCTCCACTCCCCAAAAAGCCTCAATGCAGATCAAAATGGTCTAATATTAAACTTCAAAATGCTGAAACTGTTTGGAATTTAATCTACATTTTTCCAGCAAGAGTACACTTACTTTCCCAGATTTCTAACCAAGCAGAGGTAAGAGCTCCTCTAGAGTAATTATTCATTGTGTAACTTCATGCCACACAGACGAAAAAGTATTCTAATTTTTTCCCAACTTCAAGCATTACATATAAGCCTTTCAGAGAAACACAGAGTACCTGAATAATTTTATTCCTTTCTTAGGCAGACTTGTGACTTATTTTTCTTTTTGCCTTAGAGGTTGTAAAGAAAATTCAGATCCCCTTTCTTTATATTGTATGCCTAGGAAAGTCAGGAATCAAGTTTCCTCTGAACTTTTGACAAGAAATTAAATGTCCTTGGAACACGCCCTAAGAACCATTGCAAGAACATAATGATGCCCAATAGAAATAAGTGTTAATGGTCTTGGAGTATTTATAAATATTTTCTTCTGCCAAAAATTTACTTGCATTTTCCTGATAATTACAAAAAAAACATTGTTGAATTTAATAAATATCTAGATTAGATGTTAAACTTACAATCATTTTCACTTATTTATCCGTGAGTTGGTTTGGTTCAAGGACTGATTACTGGCAGTTACTTAGGACATCAATTATTTTAGTCATACACATTAGATAGTAAATTCACTTTTTCAGGAAAACACATTTCTGAATCTGTTCGTTCTGGGAAGGCTGATATTTGAAATTTCTTTTAGGAAACACTAGAAGACAGAGAATAAAGTGGTAATCTAGCTCTTTCCAAGCTATTTTTGTGCTTCTGGAAAAATAGCGCCGGTTTCAACAGACCATTTTGGTTAAAGCAATATCTTTTTATTCATAGATTGTAGCTTTAGATTAAATTTTTTTTTTTTTTTTTTCTTTTTAAGATACGTGTGTCTGAACTCTCTGTACAGAGAAAGATTAAATAAGAAGGAATTGAAATGGGGGAAATTAAGTAAAACAGACGCAGTAATATATTGAACCTTTTTTCACAGCCTTTGAAATTTCTAGTTGGTTTTCACTATGCAATTCTGAATTCCATCCAGGAAGATAAACTGGTGGAAATGGAGCACAATGGTCACAACAACCCCATACAGTTCTACAACCTGGGGGAACAGTGTCTGGAAAGCTTCCCAGTGGGAAAGGACCTTGGGGGTGCTGGTCAAAAGCTGCTGAACACGAGCCAGCAGTGTGTCCAGGTGGACAAAAAAGGCCAATGACATCCTAGCTTGGATCAGCAATAGTGTGGCCAGCAGGACCAGGGCAGTGACTGTCTCCCTGTGCTGGGCACTTGTGAGGCCACAGCTTGACCACTGTGTCCAGTTTTAGGTGCTCCACTCCAGGAAAGACACTGAGGTTCTGGACAGAGCCTAGTGGAGGTCAGGGAAGGTGGTGAAGGGTCTGGAGCACAGGTCTGATGAGGAGTGACTGAGGAAGTTGGGGGAGTTTAGCCTCGAGCAAATGAGGCTTGTGGGAGATAACACATGGGAGATAATGTGATAATACTCCCTACAACTACCTGAAGGGAGGTTGTAACACCGTGGAGGTCAATCTCTTCTCCCAGGTATTAGGTGATAGGTCAAGAGAAAATGTCCTCAAGCAGTGCCTGGGGTAGTTTAGATGGAAATTTAGGAAAAAATTTTCATGGAAAGGATTTTCAAGCACTGGCCCAGGTTGCCCAGGGAAGTGGTGGGGTCACCATCCCTGGAGGTACTTAAAAGACACGTAGATGTAGCATTTGAGGACATGATTTAATAGTGAACTTGGCAGTGCTGGGTTAACAGTTGGACTCATAACAGCTATATGAAGATGATGTCAAAGGTGTGTTTATGTGTCCCTGCCTTTTTTTTAATGAAAATTTAGAAATAATCTTGGTTCCAAAATTAGTTCTATACTGCTATCCCATAGAATTGCGCAAAAGTACCACTTAAAACTGTGAGTCAGGAAGGTCTAGTGGCCTTAATTAGCATAACCTAGCAAGCACAAACAAAATGTTCCAAACCTCAGGTTTAACTTATGCCTATATAAAAAGATTAAGATGTGGAGGAATACAACCCAAATGACTGAAAGGAAAAGCACTGGAGCTTAAACCTCTTGGTATATGATGAAAGGCCTGAATGGAAATGTAGATGAGAGAAGACTAGAGCAATTAGCAGTACAAAAGTAGTTAGGACTACAGAAAGGTGTGACATAATGTGAGTGTAGATGCCGTGAGGGCTATAAACAGATCAGTTACCCTTAAATGGGAACACAAAACCAACAGGAAAACAAAAAATAAATAGATACAGCAACAGACAGGAGAAAAAAAGTGAGAAAAGGACATGGGTGATGAAGGTAGAAAATGGAAAGAAAAAGGAAAAAAACGTGGGAGAGCAATTTTGTTTTAGAATGAGGAAGTTGATACCAGTTTATTTTTCAGTCTGATGTGGGGAGGCAGTTTGAAAGGTAGGGAGTATGGCAGAGACTGTGTATGGGAATAGAAACTGTAGAGAGATATTTAGGGAGACATTTTAAGGTCATTCATTTATGTATATTGGCAGTAATCCATTGTGGAGAACAGACAGCTACTGTAGTTGTTAGTAAAGATAAATGTCATTGAATTATAGATGAACATAATGGAAAAACTTCATGTCTAGCTATTGTGTAAAATTAGGAGTGGGACATACTGGCTGTGTGGGCTTGGTGAATGCCAGGTGCGTGGGTGAGTCGTGAGCATTGGGAAAGAGTGTCTTATTCAAGTGGTCTATTCAGCTCTTACACCAGCACTGTAATGTCATTATTTTTTTTCCTGCTCTGTCTGCTGAGTACAAACCAAAGAATAGTAAACACTAAGTACATTAGTGACTGTCTCAGCACTTCCATATGTTGTGTTGCATATTCAATGCAATGGCAGAGGGAAAGTGACTCATGTGTAATGTGATGATCGTTCATAAAGGCCTGTGTGATCAGACCTGCTAACAACACCACGCTGCACTGGGTCACATTGTCCAACATGCTGTCCAGCCCCAACCAGTTATTCAGAGATTAATGCTGGTTAGATATTGAAGTTTTTATATCTTCTGACATACAGAATTTTCATTACCTAAAATTCATTATTTTAATAGGTGGAGTTTTACTTGCCAGAGCATCATTCTGGAAGATTTCAGCCTTCCAGTAGAAAGTTGTCAGTCTTTAATCCTGGCAGTGCTCTTGGACTGACAGAGCTCTTCATGCCTCCTTCTTTCCCTTCAATGACAGGTCTCACTTCTGCTGTCATACCAAACAGGGACATTTGGCTCTTGCAGCCAACACAGAAGTGTTTTATTGCTTTGTGAAGCACATTTTTCCTTTATGCAGTGTAGTCAGAAAAAAAAAAAAAAATCACAGTGATTGTGTTTCTTCCACTATGCTTGTGCTATTGCTTCCATTTTAAGTCCATTCTCACCTTTGGCTGCTTCTTGCCCTTCCCCTCCATTCTTTACATCACACACTATTTGTCCTTCTGCATGCCTATTTGATAATGACATAACCATTTTTCCAATAACCTGATTCTTCTTTCCTAACCATTAGATGTGTTAATAGCCCATTTGCTGCAGACTGCATTGTCTTAATACAAAATTGAGTTTGTAAAGTTACCACACAGGCAGTGTTGCAGTTTATGGGAAGAATGACCAATTGAAACAACTGGCCTACTCAGACAGGAAACTGATAAAGAGCAGGAGCCGATTGAACTACACACAGCTAGCCATTAAAGGCAGAATTCTGTTAAAATTATGAAGGCCTATTGTCTACAGACATAGTTTAAGAAACCATATTTATTGAGACAGATTCACTAGTGGCATTCTTAAGTAGAAACTGAAGAATGTATTTTATAATGCAGCTTCTGCATGTTTAAATAAAATACATCTAGTATAACAGTAGTGAGTAAGGAGAAACAACGAGTGACCTTGATTGCATTAGTAAAAAAAAAAAAAATCTCTAAAATTCCTTTAAAAGAAAAACCCTGCAAACTAAATCTTACCACTTTTCTTTCCCTTTTGCTGAAGTGGCACAAACAGAATTACAAAAGGTGTTTGGGAAGTGGATAGCTTACAGGTGGATCACTAAGAACTATGTCCCTCTTCAAATATATAAAGTGAGATCTGGTAGCCATTTTCAGGGCACATCTACCAGGTTAGAATGC
>JAWWEW010000088.1:55582753-55612517 GCA_035583185.1 Anabacerthia variegaticeps | reverse complement strand
TGATTAAAAAATTGAGGCATATTTAAGGTGTTATAAACAGAGGTGCTGAACATCCTTCCTTAATGCACAAACATACCCTCCATAAACAAGGTTGTCCTGAATATATCCAATCAAAACCCACCAGAATACCACATATTTCATTTTCCTGTGAAATCTGGTGAATGAACAGTCTATATACACAGCATACTTTGGCTTCTCTAAATATAGTTGTGATAAAAGCTAAAATCCATTACAAGTAGCTAGCATGAAGCACAAATGTCTCAGAACTATTTAAACTGGATCGGATCTTCAGTCCAACCCACACAACGAAATTACTCAGTTCACTCACAAAGGCTGAGGATGGAGAACAGTAATGATCTTTTTGCTTCTTCACCTAACAGAGTTCAGTAACAGCACTACTTGATTTCAGGGGTCTTTTCAGCTGCAGATACTGAAAAAGATTTAGTTTTTGTTTTCGCATACAACATGGGACTCTCTCTTATCCTTGTGTTAATGTGGGCTCTGGTTGACTAACCCTACAGCTGACACAAACAGATGTTTTTATTTGTTTGAACTATTAGGTCAAAGGGCTAATGAGCTAATTAAAATTCTTTCAAGAGCTATCAAACGAGGCATGATTAGCTAGTTTTCAATTCCTATTTATGTGAAACAAAGGAATTAAAAAACCAATTCTCAGTTTACAAATCTTTTGTTTCATTCCTAGTTTTGGTTATGAGGCAGGTTTAAAAATAGTAAAATGAAAAAAAACATACCTCAGTAGCTGAATCAGCAATTCCATTCTGGCTCAGCAGTGCTATAATTCCATCAGCTGTTACAACTTGGATTGTAAGAGCATCTTCTATTCAAATAGCATTGTTTCGGCAAGCTTTTATTTTTCCCAGAGTATATTCCTTTCCTCAGTTTCTGTAGCTTTTGTTATGTTTATACTTTGTCATATCATTTATTTAAAAATAATTTCTAGTTATATAAATGTGTCCTTTGATTTAATATTATGGAATAATTGTATAAAGATTATTCCAATCTCTGTTTCACCAATAAACCTGCAACATCATTCAGATGTATTTCTGAAGTAACAACATCTTGCTGTCAGAAAAAATCAGCCAATTTTTGGAAGCTTCTATTTTGTAGGTGTGTTTGTGTAAATGTATGACATAGAAATGATTATACAGGAATATTTGTTTATACTTATGAGTAAATAATTTGTCTTGAAGATTCCAAATCAAGGTAATATGCCATACTCACAACTGGCTACTTATTCAAGAAATCAAAACTTACCAGCTCAATTCTACACAGTGTTTATTTTCTTTTTTTTTTTTTTCTTTTTTTTTTTTTGATAGTGGAAATTATGTATAAATCACAAACAGTACAAGTTCCCCATGTCAGCAGCTGACCACTTGATTGGGTCAACTTCTGTGTATAGACACTGTATTTTTAGTATAAAGTCAAGATAATATGGCAGTTAACTAATACTTTTTGACTACAGTAAAGATACAAACTTTTGTAATATAAATTAATTGCCATTACAAAAAGGCAACTGTATTAAGTAATACGGTACAAAAATCTGCAACTTCTATAAATATAATGAAATGCAAGAAGTTAAATGAAATAATACATCACAGATTTTTGTACAGCACATTTGAATAGGCAAGCTAAGATACACATGGAGCATTATACAGCAAGAAAGAATATCAAAACCCACTAAGATTTAACTTTTTATCCATACAAATGCTAGAAGTACAAGTACAGGACACAACATGGAAGCAGTAAGATCAGAGTGGGTAGACAAAGAAGTCTTACTGATGAGTTGTAAAGCATTAGGCAGCAGACAGAAGGTTGTCAAAACCAGCTGTTGTTGGATACTGATTGATAATGTTTTCATTCTGACGGCTGAGACACTGCAGACAGCCACAGGTCTGAGAAGAAGCCCAGTGTGGGCACACACACATACACAAACAAAGTAATTTAACAGATGGCTAAAGAACATTAAAGCACAATATCTTTTTTTAAAAGGACCATGTTCACTGCTTAATGAACTCGCAGAGAAAGCAGAGCCTAGTGCCCAAGTTTATTCCACCTAAGTGATGAATGCATTTGAAAAGATTTAAAAAACAACACAAAAAAACCCAACAACAAACCAACAAAAACTGAAGCAATTGATATCGCTTATCTGAATGAAAACTGCATGGTGTTTACACATGCTATCATAGCCAGTGCATTCAACAACACTATAGACAAGGAAGTGTGACATGAGCTGCTATGAACAATTTATCCCCTCATATAAAGGTGAAGTTGTTTATAGACATTAAAAAGGTACACATCCATTAAGTCCATCTACAACACCAAACCACAGAAATACTACATTCAAAATAAAGTTAAGTGTTGGTCTTAGCCTTCAGCAGTTATGAGGTATTGTTTCAACCTGTGATGAGGAATGATCACTGTATTAGTAAGAAAAAGCATATTAAAAATAATTCAGTAAATCAAAATCACTGCTTGTCTGCAATTGCCATTTTCCTAAAGAGAAAAGCACTAGAGTATCAAAAGGTCCTAGTCTAAGTGGTCACTGGCATATGCCAAAACCATAGTCTCATTGACTTCTTGGGCCTTTATCATGTTAGTCTTGTAGCACCTTCCAGCAGTGCACAGCTGGGAGATCATGACCAAAATGTTACTTGGAAACACTAAAGTTTTTGGACCAGACTCACTGATGGTAGAAATAAGTTAATTTTCAAAAATGCAATACGGTTTGGCTTATGTTCATTTCCTGTACATTTTGGTACATAACTAAGGGAAAAAGAAGGGGAAAAGCAGTTAAAAAAAATGTTATTTCACATCTTCTAACTAATGGCTTTGAATCCCCCATTTTACCTTCCCAAACTGCCTGCCTTCCCTGGAAAATAATTCTCCCGCTCCTCCACCCCACTTACTGTCATTGCCTCTAACCAGGGCACAAATCTGGGGGCTTGTGGAAATCTGGAGACTCTGTAGCCTCTAACCTCAGGTCAGCTAAGAGAGCATTTGGAATTATAAATTAGATCCAGTTCCTCCTTAAATCCAGTGAAAGGAACCTTCTTAACCCACACAAGAGAAACTGATGGGAGCTGGGTCCCAACTAAAATGTGCAGAGAGAATAGAACCAAAGCAGTGATCATCTGTGCTCCAAAATTAACAATTCCAGTTCTTGGTTATTTCGAAAAGTATTAGGAGTGAGACAACGGACCTGTCAGGACAGAGAATAAAAAACAAAGCAAGGAGATGCCCTTCAGGCTTTCTGCCTATTCTATCTCAAAATGAAACAAGGAGCTTACCAGTTTTCCCAGCTTCTTTCTGATAATAGGAAAAATAGTAGGAGCAATGCAGGAAATCCATGGAAATTGAAAAGTAAACAAAAATACCTATTAAAAACATTTTGTTTAACAAAGAGTATAATTGCAAGTAATAGAGAAATGGCTTTTATGAGCCTTTAAAAGCTGATCTTTGCTATTTTCTTATCCCCAAATAAACTAGTGAGAAACTACAATAAACATCAAACAAAAAATAAATGCTCAGAGTGGAAAGGTATGTTGCTTAAAGCCCTGAAAAATGGCGTTATGAGTTTCAAAACACAAGCAGAATCAATGAGGAACTAATGACACATCACTACAGTTTGAGTTTGCAGACACTGATGCACAAGGGTAGCTGAATGTGCAAGGCACAGCATTCAAGGTGTGCACCAGTTCAGCGACTGATCTGCACGTACCCTGTTGTCACTGACTCAGTGGAGAACCACTGGCCTGGCACGTTTCTTTAATGGACAAAATTGGGTTATAAGGTTTTAAAAAAGCAACAAAAGGCAGCCAAAATACTGCAAATCTGCAATGGGGAAAATGAGGAAGGAGGAAATGTGGTCTGTGTTACTCGAACCAAATGGGCTTTTTCTAAATGTATTACAAATGTCTGCAATTAATATTATTTTTGTCTTCTAAGAAACACTTAGCCAAACGGAAGTTTGAAAGAACAAGAATTAATCCCCTTGAAGATAGAAGTACAAACACTGGAAGACCCTTAATTACGGTATAGATGTCTTGGCAATGTTACAATAACAGTAGTAGTCTACGAATGAGTGATAAAGGAAGCAATCCTTATTTCAAATCACTCATACTTCCAACTGGTAATAAAGCCTCCACAGATAAACTACCAGACATTTACCTTGCTTTTTTAATGAAAAACTACTTTCAAAGAAAATTATTACTTAATCCAACTTTTGTGTGTTTCTGAAAAATCTTTTTACTTAGATCACCTGTTCATGTCACCTAATTTTTCCCAAATACTGTTATCTGTGCACAGCTGTTTGTTAATTCACTTTTCAGCAAACTTCCAGCAAAAGAACTGTTTTGCCTTTGACATAATTATGCAGTGACTTTAGAAGAGGACTCAACTAAGTTGTCAACTGTGTTTTCACTTTGTAAAACCTCAGGAATAACCTTTGCATTAACATGAAACTACTTGCCTTTTAGGTACCTTATTTAGGTTCTCAGTGGCTGTGCTTTTCTGTGCTATGAAGTCAGTAAACAAGGTAATACTAATTAGACTCACAAATCCTTTAGATATTAGTTATTTTTTAAAATCCAAGGTAACACATGGAATTCCTCCTTTACAGACTATGTTATTTTTGTGCGTGTAAAATTCCCTATCAAGGATGATCGCAACACAAGAAAGCAACATGCATGTGCAGAAACAGTGGTAAACAAAGAGGAACTTCCTACTTCAGTAGTGTAGACAACTTTACTGGAAATAGTTGTGTACCTGATTCACAGAACATTTATTTTAACAAAAGGACATTCTGCATAACTCTGTATGAACAATATATCACAGCTCAGTCTTGATACCACACCATAATTAAGCTGTGTGCAGAATGAGCAGGTACAGTGATGCTTGGAGAACCACTTCTTTCTCTTGGGTTTCACATTCTTGAAGGTTCGAGGTCTCTCTCTTCTAGCAAGTTTATTAGAAGAGAGAAGCTGTCTTTTACTGCCTCCATATCATCCAAGGAGCAGGGTTTAAGAATCCAACGCTTTCCACGTGCAAGCGGCTCAAGTTCAAAATATTTTTTTATCTATTAAGGAAAAAAACCAAAAAAACACCAATGTTTTAATACTGTAATGACAACTCTCTATTTCACATCTAAAAACCAAATAAAAAGATTAAAAAAAAAATCTGTGAAAAGATCAGGATATTCATTTTTAGAATCTTACCCACATCTGCTCTTATAACACAGGTTATATGACATGACCTGAAAGTGTTTTCTTTAGGGGTGAGTGACCTGCTTGGAAGCTACCATTCTATCCATACATTTAACAGCATGGGAGGTCTGGGGAAGAATAGTAGTGACTTAAGGCAAAGACCAAAGCACATGAACAATTTGCTCCAAAGCATACCCAAACCAACAAAAGTAACTAAAAAAAAATTTAGGTTATGTTTGTATTTTAATGCTAACTGTGTATGTTTCATTACACTCTTAATGGTAAACACTTAAGATGCAGAATTTGCCACCAGACTACTCTAGCTTCACAAATCAAACATCAAAAATGTACAAATCCTAAACATTCCAGTCAAAAGTGAGCTACAGCACAGCATCTCTTAATGACATAGAGAACCCTAGAAAAATAAAAATTCTTCCAAGATTGGTTAGTCTTTCTAAAATTAAACACATAAGACTAATGTCAATAGGATAGTAATAAGTACTGGGATATGATGTAGTTTCTTTAAAAGACTCATCATTAGAGACATTTATTGCACCAATTGTCAAGGCAGAAACACAGACCACAGAAAGACAGAAAGGAATGATACTAATTTAGTAGTATGTTCCAATCACTTTTCAACATGACAAGTACAATATCAAAACATGTTTTTTTATATTTCTTAGAAGACAGTAGTCTGCAGGTTATATCACTCCACAGTTTACTGTTTTCATCAAAATTTTAGTCTCTGAAAGCATTTAATCCAAAAGTCTACTCACGTTTGACTTGTCCAAATAGACATTTAGTTTTTACATCCAAAACTATATTCATCAGTACTTTCTACTGTCAACAGAAACACTTAATCCTGATTCAGTTTGCACATTCTTGTTCATTGTAATTATTGCCAAATATTCTTAATTTTATTCTATCCCAGACTACACCACAAATATACAGCACAATAACACGAACAGTTACTCATAACATGGTAGGCAGTAGATGCCCTGGACAGGCAACTGGAGCCACACTGTGTAAGGTTCTAAGTGCAGGAGGAATTAAAAAAAAGAAAAAGGAAAATAAAGAAAAGGCTTCTAAAGTCCGTACAAGCCACAGCATCTTTATGTAGCTCTTACAGTGTCTATACAACAGTTTTGTTTAGCACTGTATTCTAGCAGAAGAAACCAATTGTAGTTGTATCAATTTACATAATACAGAATTCAACCACGACCATGTGGCAGGAAGGCGTTCTTATTTTTCAGAAAGGAGTTTCAACGAGAGCATTTAGCAACAAATATCAGGGGAAAAATGGTGGCTCTGAGATGGAAACTTCTGTTTACCCAGCTAAGATACAGGTGACAAAATTTAAAATCTATTTCCATCAAAGTAGAATTGTATTTAATTAATTAATGTAATTAATTTAAAAATTAACTGTAGTACTTGACATTCACTTCCCCTCCAACAAATTTTAAAAGGCTTAAAAGTTGAAATAAACAGGACTTCAACAACTGGTATTTTAATACCACCATACCTATTTTTTAGCATTGCTATCCCAGTGTCACATCAGTATCAGATACATTACCAAAATATCAATCTCTATAAGGGATGTGTTGCTATGTCTCCCGCAGCTGAAGTGCCACCAAACTGAATTCACTGAATTAATAACACTGATCATAGTACTGGAGGAGCAGGGTAAGAGAGCTCCCTTGCCTGTTTCAGCAACAGCCTCCTTGACTGTCACATACGGGGAGGAAGTAAAAGCTGCACAGGATAACAAAGCAAGGTGTCAGTGCAGTTAGCAGACAAAGCAGCCCGCGGGTGTTAAGCTGACAAATATGGCTGGGTAATTCGAGATGTTTCAGACCCACAACCCAGAGGATGTCCACCACACCCCCTCTACTGGAAGACTATTGCCATCAGCCCCTTGAATTCACTAAAGTCTGCCTGCAATCTTCGTTAAACAGCCTCTTGAATTAAGGCTATATCATATGAAGGATGGTCATTACATTGTAAGGTCAATACTTGGGTTTAAAACTAGCAACACATGCACGAGGAAATGGTGGCAGTAAGCAGACTAGCACTGAGTCTTGTGTCTTTGTGGGCAAATAAACACAGGTTATCAAGGTACCCCCTAGCCAAGAAGAGTACAATACTTTCAAGCTATATTTCAGTGACTGCAGATGCCAACTGTATGAATTGTTTTAGTGAAACAAATTTTGCAGATAAATTATTTATTTGGATGCCCAATGTAATTTTTTTTTTCTATTTCTAGCTGTGCAATCAAAATGTAAGTAAATCAGTGATGCGCTGACATAATTTTCCACATCTAAGGAACAGTTCAGAGTATCTGCATTAATAGGTCCTAGATGAATGTTGAAATTAAACTTGTTTTTAAGCACTGGCTTTTGAAATGGGAAGTTTTGAAAGACACAGGAAAGCACAACTGCTTATATTCAAATAGGTAATAGCTATTTCATTCGTACCTTCTACAGAGGAAAAAAAAAAAAAGATTTGTTAGATGACTTGTGTCTAATACAAATCAAGAAAAAGAACACTAATTGGCTTACAAATAATAAACAACTACACCAGAAGAACCACGGAAGTGATTTTCCATAACCCAAGGGACACTTTGTGGTGTGTTACTATATTTCGTCATTTGAACTTCACACCACAATTGAGTTTCCTAAACTCCAGGTTTTGCAAGTGGGCTCTATGAACTTTGAAACTTCCAGAAAGAAGTTTGCAAACAGAAATATTTTCCAGTTTACTCTAACTTCTCTCCCTCTCAGCTTAGAAGTTATTCACTTTTTGAAACAGTTACTCTTTTCAGACTTAGAAAAAGAACCATTTTTTTACATGCAGCAGATGAAACAACTACACAAAACCAGATGGCATAGATGCCCAACACTTTTTATACAGTTGGAATGCTCTCAGCTTTCCATCCATGTCTGTTTCTCTGTTTGCTTTCTGCCCTGATGACCATCATTGACATTCGTTCCCTGCAGACTTCCTAAAAGGATGTACACTAATCACCAAAGTATCCAAAGGAAGCTGAAAGTCTCTGAATACTCACTCACCTAGGTAGTTCTTGCATAATCAGCAGTTACTATTTTACAGGTCCCTTCAATCAAACGAGCACAAAAGGGGTGAGTTCCTAAGAGGAGCTCTTCTGTCTTCCCCTCTGCATAAATGGTGAAAAGCTTTCTGCCTGTTCATGGATGCTGAAGCAAACTACAAAGACTGAAATGTACCTCAGAAGTCTTAACACATTAGGCGTGCATTTACATCCTGGCTTTGCATTTTTAAGAATTTACTTTGAGACTGCTGAATTTTTAAGATATAATCTTAGAAGAAAATACAATCAATTAAATCTCCATAATGTGAAGATTTCTTTACTACTATTTTACAGGATCTCACTGTATGTCTTGACTAGACATAGGAGCCTTGTTTTATAGAGAAGTTGACATTGTATTTATGCCACATTCTGAAGTCAATAAAATCTAACAATACATGTTTGCAATTCCCACTCTTCCCACACTCCACCTTCTAAGTCCAATTCTATTGGCATGATACATTAAACATATGGTTATCAAATGTTGCTTAACCTATGTGCTAGAAAAGTCAAGACACAATAAAAGGATCAGTGCCCAGAACCTCAGCTGGTGTAAATTATCATAGCAGCGTGGAACTGATGTTACTAAATTGATATACGTAAGCTGAGTAACCAGGTCCTGCTGAAACCTTTTCTATGTTCTATTACTGAATCTCATCATCTAGTCAGTTCACACATGTGAACGTAAGATGTATAGAAAAACTTAGATACTACAATATATGAAAACTGAGTAATTTCTGTTGCTGATTGAAAGCATTATTTTTCATTCAGATTCAAAATGTTACTACCAAATTTCATCAACATAAAAAGGTTTCCAGCCCACTGTGACTAATTTGTTGTAAACAAATACACAGTTCAGATAGACACTTACATTACCAGGCTGGTAATTAGAGAATTCAATGGATAAAATATTTCTTCATTCATTGCTGTTTTACTGAACAATTTAACACAGACAAAAAAATTGTAATAAAACATGTATTTTATATCCAAAGGCTCAGTCTCATCAATGTGCCACTGTGCTAAATTTTTTAAAGACTTTTACAGGACTAACCAAGTATTAGTGAAAGAGGGTGACTGGTGGGGGTATGAATTAAACTAAAATGATCTAATTTGCTGAATCCATGTATTAACCACAAGAAATGGTTCATTCACCTATCCTAGCTCTGCATGGACAAGAAGCAAAGTAATAATGGGAGATTGGGGATCCCCATTTTCACACTGTGAAAGTTTCATTGAGCTGTGACGCTGAGATTACCTTTTCAGACATCATAAAAATCTGCCTTTTGGAGCAAATATTTAGAAGATGCAGGAGAGAGAGGCAATTTTGATTGCAGATTCCATGAACAACAGACAAACTGCCTATAACAACTCATGTGTAAATACAATGTCTTTGGAGAAAAGCAGCAAAAAGTCCATCACATAGCATTAAGTTTTAAAAAGGGAAACTACATAAAATGAGGAACTGGCAGCTAAAAAGGTAAAATGCTTGCAGGTGGCATAGAAAAAGAATACCATAATTAGAGGCTCAAAGTATATTTATACTGCTACAGAAGACTTTAAAATAAACAAAAAAAGCTTTGAACAGTTGCAGTAAGGAAAAAGATGGTATTAGAGGTAAAAGAAGTCATGTCTAAAAGAAGAAAACAGAAAACAAAAGAAAGGAAATTCTGGCAAATTAAATAGAAACCACAAATGTTGACCTACTAACCATAGAGTAGAACTCATTGCTTAAATCATCACTGATGCTAAAAAGTAAACTTGAATCCACTCTAGAGTATATTAGTGTGCTGGACTGCAAACTGCACAGCCTCTTGAGCTGCTATGTACACTTTTCTTCTGTTCCTCTTCTGAGTACAGTGATTTATAAGATTGTGTGGAGTGGACTGATAGCCACTTAAGTCAAGTAGCTCAATCCACTGTCATACAGGAGTTGACACTTTCATGCTTTTCCTTAAAAATCTGCTAGACAGCTCCTCATCTGACACCCCACTAGGTTCCAAAGGACTTCCTGTCTAACCAGAACAGCTGCTGTAGTGTGTACAACCATCAGCCAAAGTCTTGTAACATTTATTCTTCCCACAGAGACCCTGAAAAGATGCTTCAAGTGTGCCTGCTCACACGCTTCTTCATAACAGTGATCTCATCCACATCTAGAGTGATCCTTCTAATGCACCTATGCATCATAAGCACCCCTTCCAGAACACCTGTACCTCACATTTTTTGATTCCATACAGAATATCTGTTACACCACAGGGAGGGGAATGAAACTGCCTCAGCAGATGAGAAGGGATAGTGATGTACCTTGGTCTGGAGCAACCTGTGGACAGGGCTATTTCCAGGAATGCCAGTTGAGGTCTACCACCACTATCACCCATAGAAATGCCCTGAAATTCTAGCTCTTTGAAGGTACTATTTCACTGCTCACTGACTTTTACATGCCAAGGAATCCAAAGTCAGTATATACAATGTTAAAAATTTCAAATATATTCAGTAAGTACATATTATGATAATGGGAATTATGTAATTGAGCTGCCTTTTCTTTTTTTTTTTTCTTAATTTTAAAATATTACTTGCAGAAGTAAAATTGAAAGAAAAAACAAGTCTGTCTTCTTCAGCAATTCTGAGTGATGTCAGCAATTTCTCTAGACAAGACTTCAAAACCATCTGAAGCCTTTTAGTACAATGCCTCATAAGCACTGGTGAATGCTTTACAATTTAGTATTTCTAGTTTTTACAAGTTTCCAATATTTTTAATTTTTTTTTTTTTTTTAGATTTTGCTTTTTATAAAAGACCACCTGACATATGTTCAACTGAGCTTTGTACTTAGTTTTGTAAGAGACCTGGATGATATTCTTGGTTCCTAAGTCTTTACAAAGAGGAAATAATGTACATGGTGCTTTGTGCACTTTTCCATCCTTTTTACCTTCAGTGGACACAAGTCATAACACTTTTCAGATTGCAATAGGATGCCTGGAAAATCAGCACAGCCACACTATTCCAAACAGAGAGCTCAGAGCGGCAAATGCAAGTGCGATACAAGAAAAGAAGGAGTGAGCTAGAAAGGGTGAAGATTTTTAAAATGGATGAGTATTCTTTTTTACAGATACACAAAGTCATGTTTTTATGGGTCTGGGATGAAAAAGATGGATGGCAATGAAAATAGAAAACTGCTGACATTGCAAAAGTACTACTGAGATCTGTATGTGGACTGAAGCAAAGATAGGCTTTGAGAAGCTACCAGCATCTATCTTTGCACAAGTCTTTACCACACAACAATGTACTACAGTGCATTAGAATGTGTGGCTACGTTCTGTTATTTTGTTCAAAAGAAATAGTAAATCTCATGAACCTGCCAAAATCATAGACTTCTACACTTTGCCTTCATTGTCTTACTCACCCATGATATTCTGTTTATATAAGCATGTGTTTTCCCCACAACAGAAGACAAAGAAATAACATGAGAACAGCCACAGCATATCTATACAGAGAAAACCAGACTTTCAGATGAAGATTCATACAACCAGTGCTGTACTGGAAAAACAAGACAAGGGCTCACAATTATTCAAGCCCAGAGTGAGTGAAACAGCATCTCTTCTTGAGAGACAAGTGAAACAATGAGAACAGAGAAGAAGGTACAGTAAAAAAATGCATGCAATGAAAGCACAGTAAAATATTTTTATTATCTACAGCTTTTATTCTTTCTTTTATTCCAAAGAATTAATCAGAAGTAGAAATCAGGCATCACATTCTCTAAATTATGTCTCCTATTGCTTCATCTCTTACCCACTGTGTTTTATTAAGTACTTTGGGTTGCCACAGATACTGTCTGACAGTTACACACTTAGAGTGTTAGAATATAAAATCCTAAAGGGTAATGCTGAAAATTAGCCCTGGTTAAAGATAGCTATTTAGAGGACATCTGAAACTCACATAATTTTTTTCTTCCACATAATGCACAGACAAAAAATGCCAATTAATTGTGTATAAGGACAATTACCTATGTAAGTGTATTCTTAGAAAATCCAAATATATTCTTAAGTTATATGAAAATGACTGATTGAATTTAAGAACCATTTAAACTTAGAATAATTTGTTTAAATTACTATCAATGCCCTAATCTGTTAGCAAAAATTATAGAATGGAACATACTCAATATTACAAGAAACCTACTAAAAGCTTTTTCTATACCACTACTCATCTCTCTACTGTCTCAACTGAGGTGTGGTTTTTTTGGCATCTTCAGTTAAATAGCTTAAGGAATACAAATACCTAGTAGAGACGCAAAAGTCAAGGTCTTTAAGAAGAAATCTTTCAGAGCCTTCCAGAGTTTTTGTAGTATCATTTTTTTAATATATCTGCAAATCTTCATGGTTTAATTCAGAATCTAACAGTACTGCCAGAGTATGCTGATTTCAGCAGCATAATATGCTAAGTTTAACTACAGATTGTGGCTTCAACTAGGAAGAAAACCTTACAGACAAATAGACAAGTGCTGAGATTTTACCCTCCCCAACCCAAAAAAGTTTACCTGTGATGCAGAATGCCAAAATAACCTTTACAATAATGAGAAGTCCAAAGATCAATCCTTATTATGACATCCTTTCTGGAAATAGCATGTTTTCTGTTCAGATGAAAGTTAAACACTATTTTCTGGAGAGGTGCATGTGTGGTGATTCATCTGCGTTTGCCTGAACATGTATATAAATGTAGCACTTGAATAAATAACATCTGTATACTATGCCCACGCCTGCAAAGCACCAAAACTCTGCATGGACACGTATTCTTGTATCAACAGCACAGAACAGGATTTCTAAGGGCTTTTGTGGTTGGTTCCCCACGTTTACATTGCTGACACTGTTCCAAGTTAAGAGCCAGTATGAACACAAAAGAAAAGCCGTTCAGCAGTAGCTGCAGTTCTACGAGATGTGTGCACCCACAAGCAGATCAGACAGCAGTTGTGCCTATTTCTCTTGTTCTTTACTAGGTACAGAGCACAGTGTATAAATGTAGGATGGTTTAAACCTCCCTTCAGGTCCTTTCCCAATTGAAGTATTATTCATTACGCAAAGTCCACACAGAGGCAATGGAAGCTCAGAACTAACTGCAATTAACCATTTCTTGTTCAAAAGCAGAAACTGCATAATAAATCCTTTTTTGAAAAAGTTAACATAAAATACTTGTAAAGCAAAAATAGTTCCCAGAGACCAGAGAAACTATTATTACTTTAAGTGAATAAAGGCTTTCCTTTGCACACTACAGCTGTGGACTCCCTTTACAGTGTCTTTGAAAAGACAGATTATTTCTAAAGGAAAGCTTCTGAAGGCAAGTGCTGTGTCCTAGCAATGCCCCAATTATCATGACTGTATCAATGAAGAACAAAAGCAGTTATTTGTCGAGTGATTCTAGAAGAAAGAGAAACCTGACTTCTGCAAGCTGACAAGCAGCTCCTTCCTTCTACCTATGGATTTGACTTGGAGTTCTACTAACAGGCCCTAGTGTTACCCCTGGGGTAAGCATCTCACTGAAAAGGAAATCATATGTATCAAATACATAGATGACATTAAATTTTTATGAAGATGAGAAGATTAATATCAATTGACTAAAATACCTTAATGCAACACATTTTTCTAAGCATTCTCCACTCACCTTAGAGAATAACCTACCTATTTAAATTGTTGTCTAATGAAGGTAAAAATCACCTCTTTAAAATCTGGGTTTCTGGTGCTCAACGTAAGTCATAATTCTTCCCATTTGCAATTACAAATTTTCCTTACAGTAGAAATCACCATATGCTAAGTTTGCTGACCACAACTGACAAGCTTTTGCAGAGCATACTCACAATTTGCAACATTTTACCACTTCTTGATAATGACCTATTATATATGACTCTAGCTAAAAAGACCTTAACTAAATACTCTTTACCAGGCCAGGAAAGGTTCTGTACACTGAAGTTAATGACTTTAAGTTCAAACCTCACATATAAGAAACAACCAATTATCCTGTCTGAAACACAGGCTTGTAAAACTCGCAGTTACTTGTAAAACGGTCTGCTACACAAGAGTAAGATGTTGTTTAAATTACTTGTTTGACTAGATGCATTCACCATGATATTGATTCTTTTAAAGCATTATTTTTAAACTTGATACAAGTTAACTGCATAAACTGAAAATGGGAAAAAATCTGGCATTATAAAGCGTAGGTTTCAGTATGAGTTTAGTATTTTATGGGGTCGAGGGTTACTTGAATGAGAAACTCATCAAGAACAAACAGGCATTTGTGAGGCAGTAATTGAAAGGTTTAATACGATTAAACTATTCTGGCATTTCTATGCCAAGATGTGTGGTACAGGATCTAGTTTTATATCACCACAGCCTGTGCAGATCCAAAGTAGTACAAAGGCAATAAAAAAACAAATAGAACATCTTTCAGCCATAAGCACCAAAAAGAAATCTAGTGATTTTTCTACAGTCTGAAAGTGGCTTTACACCTGACACTTCCAGTTAGATTTAGCATTATTATGATGTTATGCTTATTATGCAATCATTCTCATGAGAAGAGGATAATTAGTGACAGATTACTGAATATTCCTCAATGTTCAGCTCAGGCATGCAGTTTTCACCTTTACAATGGTCCAGATTTGAAAGAAAAAGGAACCATTGCAAAGAATCCATACTTCTGAATATGTATTAAAAAAGCCAGAAGCTAAAAATATATTCTTCAACAACATTTTATATTTGAATGTTTAACATGGTCCTGTAAATACAGATAGATCATGCTAGCATTACTGAACAGACTAGAATTTGCAAAGATTCTAAATCTTACTAAAATCTCAAAAACAAAGTTACCTTCTCAAAAGATGAAGCACTAACAATAGTTTTTCAAAAAAATAATACTACAAAGTACTGCTCCAGAAAAGCTGGAAAAGATGCTAAGTTGCCTACTGCAAAACTGCTTTGGAGATGAATCAAATTCTTCAACTTTGAATAAATAAGTATTTGCAGATTGTATAGCAGTGAGGCAGTGAAGAATGCCACCAGCCACACTGTTTTATAAGCCCAGTTGTAGACAGATTAATAGAAAGGACAATGTCATCATGTCAGTCAGACCACAGGCAGTGCAGAAGGAACTGGAGAGGGGAAGTGTAGAGAGGTGAGAAGAGATCACCCATATAAAATGGCTTCAGATGACTTACAAGCAATAAAACATTCTTCTTTTAAAGATGTCTAATCCATCACAACAGAAATGATTTCATAAAAAAATTTCCAGTCCAGCTGGTAGTCTATCAGATTGATGTTTGCGAACTAGAAAGCATAAATCTGCAAAAGGACTTGACAGTTTTAAGCAGAGTATACTGAAAAGTGGACAATGCTCTGAAAAATCAAGATGAAACAGCGACATTTGTCACAGGAAACAAAAATGGTTCATTTGTTCCCTTGACAAGAGTTGAAATGTATTAACAGGATCTGTCAGTAAAAATAAGGTATAAATGCAAACAACTGGGTTTAGATTAAAGACAAATGTAGGACAAACAAGTACAACTGGATCCTATTAAAAAAAAAATCCACTGGCTGGTGGTCTGATTAGATCTTGAGCTATTTTTGTGGGAGGGGAGAGAGCAGTTCTGCTCATTTTATACAAAACACATGCAAGACCATAATGCTTCTAGTACAATTTGTATACTCCATCTTTAATTAAAGGTTAACATATGTGAATTTTCTGAATTTTACCATAAGTGTTAGATAAAACACTAAGTTCTTTCCCTTTTAGCCTTATCTGTATTTATGGGTACAGTATATGAAGAGAAAAAGCCAATGAAACTACATCTGGAGTCATATTGGTCTACTAATACACTCTGGACACTCACAGGGCATATATAAACCAGTCCTTATTTCTGTGAACACAGTCATTTACTTCACACAGTGAATTTTCTAACCTAAAGGGTTAACGTGAACAGTTCAATTATTTGCTTTTCATTATCCACAGTATATGATTGATCAGCTGAGTGATTTGGTTTGCCTTCTTCACTGGGTGACATTTTAAACCATGCCAGTAACAGACAGACAATCCAATAAACAACACTCGTGTTTGTGCACAAATATCCTGGACAGTATGCAACTTTTCATTCTCAATTTGCCTTTCACTATGAAGATTCAGAGATAGTAAGTTTATTATCAGTTATGCAATTGACTCATGCTTGATACAACAATACAGAAAGATACAGGATTGCACTTTAGCTATCAACTACACATTAGTCTACAAGCAAGAACATCTCAGCTTGTATCACAGACAGAGGTAAAGTGGCATTATCATTAAAATGGCTGCACAAAAATGCACAGCTGAAGCAAAAGAAGAAATTCAATGTCTTCTTAATATCCAATACTGTTATGCCTCATTAAGCACTTCCAACATCTTGATGGGCTACAAAGAAGTAAAAATACTGGGCCAAGAATTTTTTTATAAAGAACAGTCTATCTACCTATGAACAGTACCAATCTGAAAAGATTCGTACACATCCAGTGCAACAGAAACCCATTTTACAGGAAAAAACTCCCACATTTATGGTCTTACACTCTGATATTGGCACATACTTGCCACTTACGCTTTGGAAGACACTGTGATAACCACAGTGATATAGACTATGCTCTATCTGTTACAAACAAATCTGGAAAATTTTGAACCTAGTTTGTACTTAAAGCCTAGGATATTCCGAAGCAGAAAACTGCAATGAGAAAAATTAATAGAGAGACATCAAAAAGAAAGACAAAAATAATCCCTTTGTCTACAATTGCTAGCATTAATACATTTTACAACTATGATCTAGGCCACCTTCTTGCAGAAGAAAGCTTGTGCAAAGAAGTGGAGGTCAAGCCTAGAGTGACACGGTTCACTGACTGACCAAACAGAGGTTTACATATTTCCTTTATGGCTGCTGGCACTGGTTTAGGCCTAGAAGCCTCTAATGAACAAAGAGAGCTCTGATCCCTTCTGGAGCCATTCATATGTGATTAAGATCCAACAATACAGCACTTTGATCAACTGAGCTACAGAAAGATTGGATGTTTCCTGAAGGAGTCATTTCGGGTGAAAAGGGAGGAGAAGAAAAGAAGAAAATTTTCCTGATCAGGTCAAACTTACTGAGACAGCACTCTTCTCACATCTGACATGCATTGTACTCTCTTGAGAGTTTTGAAGCTTTGGAAAGATGACAGATGACTGAGGTATGGAAAAGAGGAGTGAACTGTGGTATCACCGTATCAAGCTCAAAGAATAAATTTAACTTTTTGATGGAATAAGATTCATTTTCAAGAGAAGGAAATTGAGTTAGCTTATGCATGGCATACTGCAACAAAGAAGGACATACAAATGCACAACCATTACAGCAAATTGGATAGCATCTTTCACAGATACATTTGAAAAGCTTGCAGCACCATAGTCAAAAATACATGCCTCTTCATTCTGATGTAGTTGAAAACAGCAGGAGATGCATGGGTAAGTCTACAAAAAAAATCTCAGAGAATGAACACCTGGTTCCTTGAAAGTAATCTTTCTATCTTGACACCAATATACTTCACATAACCCATGAGAATTAAAGGCCTGTTTGAAGTTAGAAGAGCATGTTCATGACACACCATTTGGAGGAGTATTTACTTTTTTCAGCAGACATAAGTATTAAGTACAGGTGATGGATTCAGATCCACGGGAATGAATGGAGGCTGGAATGTCTAGACAACCAGGAAAGCATAACACAGGTGTGACAACTGCTGGACTACCACATTCCAACATTTTCAGTATAAACTAAGTAACTTTCATCATCTGTTGATATAAAAGCAGAAGAGGGAAAACATACTTGGCTTTGTCTACAACAAATGTCTACTCCTAATAATTTATTTTGGAAGCTAGTTCTCCTTTTCATATTTGGGTTGGATGCTTCCAAGTCCACCTGGGAACGGCTCAGCTCTCTGGCTATCACATACAACAGTCCTCAGTTCAGAAGACGCTTTAAATTATTTGTCACTGGTTTAGTCACATTGCTCATACTTGAGCACTTTTTATGTGGCTGTCCTACAGGAGAGCAGGTGACATTTTGCTCAAAAGAACATCTTTGTGTTTGAAATTTAAACTCTTGAATCCTTTGCCAATGTATCTGTGCTATGATTCCTCCTGTACAAAACAAGCAAAACACATTATCTTTCTTCAGATGATTTTTGAAAACCAATAGTGTATTGCTGCACTGACAGCCAACTACCAAGAACAGGAAATCTGAGGTGAAAGCAAAGGAAATCAACAAGGTGCTAACCCAAAAATTAAAAATGTGTTGTCAATAAAATCTATTTGTCATAAGAGAGGGTTTGTCACCAGTCTTGTGCCATTAAAGAGAATACCACCCTTTATAAACAACTCAGTTTTATAGTTCTACAATGTCAGGTGCATAATAATAAATCTTAAAATACTATGTGTCTGCACACAAATAAGGCAACTAACTAAAAAGTTATCTACTCCTTAAAGTAATATCACAAAAAAAAAAAAAGTTGGAAAAAGCATTTTTCATCTCCCAGAGATGTAGGTACAGCTTACATGTTTTGGAGTTGAAGTGACAAAAGGAGAACTTTTATTTTTCCTACCACACATCTGCAGGATAACATGTTCATCAGACAGCTTATCAGTAAAGTCTTCAATAATTTATGTTTGATTACTTCTGTCATAATTTCTTCTGTGCAGAAGATAATCTCTGATTAATAATTTAATTTTAATCAACTAATTAAAAATGTATTAGAACACATTTGTGATTACAAATCCATGAAATTGAGACAATTTAACAAATCCATTGGACAATTACAAATACAATTTTTGGAACTACAGAACTGTAGACAAGAAGTCAGTCCCTTTTGAAAAACCAACAATGGGTCATTCCACAGGACTGACGTGTGAATTAGCAGAGGGGCAGGAGTCTGGACATCAGCACTCTCCCATGACACTTACAAAACTGCATTTCATTAGTATTACTGCCAAGAGAAGAACCTGGTTGGACAGACCAACACACCTTATTGGCCCTAATTAGAATAAACAACAAAGGCACAGATTTTATTGGCAAGTAAGCAATTCTAATTATTGCCAACTGGCAACTGGACACAGCACCACCTGTGCTTCCAAAACTTTCTACAGACACATACATCTGAGATATTTGACAGCACTAGTGTAACTGCTCTTCACCTTTAGGAGTTTTCCACTTTTCAGAGTTGTCTGTACTCCAAAAGTGTCCCATATGTACTTGTGTTACAACTTTCACTATTTTCATTATATTCTGTGTCTTGAAAATTTTGTTTTCTTTTTTTCTAGTGACTGAGCAACTGACTTTTTGGCATTACCTTTCAAAACCCCCCCCCAACAAACAAACAAACAAACAAACAAACAAACAAACCACAAAAGACCCCATCCCAAACCAACCAACCAACCAAAAAAAGGCAGTATCTTAAAGGCTGTTATAACAGACTATGATAATTAAATTGCATACAGAGTACTGATGCACTGCAGCTGTATAGTTATGCCCAGCTTCTTGAACAGGCTTTCCCAGAAAGCTCTGTAACTTCCTTCCTGATTTAAGTTCAAAGTAAAAGACACAGCAAACTTTTGACTGAACTTGTCTAAACTACATGTGCAAGGTAGAGCTTTCACTTGGAGAGCTGCCAGCCCACCTCTGGCTCCCAGCAACAACCAAATATACAGCTGCAGTCCTTAGGCTGAAGGATGAGAATCTGGCATATCAGGAGTAGTCAAACAGAAAAAAGTTTACTCCCAGACTCCGTGGGTAAAAGGTTACTCTCTTTGCTTTGACTGTCCACCTGGAATAAGGGGAGAAAATTTTCTTTGCATTCACTGGCCATGAGCAAAGTCTGCTTCATTTGCTATTCAAACTTCACTGTAGCAATAGAATGGTCCATGTGACTCAGGGACAAAGCTGAATGCTGCAGGACTGATGCCCTCCACAAATGCTGGAGTCATAAATGGTGACTAGAGCTCCAGCTGTGGGCTTATGTTGCAGTAAAGTCAAGTTTGCCCACAGAAATGGAAGAGAGCTAAGGGGATTATAAAGCTGTGGGGGTTTTGGTTTGTTTATTTGTTGGGTTTTTTTGAGGGGGAGGTTTTTAAGATTTTTTTGTTTCCATAATTCAGCTCAAATTCATTTCAGAAGTCAGCTGAAATCTCTCATTCCATAAAGCCCATATTTTGGGTCATAATCCAGGGCTTAATAAAATGTATTTTGCAAATACTACTGAGATGTTAAATGAATACCATGCTACTCCCTGTCTTGAAGACCCACCTTAATCTAAAAAAGCTTCAACATGAGCAGAGTTTTTATGATTCATGCTCATTCATTAATGCAAGTATCAACTGCAAACCACTTTATTATCCACTCTAGTTCAGCAATAGCACTGCCAAATGCAAGCCATCATCATGATATTCCCTGAAAGCACGGCTAATAAAACAATATGGTAACATTTATCATCCTCAAACCCAGTTCCATGATCTAATATTCTGTTAACAGAATATATACAATCCTATAGATAATCGTATAAGTCACACATAGAGAGAAGGTAAAACATTCAAACCATGAAATAAAAATTTGGATCACGGAATTTTTTTCTTTTTGTAAACACATATCCCTTGAGTGCTTTCAGTTCAGCAAATTTTTTCTTTACTTCTCTGTAGCTTTCATTCATTCTAAGGGCATCACTTAAACCAGCATAAACAAACTCTAGATTAACATAAATTACAATAGGGATACCAGCTTTCTTTCTCAAAAAGCACTATTGGGTTCTTGAAGACTTGCTAGGTTCTACAAGAATACCATCTGGTGCTGGAAGTACTAATGAAGGAAATGTCATCTATCCTTGTAAGCTAAATAAGTATTATTTTCCCAGATTTTCAGATGGAAAGCGGAAAGAACAAAATTCTCAGACAGCTAGTTATTTCATCAAGTGTTTGATTACAAATTTTGAGCAGTCCCACTCAGGTGGGTAAACACTTCTGACTTGCAAGCAATTTTGTCCAATTCTTTCCACCCACCCCTGTCCCAAGTATGTTGGAATAAGCTCAGTCAGGTAATGGCTAGCCAGAAGAAAAACAACACTTCTTTTTAGGAACTGACACCAGCTCAGACTTGTTCTTTTCTGAGTCTGTGCCTTGGAGAAGTTCAGGAAACTTGTCATTTCTACACAGAAACTGTCTCCTAAAATAGATTCACTTACAAATGGGCTCTGGCAGCACCTGGGTCTGGCACATCATGTGACCCCAGAAAGGCAATAAGACAGGTGAGTTGGTAAGGAGCTGTGACATGTTTCTGGATTTTCCTTAGAACTCCTTGTCTTTTTGCAAAACATAGGAAATTATCATCACCTAACTATTCAGTAAATTCCTTATAGAGGAGTGAATATATCCAAATTCTCACTCAATTAGATAGTCAAAAGTTAGACTGCCAGGCAGGTAACAGCAAAAAAAGGTGTAGAGTGTTGGTCTGCTCTGACCAAAGGTAACCTGCCTCTCTTTAGATCACAGAATCACAGACCCAGAGAGTGGCCTGGGTTGGAAGGGTCCTTAAAGATCTAGTTCCCTGGCAAGGGCAGAGTCCATTCAAGCTGGCCTTGAACTCTTGTGGATCATTCATAGATTCTCTGATCAACCTGTTCCTTTGCCTCACAACCACACACATTAAAGAATTACTTCCTAGTATCTAATCTAAATCTACTCTCAGTTTAAAGTCATTTCCCCTTGTCCTGTCACTACACAACCTTGCAAATAGACTCTTTCCATCCTTGTAGTCTCCCTTCAGGTACTGGAAGACCACAATTTGGTAACCCCAAAGGTTTCTTTTTCAGGGTGAACAAACTCAATTATCTTAACTTTCCTCATTGGAGAGGTGTTTCATTCCTCTAATCATCTTGGTGGCCTTCTCTGGACATGCTTCAACAGGTCCATGCCCTTCCCGTACTGGAGACCTCAGAGCTGGATGCAGCACCCCAGGTGGGATCTCTCTGGGGCAGGGTGGAGGGGCAGAATCACCTCCCCTGACTTTCTGGCCACACTGCTTTTGATGCAGCCCAGGATACAACTGCCTTTCTTGGCTGCAAGTGCCCATTACCAGGTCATGCCCAGCTTTTCATTCACCAGCACCCCCAGGTCCTTCTCAGCAGGGCTAATCTCTGTTCATCCCCCAAGTCTGTGTTGACACCAGGTATTGCTCCAACCCAGGTGCAGCATCTTGCACTAGATCTTGTCAAACCTAGTGAGGTTCCCATGGGCCCATTTCTCCAGCTTGTTCAGATCAAATGTTGGGAAGTACTAAATCATAATAACTTAGAAGTATGAAAAAAATAGGATTTTTTTACTAACGTCTTTGCCAGTATCTACTAGTATAATGAATTAGAGATTGTAAATACAGTAATCCTTCTTATCTACATCTCTCAACTTTTTCACATAACTGTGATTTGTCCATATAAAGTGGTTTTTGTTTTGGTTTTTTTTCCCCTTTCAGGGAAGTTTGAATACAGAAATTCAGCAGGTTTAAAATAGAATAAAACCAAGGTCATACAAATCATGTTTTCTTAGTAAATATATCTCTTATTTTTATGGGCAAATTTGTGCATAAAGAATTGCAGTATGTTGAACAAATTTCTCCACATTTATGTCTATATTAGGAGTTCTAGTGTTATGCATATGTCATATGTATGGTTGTTCAAAAGATAGCTGAGACTTCTACTTGGCCTGAGGCCAAGAATACAAGATTCTAAAGCCCATTAACAGTACATCATGATTGTGAATTAAAGAATCCTGTGGAACCATAAACTGTCTAGAAAGAAAATGAGAAAAATAATAAAATTCTATCAGAGGGTTAATATATTTTTACTAGTGCCTGACAGCAGACCATTTAAATGTGTACAGCAATATAACTGTCTTGTGTCAGATGCACCGTGGTGAAAAAGTCTGCAGACAGTAGAGTATCTATATGCTAGACAGTAGAGTAATAATAATAAAAACCCTCCAACCAATCAAAAAAAAACAAAAAACCCAAAAACCAAACCAAAACTAAACAGAACCCAAAAAGCAACCAACTAAAAAAAAATCCCTACCCAATCAGCCCAAAAAAAACCCAAACAAAAAAAACAAAAAAACACACAAAAAAAAACCAAAAAAGAAAAAAAAAACACAAAACCAAAAAAAAACCCCAAAAAACAAACAAAAAAAAAACAAAAAAAAAAACAAAAACAAACCAAAAAAAAACAAAAACATGACTAGACTTCAATAGCTCTCATCTGTATTTATCAAGCTGATATTCTCCAGAATGTGGAGATTTTCTAAAGGAATCAAAACATTACCAAATGTTTCCAGCCTATCAATGTCAATAATTACACAGCAAGTACCACCAAACTCTGTCTAAACAAGGTAAAAATAGCTGTTCCATACACACAAAATTTGCAGAGGCTAGAAGATGAATGCTTCAAGGTAGAACTATGTCTCTGTCAGTGGCTGCAAAAAGTAATATTTTGAAATATGTCTGGCCCATTAGTCAAGAATGTCACAGCAAGTCTCAGAAATAAAATTACTACTTTTTTCATAATAGAATATAAAATGAGTATAGAGTATTTTGTAAGTAAGATTTTATATTTCCTCAAACACTCAAGTCCTTGGAAGCCAGATTTTATGGTTGTAAAAAATCTTGTGCTTATATACCAAAAAGACTGTATTTTAAAAAAAAAACCCCAAGGATGTTTAAGAAGTTCCAGGCTATTTTTCTGGCTTTTAAGTTCAGTGACTTTACAAAGCTAATATTAATTTATTTTAGATACTAACACATTTAAGAAGGTTGCAGATGCAGAGCTAATGAACATAACTGAAGATTCTCCAAGTAAATACAAACAGAAGGTCAGAATTTAGCTGATTATGGAAACATTTAATGGTAAGCTCTTGTTGTCTTTCTTCCTCACCAACATGGTCTTACTGTTTACTTGTTAAGATATTTATATCTATTTACACAAAATTTAAAGATAGAAAGGAAAATCTTCAAAGAAAAAGGAGAAAATAAACATAGCCTGTTTATTCCTCTTCATTCCTTCCCCTCTCCCCCTCAATCAAGTGCCTTTCCTGTGCTTACCTTGTTCTGATCTTTTAAATCCACCCAACTGGACAAGAACCATCTGCTGCAGCACCACAGCCCACAAGGCCAGGAATAGCATGGAGAACCATAGCATCATTTAGCCAACAGGCTGTTTTCTCACGACTGCTGAAAATGTGTCCAAGAGCCAGGTCATGTTGCCTTCCATCTCCCACAGAACAGATTGCAGTGACTCAGGATCCTTCTGGGTCAGAAGTCTGCTGGGCCAACCTGCTGCTGCTGTACACAGAACTCATTCACCCTCTTACAGCCACTTTAGCAAACCTATTTTCAAATAATTTAAATGTCTTCTGGCAGACAGCTATGACAAATAAATGCCTTTTAGCAGCAAACTGAAGTGAAGCTTTGGGACATTGAATGAGAACAGACATGGAAATCAGTTTAACACTGGACAACTTGCTTCTCTTAACATGCTTTTTTCTTAAATGATGCTTCCCCAAACTACATCAAATGCTATAGTGGTATAATGTTTTCTTTGCATTTCCTGAGAATCCCTTAGAACTACCCATGAATTTCTAACACCTTGCTGTGCCAAAGCAATGCTTAATTTAGGGATTTGATTAATCCATTCTAGGTCAGTAAACCAGGCACACATTTATGTGAGTCAACTTCACAAACAGACTATAAAAAGATACAAAGAAGGGGAGAGGTTACTGCCAGAGAGAGAACACCTTTAAATAATAAAAACTAATAAGCTCCACAGCGGAGGAACTCAGATAAAATTATAATGTATGCTTCCTTTTTGTTTCCTGCTTACTATGTAGTAGAACTTATTTTGGCAATTAAATCATAGTAAGAAAGATGTTTATATACTGAGCTTCCCTTATGTTCTGCTTATCCTCTCCATAAACACACATACTAAGATGACACAGAAATTAACCAAACTGCAAAAATGTCCAAACAAATCCTAAAATAGACTCAAAACCATTTTCCTGAAAAAGATTCAGGTACCACCTGAAGTCAGTGGAGGAACTTTCCTATTGGTACTATATATGGAAGCAATTGAAGATGTGAAATCTTCATATAGAAAGACAACCATACTAAGCAAGTTAAACAGCATTGTCTTTCCTTGGTGTTGTTCTTAACCATTCACCACAGCTTTAGTCTGATAATACCCTACTGATAGCAGTATGAAAAATTCATTGAGAGCTTCTGTATAAAGCAACACCATGACTTCCTAATTAGTACCATAAATATCACATATTTTTCCAATTAAAAATATGATAAATTGTTCCATTAAAACTTTTGTACTATACTAGAACAATTTTGAGATACGTGAATTGAAGTACAGGAACAGTGAAATGCCTTGTTTCCCTACTTTAAAAAATATTTCAAAAGTCAGTATAAAATTCTGGAACATCACAGCAAGGCTGACTCCAGTACAATATCACTAGTAACAATAATTTAAAAATGAGAAAAAGGAGGCAAGAGAAAAAAACAAGGAAACTATTTCCCCAAGCAATCATGATGCCTGCTAGAGGACAGAAGGAAGGTGACTAGTACCATCAAGGTAAGCGATAAACCTAAAGAATCTGTGCTCTGTACACTTCCATTGCAAATTGCCAATTACTTTCAGAGGTGCTTTTTTACTCCTGAAAGGTGTCCCAGCAGTTCCAAACACAGAAGTAGTTACAGAAACCACTCACAACTTTGCTGGCTGCTTGTCAGAGTTATTGATAGACATTTTCTTAATACCTATAGCAAAGATGAAGACTTGAAGCCTTCCCAGCTGATCTGTACAGAAATTTCAGGAAAGGCAGTAAAAGCACTTCATCTGGGACAAATGAGAAGAAAAGCACAGTGGGAGTTGTACCTTCAGACAATGGTGTTCTTTTTCCAACCCAGAGATCTCTGGTTCTTTAACACTAAAATGTATGCGGGCACCTTACTGACAGCAGCCTTCTCCTTTCAAAAGTAAGAATAATCTGTTGCTAACAAAAAAATGAGTTTAATGTCTGTACTTAAAAACCAACCAGACACCATGGGTCACAAAGTAAGAAATTCTTAGGCAATGGGCTGTGAGGTAGAAGAAAGTGCTATTAACCTGCTGCACCTTGTGGCTCTTCTTGCTGCTCCCACTGGAGAATCAGGATGAGACTTTATCCACCCCAGGAGTACTGAGGCATACAGAAAGGTACAGCACAATACAGCCAGCCGACTGAAACCAGACAGCTTCTGTGCTACTCAAGCAATTACTTCTGCATCCTGGCTTTCTGTATCTTTAGGCAGGTTATCTTAAACTCAAAGGAGCTCATTTTTTAAAGGTACTGATTCTCCAAAGCAAATATTCTGAAAATGACTGCTGTGCCTCAGCAACTATCATAAATGCTGTGATAATGAAGAAAGAACTGTTCATAAAGACTGTGTCCTCCCCTGCCCTCTGTGAGGGCAACTACAAGTTCAACTGCAACCTCTCACATGTGAAGCTCTCCCAGGTTATGTTTGCTTACAGACTGCTCATGCAACAGCAGGATGACTGAATGGAAAAGTTCCCAACTGAGAATAAAGAGCTCTTAGGTAAAAAACAAAGAAATGTCAACCTGAAGAGACAGGTTTTTTTCTGATGGGAATATCTCCACTGAAATTCCTCCAAATCTAGTATGTGAGACCACACTGTTTTTAACTAAGAGTTCAGGAGGGTCATTTAAATTATTTGCAGAGAAAAAAAGCCCAACAAAATACACATAAATATATATAGAAAGTGTATTAAAAGAATACCAGCTGTGAATGAACAAATCAACTATCTCAAAAAACTGATCTATAAAAATAAAGGCCAACATTTTTAACTTATTCCAAGACCTAGCTCTTTATTATCTGATTTGTCAAAGTTCTTAGTGTTTTACAGCACTTTCCAGACTTAGAACACCTACCGAGTCTTTGATTGGCAATATTAAACAAAACAATCTATGATAAAGGCATTCAGAGAGAGAAGCATTCAATTACTTCAACCAAATACTTTTTTGTGCATTGCCTTGCACACCCTTCCAAACAGATCCTATTCCTTCCTTGAAGGATTACCAGCAGAGACCAGGATTAAATAGAACACTAACTAAAATTCCCATATTCAGTAAGGCTTTTAAGCACATGCTAAAATTCAAGTATTTAAAATGTACCATTAGTATATAAAAAGAATTGAAAAGCGTTAAGGACCAGAGATGGGACCCTTATCATCTCTAAAAATAAGTCCTTGTTTAACAGCTTTGCTGAATCAAGGCTTAAATGCTAAAAAGTATTATTAATGGCTGATCCCTAAAAGAACCCATGCTAAATCTTACTATTTTGCCATACCACAGAAGTATCTGAATGTACTTCAGCCTGCCTGATGGCCGATTTTTGGCTCTCCACACGTGATACTAAGTTCTGTCAAGAACATCTTTCACAGACACTGCAGAGGAATCTGTAGAAGGAAGGTTAACAGCCAACAATGTCAAGAGCACAATATCACATGATCTGCATTAATATTTCACCGATGGATAGCCAAAAATAATCAGGAATTAATTTAGGCTGGATTTGTCAAATGAGATGCCCATAGTTACATTCCTAACCCAGATTTGAATGCTGACTTGAGCACTGGCCAGTTTTCAGAGGCATTGAGAACTTGCAAATCTCAGGGTTTCAGAACTCAAACATCATGCCATTTGTTGAAGTACCTAAATATAAATTATGGGACATAGCTATAGGTTAGGCTGACTTACTTTAAGATGGTATTGATGATAAAATTAAAATTAGTCACTACTTTATTCCAAAGAAATGATCAATGGAAGCACCCCAAACCACATGGTGACTTTGTCATTTATAGCAGTATGGAACCCCAACACTGGAGCTACCTGAACCCAAATTTCAGTATCTAGAAAGCTACTTTCAAAAGTATTCCCTACAGCTAGTTTTCTACATGGATACAGAAAATAATAGTACTGACATTCTTTGTTGTACACAATATTGTACACAATTTGAATCCTTTTTTGGGAAGATGATTGTAAATCATTTGGGCAAAGACAACATTTCCATAGATGGCCAAATCACTGCACAGCTGAAATGCATCCACACAACTGAAAATAAAACAGAATTATGCATCAAACTAATGTATTATCTACTACAAACTGCAAAAAGCACGCAGCTCACACTGAACACAAACCACTGCATGCTCAAAAGGAAGACCACATCATCCTACATCTATCAATTGATAATGTAAAGTCAACAATTACCACTAAAAAAATTATTATACAAAAGTCACTTAGACACAGAACTTCAGCATAACTAGTCACTGTCATTTGCTGTTGATGTAAAAGATTAGTAGAGAAACAGAAATCTACAGAGAGAAATGTGCCCAAAGGATAAGCCTTCTCTCTGATGTACCATCAAGATCCTATCACATGTACTTACTGGAAGCCACACACACAGGGCAGAACCTCAGTACAAGTTCCAAAAAAGCAAATTAACCTTTCTCAAAATAATTCATTAAACAACTAGAAAAGAAAGAAGTAATGTCTATGAAAGGGAGAAACTCTGCTGAATGTGGCAATACTGACCACTAAAAATCACGCACAAACCAGCATCTATGTCTGACTCAGTATCAGGGTGATTCTGTAACAAGATGAAATTGCAGCAAGATGAACGGGGGTATAGAAGCAAGAACATTTCCCCCTTAAAAACAATATTAATGCAGCTACAGTATGTATGCTCTCAGGTATTTTTCTTTGCATTTATCTATATATAAAAAAACCCAAATCCTTTCACTTTAGTGTTTTTCTCCCTCATACACAAATGCACATCTATTTACATAAAAACAACTTCTCATGGAGCTAAGAGGGAAAATTCTCTCCCTCCTACAATATACTTTTTCACCCCAAAATGTCATATTATACATAACACCTAGTTACATGTATAGAGTAATAAATGACTGTAGTATCAGAAGACACATGAAATGTTTGTAGTATTCCTAATAAAATGCCAGTTTCAGGATAGCCCACATACTTGAGCATTTGCTTCGCTTTCATCTGCCAAAAAATGTAATAGGATGAGTGTTTGGTGCCCAGCATTATTTTTTGATTCTTATTTGTAACTGGAATTACTAAACATTTTATTAGGAGAAAATGTACTTTAAAATGTGACTTATGGAGAGAAGAAACTTCAGTGTTTTCACCACATCTATTTCCTCTTACACAAGCCATACACAATATGTAACAAATAGGCAAAGCTCACTGAAGGGAAATTATACATCTAAAACCAAATACAACCAAATATAAGATCAGAGTGATCTGGTGAAATGA
>JAWWEW010000088.1:55560709-55582653 GCA_035583185.1 Anabacerthia variegaticeps | reverse complement strand
TGTCTCAATTTCCCTCAATTAAACTACCTACTCATGAACACAGGTCCTTTAAAAGGATTTGCCATACACAAAATGCAACCAAACTGTGAAACTTACTGCCACAGAATCCTATAGATGCCAGAATTATAAATACATTCACCAATTAATTCAAGACATTCAGGGAGAAGAAGCATTCTTTTATGTGGAAAGGTGCACAGTTAGGAAATCCATAATGATTACTGGGAACTAGGGGAGGATTATGGGTGAAGCATCACTGTGCACCTACACTTGTACAATGATGCTGCAAGCCAACCACAGTCAGAAAGGGACATGGAAAAATGAGCCTGTGGTCTGACTCAGTGCAGTTCATGTCCTGCAGTTCCAAAGTAAAGCTTTTATCTGAAACACAACCTACTCCATTTTATGTTGTCTTTCATATGGAGGTCTTTCATATATTAACTGAAACACAATGCTAACCAGATCGATGAGTTTGGCTGGTGAAGTCAGTGTTCAGACAACTACATAAACCCCATGGACACTCCGTATACTCACACTTCACTAAGAGCAACTCTGCAGCATAAGCAAGCTGTGTTGCTCACCTATGGACAATACCTTTATTAACAAGAATAAAAACACATACGTTGTATAGGAATACAAAGTGTGAGGAAAATGAAATGAGGATTAACACAAATTAACAAGAATGTAACAAAATTAAGAAAATCATTCTACATTTTCAACCATAACACAGACTTAAAATATATTCCCCCAATTAAACATAAACCACATTACACTGTCTTGCAAATTAAAATGCCCACATTGAACCAATATTCATATAATGTGTTAATATTTCAAACCAAATAGATATTTAGAACTAGTTTTTAAATCCTTTCAATAATCAGAAGTCACCATTGCAACAATTCAAGTCCATGATGAGTTGTTTCTATAAATAAAAAAAATGTGCCATACTTTCTGAATAAAGGAAGTGATGCTAAAGTATCTAAGAAAATCATAGGAAGTCTTTGCGTGTGGCAGCACATGAAAACACTCAGTCCGAGAGCAAAACACCCTGGAGCGTGGGCAATTCCTCTTACTCAATGACATCAGACATCAATTCCCTTAAATAAGAATATAAAACTAACATTTCCTATGTACTATTTGAATATAAATTAAAAGCCATCTTTATAAAATCAGGTTCAAAAATTACTTTTGAGCAAGAGGATTATGCTAGATGGTAGAATGGGAGCACAGTTTTGATTAACAATAAAATAGAATTTTTTTAAAAAAAGCAAAAAGCCAGAGCAGCACCACATAGCACATGTTCCAGTGGGGCTACACTCCTCTTATGATCTAATGTAAAAAAAGAAAAATTTCAGTATAATGAAAAAGAGCTGGAAATCAGAATTTAGAGTTTGGTTTTCCAAATTTGATGAGGAAAAATAAAGCAAACTCTGAAAAAATGGAATGGTATTAAAAGCCTGTCTTTTCCTCTTTAAACAAAGGACCCAACCAACTGCATGATGTAGTGAAATAAAAGTTAAAAAGACATAGAAAATCACTAGTGAAAATCCTAACTGAAAATGAACACCAATCATGGATTTCTACCAACACAAATTAACTATAAAAATTCCAAAAGGACTGGGAGGCCAAAACATCAAGAAGTATAAAAATCCCTGCACTTCAGGGAAGGATTTCAAGCTTGAGCCTATAGGGTGCAGTTCATTTATGAAGGAGGAGTTCATTTAGCAGAGAAGGAGGGAATGTTCCTCAGTTGCAAACCATTAGTAATTGGGCTTCTACATGATGAGCATGGCAGCTTTGAGGTTTCTATCACATACCATTCTGCCTTATATTATTAACATAACTGTGGTTAAAAACAATAGTAGTATGTTCTTTAACCTTGTACTCTGGATAGCTGCCTGTTGGACTTGACTTTCAGAGGCTTTCTGAGCGCAGGATATTCAGCATAGTAAGAAAGGCCATAAATAGTTTAAACATCACTCAAAACTACCAAAAGATATCCACAGCTGAGCTACAAACCAAAGTGGAGGAACTCATGCAGACAATACAACCTTGGCAGTCAGCAAGGTTTAGACCTCCCAAACTTCCTGGTTGTTTTTCCTCTTGCTTTGGGTATATAAAAAGGAAGAAAACAAGACTTTTTTTAAATTTACAGACTGCTTTTTGGTTTCTTAGTAGTCAGTCCTGGTTCAGGTATGGGAAGATTATTTTCACATGACGGATAACAAAAGTGAACTGAATTTATGCAAAGCATTATGTAAGAATTCAAACTAAATCTTACTTGTTTTCACCAACAACAAACTTGGGGATCAAACAGATTATAAACATTAAGTATTAAAAAAAAATAAAAAAATAAAGCCATGTGATTTTACTTAGTATCTCAGTAAGTAGTCAGTGTGGGCCAACAGGCTCACTTTGCAGGAGGTATCACTGCAAGACCAATGCACAGGACTGTTCACCATGTTCCTTGACCATATATTCCCTAGGTCCTAGTTTTTCTAGCTTTGTTTGGTTTTTATGGTCATAAAATCTTAAGGGGACTGAAAATCTGTGACTGATGGAGATGTTCAGGGACAATGAGGGTAGCACAAGAGCAAGGATTGATGGATTAATGGATCTTTGATACTACTAAAGTTTTTGTCCAGTGATTTTATGCACCAACAGAAGGAAACAAGAAGTCCCATTAACATAAGCAGTTGAGCAAAACCTCTGTTCTTATCATAGAGTCTTAAAATGTTCTTAAGAATCCATATAGTTTTGCTCACATATCTCCATGTCTTCTAACCTGTTACCATAATTTCCACGTGTCTTTTTCAGCACAGTTTCAAATCACAAATTTTGTGACTTAGAAGCATTTTTCCCTTCAGAATGACTTTCCAAATCACACCATAAAGAGACATCTGCACTAAATAAGATGCTATTATATTATAAAATTTACTTTTGAAATAAAAAGCTTAGTTAGGAATCGTTAGAAATGACCACCTCAATTTTTTAGGAGCAGTCTTCAGGGTATGGAATTAATAAATACTCTTTATTTTAGAAGACTTGTTATTAGTTCTGTAAATCTAACTCTTGCTGTACCACTATCTAGGGTTTTGGATAAGTAAATTTTGTGTGGTTATCCTGTTTCAAGCTAAGGCCACCATAAACTGTATTTCCTTGTCTGTACCATGTAGATAACACTTTGACTGACCTCTCAGAAAGAGAAAAAAGTTACGTTCATCAAATTATTTGAAAACTCAGAGCATTATAAAGAAAGTTGTTATTAGAACTTGTGAAGAAAAGAACTTTGGTGAAAAGGGTATGGTGTAATAAAAATCTAAATGTACGGTCTTCAGCTAACCAGAGCAGCTTTTCACGTACTGGAAGGAGATAGTTGCATGTTTCAGCAATCTCCTTTCTAAAGCCTTTGTTTCACCATGAAGCATATGGCTAAGAACCAACGAAATGAGATCAGAGTGAAGTTCATTGAGTTACACAGAGATCTCATTTATCCTTGTTTTTGGAAGGCAGAGTTAGGTAGGCTATATTTTCACATTAACATCTGCAGAGCATTCCAAAATCCTGGCATGGCCAAGGACATGGAAGTTCCAGGTCCTATGATTTATTGTCCTCCAGCACACATAAATTAGCATGTGTAGATGGAATCCTTTCACCTCAGCTACAGTAGACAATGTGAAATAATTTTAGCTGACAGGCTTTTTTCTTCACCTGTATTTTTAAAAATTAATTTACAAGTCATTATGATTTTGTTCAGCATTAAACCCCTATATGTATATCCACAGACCTTCTCCACTCATCCATTTGTCAGAAATTAGGACGAGAAACAGCTGAATAGGTCCTTCAGTGTACTTGCGTTTTACATCCCTGCATTCAACAGGCAAACCTATATCTAATAATAAACACTGAATGAGAACAGAATGTGTGCATGTGTTTAGATGCTAGAGTTTGATCACAAAGTACATAGGCTTTACTGAAGCTCACAGTTCAGTGCTTTCATTACTCAGTTCCTTTCATATATGGATAGGATCTGACCTTTCCTTCAGACTGGCCAGTAATGTTAAGTTTGTCTGGTCAAATAATTTCACTGAAGCCTTCATCTGAAAGTACAGATGAAACTATTCATAAGTATACATAACTTGCAATGACTTTTTTCAATTAGATTGTTAATGCAATGGGTTTAAATTCAAATTGGGCAGAATAAAAGTATGAAAAAACACATTTGTCAAAAGTGAAATTTAGCATCATGTTCCATACAATCCAGGGAAATAAGACACAGCATTTTACTCCACCATTTTTCCCTGCAGAGTTAAACATCAAAATATCTTCCCTTACAGTTTATACAAAGGCCAGACACACAGACAAATGTACAAAGTATGACATTAACCATACTGGAGTTATTAATGGAATAATGCAGCAGTCAAAGACCCTCTGAAGATAAAAGCATCACTCTCTCCCATCTCTGGAACTTTGCCCAAATCTCAGGCATATTTTCGTATTTGTCAGCTTTTTTATTTTTCCCTCCGTTGTAATGAAAGGGTTTCCTTCATAATAGTAAATAAAAATTAAGTGTTCCTTCTGTGCTTCAAAGTAAAATGGTTTCAGCAATGATGCAGACAGTACAGTGTGCATCTTTCAAAGGAAAGATTTACTGTTTCAGTTTCAGTTTAAAATTTTGTATCGCTTCAGGGTTAAAAACACCGGGACATGCAATCATGCAGAAATAAATTTCATAAAAGTATCTAGCTCTGTGTTTGAGAAGGGACACATTTACTAATTAATACTCACAGAAAGAGGTTTTATAATGTAAACATATGTGCTGTAAATCCAAGTCTTGCATAGTCAACAGTAAAATAATCTTAAAAACTTCAGTGCAGAATGTTAACTAGACTTGGCCTTAAAATCCTTTCTGCAGGAAAAGTAACTGAGCTAGAAAGAACAGTTATGTCAATCACTGATTTGACAGACTGACAGTTTCATCAGTTATGACAATTTCTGGTCTTACAGACAATCCACAGAGTTTCTGTACAAATCCTGGCTATTATTGTTTGAACTAGAACCAAACTTTGAGCAAGATATCTGGTCTAGTTTTAAAAATTGCAGAAGCTTCAACAGAGGAACAAAGAGTTACTCTATTTCTGACTATCATGTTGACGATTTACCCTGGTCCATGATAAAGTCAAGACAGTTTATGTCCTCTGAGAAGTAAATTAATTTAGATTACTTTGTGTTTGCTGAAGGCTAAGTGTGCATGGACTATGATCCTGAATGAGAGGACCTGTAACAAGTTCATATTACATCACAACTGTCCTTCCCCCCACCCCCCCACCCCAAAGCACTTAATGGAATATGTAAAATTATTTCTGTATTTAACTCCTTCACATTCAAGATCCCCCTCTATTCAAAATATTTTACATGCTTACTTACAGTTGACAGTACAGTAATTTATAATTGTTTATTTGATTACATAAGCTAGATCTTCTTGTCTTAACTAATAGCAAGTGATTTTGCTGTATCTCAAATCATTTATTCCTAACTGACTCTGAAAAGGAGGCTCAAGATCTCTTAGAAAGGGGGATGAGAACCATTAGAAAGTAATTAGACCTATGAAGACAATGTTTTCTTTAGCTGAATTAGCAATGGCAGTTACAGCGCTCAGTATTCAAAGCAAGCCTTGCTGTCACCATTGCCCAAGAAAGTCTACTGTCTTAAGACAAAGCTGAAGCATTAGGGAGAAGAAAAAAAGGCCAATGCTACCAACCTCATATAACTTTATCTGTGCAATGTTTCATCTTACCACGACTGCACATGAAGTGAGCAAAAATATATGTTAAAGTAGCATTCCTAATTTTCTAACTAACATCTCTGATAAAAGAAAAAGGGGAAAAAAATCTGTGGCTAGCACATAGAAGACCTTCAAATCTCTTTTGGATTCCTTTTCCACATACTGCAACAGTGAGCTATTTTCTGTCCTTCCCTTCTCACCCAGAAGCAATGTCTGCTTGTCACTTAGCCGCTCAAGAGAGATATAAGCAGTAAGACATTGTTGATTTCAATACTTAATTTATTGCCAAGAGTAGAAGCAATAAGCAAAATTCTGCTTGACTAGGAGCAGTCAATAAATTAAATACGATCACAAACAAGTGAGTACTCTTTACATGTAACTTAACCACATCTTACAGCTCTTCTTTATGGCAGCAAGCCCCTACATAATGAATGTCCAATGAAGCTGCAGTGTCTCTACACTGTCTTGGATATATAGATCTCTTGACATAATACAGTTGAACTGTTTCTTGTTTCCTTCATCTGCAATTCTTTTTATTATTAGCAAATTTGGAGTGACACACTGTGTCACCAAGTATACTCCAAAAGCAGCTCATATGCATGCTTTTCTCTAGCACACAACTTTTTGGGGCCTGCAGTCTGACTCTCAAGTACAAGGGTAAAAGGCTTTCCAGGTCTGCGAAGACCTGCAGAACATTACCCAGATGTGTTGTTACAGGACTTGAAGGACACGTATTATGAATTTTGAAGAGACTTATCCACTGTTACGTGCCTCTTTTGATGTGTGAGAGAAGTGAAATGTCAACTATCCTCATAAGCTGGGATGATTTACAGTTACAAGTAATTATTTCTTTATAATTTTTTTCAAAGTCATAAGCAAAAGATTACATTTTTAAATTGTTACTTTTTTCATGTTTTCAAAAAGCTGTGTCAGATAATACATGCTATTTTTGATCTGGACTCCAGAGACATTTATTTTAAGGTTCAAACACTTCTTGTTAGGTGTGTATTCCAATACTAAATGTACATTTTGGTAATAAGCAGAAACCTCCTGAGCTGAAGTTCCACTCAACCACAGTGCACTCTCTACAGTTCACAATAACGCATAATATAAAAGCTGTTTTTACAGCTCCCTCGACTAGAGCTAAGATTTTTAACTTTATTTGCAAAACAAATATACGACAAGACATGAATATGAGCAGAAGTGTATAAAAAGTTTTCAATTTGTAGAAATTTTCTGCAGATCCAGAATGAAGGTAGATTCAGCATTTTTAATGGCATGTAAGTCTCAGTGTCGTTGTAGGAAAATAAATCCAAAGTACACAAAATCTCTACAAGCTCTTCTAATTCCTTCAATAAACTTAATAAGATAAAAGTACGGGCAATGAGAAAAGTGCAGTACAATATTGGTGGAACATTGCCAGCCGCTGCTTTCATTTAAATGGGGATCTTTTGTTTGAGCTCCCCTGGTGCTCACTGCTTGAATAAATTGCCTAGACAAATTCCAAGCCTTCAGGTGTTCCACAGGCCAAAGTCAGTATTTTAAATATCACTCCAAGAACACCACGAGCATTATTAACTTAAAATTTTATCGTGTCTCACAATATTTGTTGATTTACTTTTTTTCCACACCCCAGTTTCCAGAGTCATGAAATTACAAGAAAAATTCACCTGTCGTATTAAACAAAAAGAGTTGTTGGAGACACAAATAAGGAGCCTACAATGTTCCTCACCAGTTCAGGGTTATAAAGGTGAGTTAAAATGCAGTTCAATACAATGCATGTTGCAAACATCTAATCACAAGCAGACAAAAGAAATCTGCACTAGACAGTGCTCCACTCTCAGTCTCCTATAAAAATACAGATGGAAAAATGTTTTTTTGGCCATTGACGCTACTTGATCATTGCCAACAGCTAGAAATCCGGCAGGATTTGTAGCTCATGAATACTTCCACCAAATTTTCTGGTAGTTTCCCTTAAACTAGAACCAGTATTTTCTTTCTTTTCTTTTGACTGAGCTTCTGCCAACCAGCTTACTTTTGTGCAGCAACCAGTTCTCCAAAAACACAGTGACAGACTGCTCAGACCATCTTAAAAGAAAAAATCTTGTGTTGATAGGATTATGACAGCAACAAGCCTGCAGCTCTCTATTCCTGTTGCATTTTGATGCCAGGAGAGTTCCCCTAAGAGCGGAGAACTTCTTCAAACTCCCTGGGGGAATGTTTTGCAGGAAAGGAACACTTGAAATCTGATTTGTCCACTGAACCAACAGTACTAAAAGCCTGTTCAAATGCTATAACAAACACATGAAGTACAGCACAGCCAAGTAACTTTACTTTATAAATCATATCGTTTTCATTTCCTGAATTCATAACCACAGTGATGCAATAATGGAAACTTTTGTATGTTTATAAGTTAGATGACCCACAATCGTTCCCTACAGTAAGCACTAGTAATTTCTGACTATTAAAATAATTGTTATATTCTATTGCTATGGTTTGCTTAATGTTGTAAGGCGAGTTTTCTATTTCACAAACTGTATTACATTGGCAACAGGATTTCTTACCTTAGCCAACAGTATTGGATGTGATTAATTTCTAACATTCTTTTTGGAAGTCAAAATAAACATCCACTCAATTTTCTTTGTTTGCCATCTCAACATCCTAAGGAGGCTGGCCTTCTCACAAATGCATGCTGGTTGTCCCTAATTAACTTTTTTTTTCTTTTTAAAATGTTTGAATTACATCCAGTTAGATTATTTCCATTTAAAGTCCCTTTCATCTAACATTAATTCCCAATTGTTGTATTTCATTTAAATGACAATCCCACATTATATTTTAAATTAAACTTTCAATTAAAATTGAGTGTTCAGACTTACAACAAAAGTCATTGATGTGGCAAATAATAGTGGGAAAAATGAAGATACCTTTTTCAAAAACATATACAAAGTACTGTACTGTAGAATCAGATCTTAAAACACTGCCACATCTAATCAAGAAAGGTAATATGTACAGTTTTGGAATATTTAGAGGGATTGTTTTAGGATATTATTTTGTAATCCCTCACTTCTTCTTAAATTACTTTCCATCTTAGTATCTTGTGCTGGTTAGAGGAAGAAGATACTTTGCTCTCTCAGCTTCTGCCACAGGTGCCTCACCTATGTAATTAGCCAGACTGTTGAAGGATACCTTGCCGATTTTCAAAAAGAGAGCTCCTCTGCAGAAAAACGAACCTGTCCTTTTGTGGAATAACACACAAAGTAGCTGTGCAAGACTGGATTTTACTCTTCACACCGCTAACTAATACTCACGCATCTGCTTCACACCTTCAGTGTAGTAGCTCCTTCCAGACACTTGAGAAGGGCAGCCTGTTATCTTTCAGACAGCAGATCAAACTAGATGTGCCATTTAAGCAAAATAACCACAGAATAGCTTGCTGGAAGTAACAACCACACTATGAGCCTCAACAGATGAGACGCAATGAAGAAATTCTGTCTATACAATCTGCTTCATCCATTTCTTTTCATAATTAACTTTAATCTTTGAATCCTATGTCTCATACTTAATTTGTTTAATTGGCTGAAGTCTAGAATGGCCTCTAGCTGTCTAGACCATTACACTAAGAATGCAACCCTGCACTAGCTCAAAGTACACTGCCCCAGTTTTTGCTCCTGGAGATTTACGTGAGCAGTTATTCACCCTGCTTTCTAGTGTGTCTTTGTGAGGTACTTCCAGTTCTACTTGTTTTAATTGCCTACCTCTTAGTCCTCCAAAGCATTACCTGACTACCAATGTATTTACCATAAATATACATCTGTTTTGCAAACAATTAGGGTTTTTCTTGGTGTGGATCTTCCATCATTCTCTTCTTTCATTCACTTACAAGGTATATTTTATGTTCTTCTATAACATAATTACATTATTGCGTATATTTGTTCCAGTACAATGAAGTATCTATCTTTCCTCTCCCACATCATATTTTTTCTTTATTATGGGTGCATGTTTCATCTTAACCTTCCCATACATAATCTCTGCTGGAAATTTTATGTGTTATGTTTATTTTTTCAGAGTCAGTTCTCCGTAGCACTTTAGTAAATAGTCTTTTAACTTTTATGTCTAAGAATACAGTTATTTTAAAATGCTCAGCATTACAGATTTTGATTTTCTCAATCAAAACACAACTTACTGTAGCTCCCAAAGAATTTCATTCATTGTTCTGCTTTCTGAAATAGAAGATACAACTGGGCTGTGTACCTTGGGGTGTAGGAAGCCAACATGCTCACAGCTTCATTTCACAATTTACATCAACCAATAGTTCCGTTGAAATGTCAGTCCCTGAACACTTAAAAAAGGTTTTGTGATTAGGATCTAAGTCAAATTAGTTGTCTCCCTCTCTCTTTCCAGCAGAAGAGAGACTTGATGTACTAAGAGACTTCATCTCTCTGACTCTATCCACCTAGTAATTTGACAAAGATGTGCCTTCAATATACTGAACCTCCAAGTCTCATGAAAATCAACAAGTGTGCAGAGGACTGTAAGCATATTAACCAACCCACTCTAAAAAAATGGAGCCCAAATCCAAAGCTCATTAGAAACTGAAGAATCCACAGAGGGATGTAACAGCATACACACTTTAAGTACAGAAAAGCCCCAGACAATCTTCAGATCAGCTGTAAGACTCAAGTCCCTAAAAAGTCTCTACCTCATGGAACATCTTTCAGAGTTTTTCTCATCTTCTCACTTTCAGTGTAGCATCTGCAGGTTGTGCATCTCAATTCTAATTTCCAACTTTTTTTGTCTGCTCATATATATTGTTTAATAATTTGAAAGTTCACTTTCTTGGATTTCTATATCCATGAAGAAAGTCACCCTTCTGTATGACTCTCCTTCAACTACTAAGCAGTAAAACCTCAATGAAGTTTTCAATAAGTGTTCCTTCAGCTTGTTTTTATTCCTTTTGATGATATCTGCCTAATCTTTTTATATTCTCTTTCCCCACAACTTTTCACAGGTTAGGACTTATGTTTTATCTGCATTTTAATACTTCTCAATTACATTCACCAGATTTAAAACCTATCTTTACAGGTCCCAGAAAGCCCATCATATTTTCTTCCAGACTATTCTTTCTATTTGATCCTTCCCACTCTTCCATTATCTCCATATATTGTCAACATCTTTTGGACAGCCTGTAAAGGGATTACTCACTTTCATGACATTGTTATTTCTACTTACTTAAAAGTACAAGCTTACCACATGTCAATTGTGCAATCCTCCCTCCCTTCACTTTTAGTTGTCTCTTTTTTCTTTCTTGGGCCTCTGCACAGAGTTATATCCTCTTTACCTTTTACATGTTCTCCTGACTAATTTTTTCAGCTACAAAATTCAGACACTACCAGATAAAACTAAGAAGATAGGTCTCAAGTCTGCTCAGGGAAAAAATTTTCAACCTTAACCCAATACTGTATCCCCATATAAATCACTCTAGTGAGATGAACAGGGTTGAAAGACTATTTTAAAAAGAAAGTGACTGCAAACATCCTAGCCCAAATAATGAATACACAGGTGTAAATCAAAGCACAGTTCTGAACAAGATCAACTAAAATGCATAAGAAAACCCAGATCATTTACATTTGATCATTAATAACATCTGAGCATCTGTAGGAAAATTTCCAAAAGTGTACCATTTTTTTAGAACATGGGTGACTTAGAGCTCTGATCCATCTTGAATATGTATGCCAGTTTTGTTTTTACAACTCATCAAGGAAAGGAGTATATCCCAAATCCCCACTAGCTGCCATTAATTTCTTCCCATTGACTTCCAGAGCATGAGTCTTTAGAGATTATCAGTTGAAAAATAAGTTGGGGTAAAAAAAAATAAAAATTAAAAAAGGATCAACACAAAGATGACAGCAGACAAAGCAGTGGCATCCAAAAATCCAAGTATTTACCTTGGTATAAAAACATCAGATCTTAGAAAAATGAAATGGTTTTTGAGCTGTTCAGAAATGTGTAAGAAATAAAACTGGTAAAAAGTTCAAAGTCTGAACATGGCATGGCAAAGTAGTCAATAAAATATGGACTACAAACTCCATGTAATTTGCCACTGTGTTTTTGTGATAATTAGGAATAATTAAGTAGAAATGAAAGTGGCAGTCAGCCACAGTATTTATCTCAGACTATAATGAATAATCATTTAAATTAAACCATTGTCAGAAAGAAGATATACCACTGTATCATTTTTTTTAAAGCCCATATTTGATGCTCTTTCTATTCACAGTACTTGGTATGCTTATTAAATATATCTGTGATAGCACTGTCCTTCTCAAATATTGTATCTTGCAAAGGAAGAAGCTGAAGTCTCAATTTGCAACTATAATAGCAGTCCTAATTCATGTCTAAACATTAAATCTTTTAATACATAACAGATAGAAAATTTGTTGCTTGATTCTATGGAAATAAAAAAGTGGTGGAATAGATTTATCTGGAGATAACTTAAAAGGGCGAGAAGAACAAAATACAAGATCTGTAGTCTGCAGCCCTACTGAGGCACTTAAGCAAGAACGAAGAAAGGAGAACCGCATTTTAATGACACAGCTGGCAATGAGATATGAACTTCCCCAGGTTTCAAGGGCATCTACTGAGTGAAGGAAGCTGCAAAAACTAAAGTTAGCATACACAACAGTGCTCACACACTGAAAGAGCTTGTCTGCCCATAATATCAAAGCACAAGCAGTTTCAGGACATAACACATTGCTGGCATAAAAGTCCTTATAAGTTTGGGTATTACTACCACACTTTGAATTTCCTTCAAGTTAGGGGCTGACCCAGAGTGGCTGCTTTATAAGGTTCAAAGCTTTATTTAGTTTTGTTGATGTTAATATATATTTTTAAGGCATCCCCATTACTGGAGAAAAATTGTCAAGTTTACTAGTAGGAACATCATCTGGGCTCTCTACCGTATGGAAATACAGATCAAATCTAAATGGAGAGCCTGACTTTCTTCAGACATTTTTGGAGTCAGTCCTGGATGGTAACTAACTATTCCTGCTTATGATGCCGAATAGAACAGACAGAACCAAATCAGAAAGAGCAAAAAAATTATACCATCAAGCCTAGTACTAACAGAAATGTTCAAAATTGTGTATATTCTCAGGAACTGCAGTATTAATTTTATTTTTATTTTTTTTTTTTTACATTCAGTGGGTACTTTCCAAAGTAAATACCTGGCAATTACTTTAGACCTTTGTAGCTTTACTTAAGCTACCACATACTTGGACCCAACACAGTACCCTTCTCTCTTTGTGCTGAAGCCAATTTCTATTCAAAGCAAAAGTATAAATCAGAAACCAGTTACCAATTATCAGATTAGAAGAAAACAATCTGCAGTAATTATTAGTAGAATTACTTACTTTAGTGCAGCTCAAGATAATTTATTGCTATCAATTTTGGTTGTTTTTTTTCTGGGGAGATGAAAGTAGCTTAGAAAATCAGTATGATGCATTTGTCATTAACAGAAAGAACATAATCATCACTCCTCAGTCTTTACAGAGGACTGTTTTGCAAAACCACTTTCTCTGTGTCTAAAATGGAATGAAAAGTAGAGAATAACCCTTTATCTGCTAATACCATACCTTAATTAAAAAATACACACATCAGAGTAATTCAAGGTGGCGGGTGTAGATTTTTTTTTTCTACAGACAAATAATGCCTATCGGCAACATGAGAAACTGGCATTTGAAACTAATTCCTAAATTCTATGACATATGTTTTTATTTTGAGTTTTCTTCCCATCCCTGATTCAAAGCACTGGCAAGAGAAATTGCATCAACAGATTTTTGGCACAGCCATGACAGATCCCACATTACAATGGAAAAAAAAAATACCCCAAAAACTGCATATGATATTTTCTCTTTGAGATCAGTGAAAGTCCAGCATATCAAAACATGACATGCCAGACTTTCAATATTACTCAACTGAATATATAAAACCCCCAAAACGTTGATGTGCAGACTAGTTCATAGATTTAAAGTTTGGAGGGATCATCAGATCACTCAATTTTACAATCTCTGTAACACATGCAAGCCATTTCAGGTGGCATTTTAATCACCACAATGACTGGTAACTCATGGACCCCATTCACTGAGGGTTCAAGGAACTAGAGCTCACCAGTTTCTCAGAGACACAATCAGATACCATCCAAAAGTCTTAGGCATAGGAAGGCTGGAAGAGAAACTGCAGAGGAAATGGAAGCAAAGTACTTCAGTTAATGTTAGCATCTTAAGACAGCTTATAGTACAAACACACACAAAGCCATATTTCATGTTGCCATGGGAACAACCACCAGATTAGAAAATTTTCACCAGATTTACTTTTTTCTTTGAAGGGAGGAAAAAAAACCCCTAACTGTCATGAATTCCCTGGTGTATCCTCTATATAAGCAGAAAGCCATGTCAGAAAACACTTTGAAAGAATGAGCTGTGTGTGTGAATAACCTGTACCTTTATCCCAAAGCCTGACCCATAAAAAACAGTTGTTCAGTTTCACAAATTGTTGTTGTATCACAAGTGTAGAAACAGGAGAGATGAGCATGTGGAGGCCTCTTTCAGTGGACACATATTAACTAGAAAACCTCCTTTGAGTTGCAAGGAAAGCAGACTAGGATAAAAGGCATATCTGAGAACATGTTCTGCGTGTAGACGGCTCCTTACATTAGCTGAAATGACGGCATGATCACCGGCAAGCTGCTGACTGCAAGCATCTCAACAAAGGAAAAAAACCAGAGGATGCTAAGGCTGATGTCCTCTGCTGAGCACACAATTGCTTCACTGCAGCTTTTCTCAGGCTTGGTTGAAGCACATGGCTTTTAACTCATCTGATCATACAAACACCCCAGGAGCCAAACAGCAGGTATACTTCCAGGGTCCCAAAAATAAAAACCAAAAAGATGTAAAGAACAGTTTTTGTCACACCACGCCAACATACAGATTTGCAACATCAAGCAAACAAACAAATCATCCTGGTTAAGTTTTAGCTTGCTTAGAATATCAAAAAATAAATTCTTAAGCCTTTCTAACACTCTCCAGACAATTTTGAACATTGTTGCGATTCCATCAGGAATTGTGACATCACCTAAGCGTGTTTGCATTGCACCAGCCAATGTGTCAATGTCCCCATTCTCCAAAACTGTCCAAAAATTTTCTTTGTGAAAAAATACCCAAACCTTTTTTATTCACATCAAGCAACTCAAAATTATTGCAACAACCCATTTCCTGATCTGGATTAAAAGAGTGATGTTGATACTCAGGCAGTATCTTAACTTCAAATTTTAAGCTCCGAGTTTATCAAAGTGCTGTAGTAATACTTTTTTCAGTTGTTCAGCTTGAAATTCCTTATGCCTCTATCAGTTCTGGACATATTTTTCTCTTTGTCATATGGTTTAAAAGGGAAGCACTACCATACAAGAGCAGATAAAAGAAATGGAAGCTGCAAAAGAAACACAGGTTGACTAGAGGACAGGTAATCATATTTACAAATAACATTGATAATTATATTTTTAGACTCCTGACTAACACATAGTTAGATACCTCTCATTTATTTGCATATTTCAGTGCTACTTTACATCCAGTTAGGGCAAGAAACTTAAGTAAGCACATAGACACGTTAAGTAGGTACACAAATGAATATCTGCACTATGTTCAGGGGCGTAAGAAGTAGGTGATCAAGCATAATTATATTTTCAGCATGCCTAATGAAGTGTCTATCATGATAAAAGGATGGAAAAAAACTCCTTGCCTTGACAAAATGAATCCTGCAAAATGATAGTTAGCAATAAAGAACTCTTCTGAGCAACTTTACACTTAAGGCAAAAGTACAAGACTGAAAACTTTCAATACTACAAAAGCGATCTTTTTGAAAAAAAGGCTATAGCATGGGCAGTTCTTTTACCTTTTGTACCTGATAGTATTTTCCTGATGTAGGAAGTAATTCCAGAAAGAGTAGAATGGCTCTTTTTTCCTATACCATGCCTCTTAGATCAGATTTACTCAACTTGCAATCACAATCTTAAATTCCAATAATTCATTTTCTATGGTCTGTCATGAAATATTAGTCCATTGACACAAAAATTTCAATCTGAGCATTACTATCAAAGGGACTGGGATAATCTATGTTCAAAAAGGTAAAACACAAGACATGAAGTTTAAGGTCCCAGTAATTCAAACTCAGGCTGGAATTTGACAGCTTAAGTGTGATCTTTTATTGCTGTCCAGAGAACTTGCACTTTGCAAAGAGACCTGTGGAAACTGTGTTAAGTGACCAACCTTTGGTAGCAGAAATGTCAAAATGCAAACTAGGTTTGTATTGATACTATAGAGTTAACAGGAAAAGCAATAAAAATAAAAACATGTATTTTATTACAAGGCAAGCAGATGCAACACTGAGTACATACAGGGAATAGATCTGTTGAGTAAGGTGACATTTTACATAGTCACTTTTCAAAGTAGAACCACATTTTAAGGGCTTTTGCATATGTTTTACCTAGAGACCTCTGTGATGATGTGCCAATATCAACTTCCCTTTCTCTTTAGTTGCCAGTTTTATTTGATTTCTTTCTTCAGATACGTGCCAACCAGTTTCAACTTGTTTAACAACATTTTTTTAAAATCAGCTGCCTAGATGGAATGTTGAACTGATGCATGTGTGGGTGTGTTTATAATGCATGCAAAAAATACATTAAAGCAATATAAAAGGTCTGGTTTGTTCCTATAAAAATAAAAAAATTAAGCATGGAGACCAAATACTGAAGCTGACATCTCTTTACATATCATAATACCTTACAAAAAAACCCCCGCCTAACTTGCATAGAAAGTGCTGTGAAGTGAAAGTGCTCTGCTCATTTAATACAATTGTGGTTTATATGGTTGGACTGCAAAACTAATGGAATTTCACAAGCCACATTATTCTTTAGTGGAAGGAGTTAGATTTGCATAATATTTTACCCTCAAATATAATAATATGCAATAAAATTACACAATGTAATTTTTTTATTATTATACATATATTTGTTTGTGCACTAAGGAGAAGTTCTTTGCAGCTAAATTATTTAACAAAGCACTGATGACATGAGGGTAATCAAGGAAAACAGTAAAACCAGGATGTCCAATGTGGATATACTATTAATGAAAGCAAAGCTGCATCCTGATCTGGGGAAGCATTAAGGTTTCCTAATTAAGTCAGCTGCAGGCACAAAAGCTTGCCTGTTTCTGGCCAACATCTAAGTTGTCATAAGTAGCAATCAGAAATCCCTTAGGAAATTTTAGCTGTGTTATCTGACCTTTATGTTCCATTGTGACTGAAAAAACCCTATAGGATTAGAAGAGACACATAAACCTAATGAAAGAGACAATTTCCCAATGGTCCACACCCTCACCTAACACTGGTGATCACACCAACTGTAAATCCTCATACTTATGACAATACTATTTGTCCCTCCCAGAGGGACAAGTCATGGAGTTTGATAAAACATTATAAAACTAATCACAGAATAATAGAAAGGTTTGGGTTGGAAGGCATCTGAAAGTTCATCTCGTTCCAACCTCCTTCCAGAGACCACAGACACCTTCCACTAGACTACGTTGCTGAAAGGTGTTGCTTGTGAAAATTGTCATGATTAATTGGATTTATTTTTGACAACTGATAGAATGCCAGATTATTCTCGTTCATATCTGGTGAGAGAGTGAGTAGAGTTAATGCGAAGTTTTGGGAAAAACTTGTAAGATTTTACAGTTCTAACAGTCACTTTAGGATATACCTGGATGATCAGCATCATTTTGATAAAGAGCAGCTATTTGTGCAAGTCCTATCTTGTGTTTAGGTGTGACTTTTAGTCTGCTAGCACAGTTATAAGCCAGTTTGCTAAAGGAAGCGGAAACACAATAAGGGTTTTTTTCTTCTTCATATAAAAAGAACTATTCAGAAGAAGCTTCTCTTCCAGGTCTCACTGTGCTATATCTCTGTCATCTGAATATTTTCACTCCGTCTAAAGCATGGTCAGGTGCTTTTGATCTTCTCTAAGATCTGATTTCTACTGCCTCTGATTTCTACACTTTTCTCCAAAACATATTCTGCAGCAGCTGTCTGAAAGAGTCAATATGAATTTATGAATTTGTTGTTGTTGCTGCTTTAAGCATATTGCTCTAGATTTCACAGGAAAAGTGAACAAAAAATGTCATCCACAGCACCTTCCAGGTCTTGATTCTTGGACAGTCACCACTAACTTTACCTGCCTGGATTGTTTAATGATTTTCTGAGGGTGGGGAGAGTGGTAGGATACCGCTTTTTTTTTTAATAATTGCTTAATTTTTTTCCATTATGTGAGAGGAATTAATTTGCTTAAATTAAACTTTTTTGGTAAGTATAAGGTATCTTGCATCAAAGACATTTAAGAGTCCTCCAACTCAGTAATTCTGCTTGCCTCTGCCTGCCTCACTGGAAGTGAATTTGTGGGGAATAAATGATGTTTAAGCTTGTCTGAACCTGATTGAAGACACATGGACGAAAGAAAATGGTAGTCTGTGGAAGATTTTTTTTTTTTTTTACTTTCCTCTTGTTGGCATTGTTTGCCTTTTGCTGTCATTCACTCAACGGTGGATCCAAAAAGTGGTAACTTGAGATTTTACTCATGGACTACTTTAGCAGAAGTTCCTGCCACATGGTGTTCATAGGAAGGTCTCAGGGGATGCAAACCAACTAGTAGTTGGCCCAGATTGGTCCTTTGTGTTTACATATATTCCTTCTTGTAAGAAATAGAGAGTTCCCTCAAACAGCCCGTACTGATTGCAGACGCTGACCAAGCAAGTTGAAAAGATAATGTGCTAACAAATGAAGTGTTAGTCATGAAAAGCTGTCTATGCTCATCTGTTAGAGTAGCAACGCTCTATGGACTGTTAAACACCTGAGTACTCAAAAAGCCATAGCGTATCTTAAAAATAAGAGGAATTCCTGCAGTATTACACACTTATTCAGATTCCATGTATTCTTTGACATATTGTCTTTACTGATGCAGGGTTGGTATTTTAAGGGTCTGTTTATATGCCTTTGGTAAACTTCAGCCATGTTTGATGGCTATGGCTGCATAAGACACTGCTTAGGCACAGCAGATCTCGTAGCCACCTACAAGAACAACCAACCCATCAGGCCCACTAGTACACTCCACAAAAAGAGATTTGCAGGTGCTCACTAAGCATGGAACAAACACCAGATGTCCAAGTTCATCTTTGTACTCTGAGGGTAGCTAGCTCTCACCCTGACTTTAGCTCAATATTTGAAATTTTCATGTCAATTTGACTACTTGTAGTTCAGTAGCTTGAGCAGACTGCTTTCTGCAACCTTCTAGCCTGCAAGGGCACATACCCTTCTGATGTAAAAGCATTCAAACAAAGAACTTTGACACCGCAGTTATAATTTGATTTAAATCAATTACAGAGCTTCACAAAGAAAACCACTCTCTTCTAATATATACAGCAGACTAAGACTAAAATGATTTTGTTGAGCAAGACGTATTGCCACAGGTATTAGGTACAGTACTACCATTTCACAAAACAGTCTTCCTATATGTTACTTCATTGCAACTTGATAAAAAGTATTACACCATCCCAATTTAAGACTTATGATAATTATGTTTTTTTGACAAGCAATGTGACCACTCACCCATGCTAAGAGTAACTGAAGTCATGATCAACCTCTGTAGTGTTGAAATACAATACCAAGTACAGCCTCTAAGGAAATTTGCCCAATATGAGTATCTAACCTTTAACCAAATCGATACTTACTTATGTCTATCTTGCCAATATTTCTATAAAGGATACAGCTATAATGAAAAAAGAGAACCCAGATGTAAGAATTAAAAAGCACTTTTGATATAACACGGTGGAAGGTTTAATAGAGATTCTACTCCTGTTAATGCCAGAGTTAAATTTATGTCATAGCTATCAAAACTATCAATATGTGATCATGTACATCAAAAACATTTTTTTTTTATGGTTCAGTACAATGAATTGGAATGACTTGACATTGAAATAGTCAGTTTATTTTTTGTGACTTCAGATTTCTCTAAATTACATTTTTTGATTGCAATGGTGTGAAATACTTATGTCAATCTATGCTTAATATCATGTTATATAAAAATAGACCTATTTAAATTATGGAATGCAAAAAGCAGGGAGATAAAATTCCCAATTATTTCATTGCAAGAAGACCACTTACTTTTTCTAATTTACATGTCTGCTTTCAAAACACACAGATTATGTTCTACGTTAAATGAGCAAAGCTAGAAGTATTAAGACCATACTTTACTTTTAGGTCTGCGTAACTGAGAAATGAGGTCAGGCATCAGTATCTTGCCTTTTACTAATGAACATACAACTCTTTCCACTTTCTTCCATGGACATCTTATTTTGATTCTTGAAAAACAAAAACCACTTTGATTTCCAGGAGAAGATACTAGGTGCTTAGAGGGTATTGGTCAGGTGTCTAAAGCAATATAGTTATTTTTAAAAATTCTAGTCACTGTTATTCAAGCATTCTTTATCAAAGTGGTAAATGTACTGAACAAAAGACTGATTGCTTTGTGGTCACAGAAAAAAAGGGATGCATGGTGTATTTGCTAAAAAAGGAAATATTTTGGAGAGTTGGGGGTGAAGAACTTCCAGAGAATAGGAGTCAACAACAGATGGTAGATAAAGGAGGAAATAATCCATAAAAACTATCTGCATAAACAAAACAACACATACTTTTTCCTGCAGAGGTTCACAGCATTTTTCCTACTAGACAAAACATTGGTGTTCTAGCTGAGGTGGAAAATTAACAAAACTAAACCACACAGAACAAGCCTGACATTAAGGTGATAAGTACAACCTGGATTCAGAGCCTGTCCTGCAAGCAGCACATGTTTAAACGAAAAAGCCTGCTTTGTGCGGAACGACAGTATCTTGGAAACACGTCCTCTAACTTAGAGTGAAACAATAAAGTTTTGTTAGGAAGCCTTTACCCATCTCCTTACAAAAGTTGCTGCTAACTCAAAAAGTTGTTGAAAGTGCCCAGTGGCTACCAATGCAATGAGCAGAAACAAAGATTGTGTGCTTGAGAACACCAGGACCTGATCAACCCCTTGCTGTCGTGCAGATTTGAGTAATAAGAAAGAAATGTTACCTAAACTTTCATCACAGATATTACTAGTAACCAACCACTCTATGCCATTGCAATTTAAGAAATCAAAATAAATTACTGAACATCTACTATATGATAATATAGCAAATAGAAGTTTCAGGGCAGTAGTAAGTGAAGACTGAAAGTCCTACTCTTATTTTTCACTGACAGTTTAGCTAAGTAAAAAGCTATATATTTATAATTAAAGAAAAAGCTATATATTTATAATTAAATAAATGTTCTTTGGTTTTCAGAGAGATGATTTATTTTTGGGAAGCCTGAAAACCTGACTCAGAATGATCACTCCTTTATATTTTTAGTGGATTAAAATAGCATCCACATAATGATATGAGTATTTCCTTTTTAAGGGAGGTCAAGAGTGAGAAAATTCAGGTCAGGAGGGGAGCACAGGAGAGGGGGTGCATTGCAACTGCCTGGCTGCCACCACAGAGACACCTGGGGGGATCTGTAGTGGCCTCGGGATGGCAGGGGCACATGATAAATATCATCCTTGTCAAGGTGTAAGACCAGGATGTCTGGGCCAAAGCTGTTACAAAAATGAGATAAAATTGGCAAGTAACAATTATGTAGGATAACCATGGAGTGGCAGAGCTCCCTTACCTTCCCCAGGATCAACACAGGGGATACACTGAACTGAAAGTGGAAGATAAACATAGTTCAAATGAGAAATGGATCTCTCTGCTGTACACTTTCAGTTAAAGCCTGGAGGCAGGTATGTCCTGCTCTGCTCTGCACTGATGAATATTGTGTGCAGTTCTGGGCACCACAATATAAGAAAGCTATTAAGCCATTAGAGAGTGTCCAAAGGAGGGCAATGAAGATGGTGAAGGGCCTTGAGTGGAAGCTGCATGAGAAGTGGCTGAGGCACTTGGTCTGTTCAGCTGGAGAAGAGGGGACTGAGGGGAGACCTCATTGCAGTTACAACTTCCTTGTGAGGGGA
>JAWWEW010000088.1:55544070-55560684 GCA_035583185.1 Anabacerthia variegaticeps | reverse complement strand
AGAGAAGAGACAGGCACCGATCTCTTCTCTGTGGGGACCAGTGACAGGACCTAAGGAAATGGCTTGAAGTTGTGTCAGGGGAGGTTTAGGTTGGATATTAGGAAAAGGTTCTTCACCCAGAGGGTGGTTGGGCACTGAACAGGCTCCCCAGGGAAATGGTCACAGCACCAAACCTGACAGAGTTCAAGAAGCACTTTGATAACACCCTCAGGCACATGGTGTGATTCTTGGGATGTCCTGCATAGGGCCAGGAGTGGACTCAATGATCCTTGTGGGTCCCTTCCAACTCAGGACTTGAACTCTATGATTCCAACTCTATGATTCTATGGCTGGATAACTGAGAAGAATGAAAATGTCAACGGCTTGCCAAGTCATACTGGACACCAAAGAGTCATGCTCACAGTATCCTCTAATACATCCTAAAATGAATTACATAAAATCTACAATACCTTTTTGAAATAAAAAGAACCAAAGAATAGGTAACATGGTCACTAACATCAGACAAGTGTCCACACATTAAAGCCACATCACACAGGAATACTGGGAACAGCAACCATACAGAGTCTATGTAAAACATGGCCAGACTGCCTGGCTTGCGCACCTGTATGAGAACTAAACCTGTCATCTCACAGCTTCCCATCAAAACAATACAGCCTGGACCAAGACAAAGTCGTGCAAGAATGAGTTGAAAAAGAATAACCTTTCCCAACTTGGAAAAGAAACAAATTAAACCCATATGTTACATATGAAACAAGTGGTTTCATAAGCAGCTGAAAGAGTAAAACTTGGTTTTCTGTAAAACACAGATTTGTGTCCTGCACTGCTTCTTTGTTATCTAGCACGAGGTAAACTTGTTTTTCAGAACAATCTCAGTTGGACAAGAGTCAAAAATTGTTGCTAGTAGGGCACACGGGCAGGCTCACACATGCAGAAAGAATCATGACTTGAGGTTTGTTTTCTTCATAAACCATGTTCAAAAACAATTCTTCAAAGGATATTTATTTTAAAGCAAAACCTCACTTTTGACATGACAATAATCAAGAAGGAAATATCACATATTTTAATAATGAGAGTTCACATCAAATCCCTGGGACAAAAATCTAAAGTCTTGTTTCAGGGAGTAGGAAATTTGAAGAAAAAACCCACCTTGCCATGATTTTCTAAGGCATTAAGGCATTTCTAAGGATGAATTAATTTCTAATTCTGAATGAAATACTTGTAATAGAGGGAACATTGAAATTCATAACTGGTTTGGTACCCCAGAACCCAACTCTCTTAAATTAACTCACATGAAATTCACACTATGCTCCCAGTACCATGTTAGAAAGGACTGTACAGAAAAAAAAGATGCTTCAACTGGTTCTTTTGTGACCTCAACTGATCAACTGATAGCTATGAGCTCCTGTACAGAACCTGAGACCTTCATTATTACACCTCTTGTAATTAAATCTTCAGTCATTTTTGGGTTCAGAGAAGAAAGCAAAATTATATCTACCACTCAATATATTTTAGTACATAAAAGTCATGTCTTATTTAGTGTACAGTGGTAGGAAAATGAAAAGATATTGTCAGAAGATGAACATTCTTAATTTTTTTACTTGGTTACAGTATTTGTAAATTTTATAGTAGTACTTCAAAAACAAGGATTTTGGGAGTCTTGGCTACAAAACTGTCCCAACTGGTTGGAAAAACACAGTAGTTTCAGGTTTTTAGGTTTCAAAGTGCAACATTTCATCTGTTATTTGAACACCTTTGCTTCATCTTCAGCATTTCTTTACTAGAACAATCTTTGCAACATAAAATAAAGCAAAATACTGGGCTTTTCTATAGCTGTACCACTAAAACTGACAGGTTCACGGAACGTATTTCAATTTCAACAAAAGGTTTCTTTCCTTGTTAAACAAAGAACTGTTTTGACATAATAATTTGAACTTTTAATAAAAAAATAATTTGGACTTTTTCAAGTTTATCCAAGACCAAAGCAATCCAAGTTTCTTGACCACCATACCCATGGCAGTCAAGATGGAAGAAGAACTAATATACAGTAGGTGCAACAACCCAACTAAAAAGACATCTGACACTAGCACTTTACAGCTACCATTAAACCAGAAGCTGCAAACATACCATTCTTTGAGCACACACTTCCATGGCTAGGCAAGGTTCCCTATCTGCCTAATTAATCTATTAAAAAGTCCCATTAACAAAACAGTTGACAGTATTTTCTTGTAATACATACCAAAGTATTAAGACTGCTAAAATATAGATTTCTATTGGTCGTTATAATTAACAATCCAAAATATATTTAATATTATTTAAAGTTTAATCCATTTCCTCCTAGATCATAAAAACCAAGAGAAGTTTGTACTAGAAACATATATTTATGTTTCATCTTTAAAATCAGGCAATGCTATGATCCAAGATAATATCCATTAACCAAGAGAATCCATCTATGTAAACCTAGGCAAGCTCAAGACCCTACAGCAGCAGTAAGAAACTCCAAAACACAGAAATAAAGACAAGGAACTATCCAGTAGTTACAATCTGAAGATGTTACAGGGATAGGGGAGAACAAAGACCTACATTGATCCTTAGACAGCATCACCAGGAGGGGAGACAATTACTCATTAATAAGAGTTAAGAGTAACACCAAAAGTTTTGATGGAGGTTTGACCATACATTCATAGCTTGATCTTTTCCTTCTCCTCATGGCAAGTGCCATGACCCCAACAATCTCTTTCAGAATGTGCCTCACACATAATGCTCCACAGAACTGAGGATGACATAGTGAAAATGTGAGAATTCAGGTTCCTTACAAGATGTCACAAGAAACATACCACTTCAAGTGTTTAGTGCCTTGATCAATATTCACGTAGCATTACTGTTCTGCACTGAAAATTAGATTCAATTATATGTTAAGAAAAGTTTATGAGCTGATTTGCTAAAACAAGCAGTTTGGAACTTGAGACACAGCTCAGAAATGTATACTCAAGACAAAAAGACTTAATAAAGGTCAAGATTCAGATAAATTCTGCACTTTTGGCATAAGCATTAGGTGTATTAAAAAGTATTCAAAGAGATTTCAGTCACTTTTATGCTCTAGTAAGATCAATTTATAGTATTAAACACATCTGTTCTAGTATCTTTAGTAACTATGTTTACATAACAAGCATGCTCTGTCACAGAATATTATAAAACTAGTATTACTTATTCAAGGATCTGAATTCCCCAGGAAATTATGTGGGGCCAAACAGTATTATACAGTTTTTCATAAGTGCTTATGGCAGAACTTCAACTACTTTCCTGTTAATGAAGTGTCCAGAGTGGGTTTTTTCCATGTCTATCTTAAAAACATCAATTTTCAGAAACTAGAAACATGTGACAATAATGACTTCTGCATCCTGCCAGAAGCTAAATACAGTCTTTATAATGAGAAATATTAATATTCACTTATGTACCAGTAAATCAGTTTATTCACAAAACAAGAACATTTTCACAATCAGAGCTGCAAATGCTAAAGCATGTTTGGTCCTAAGGATTTTTGTACTTCTCTGAAACACCATCAAGGTAAAGCTATTTTTAAAGAATATCGTAAATAACAATTAATACTTAATCCCCACATGAATAGCATTACATAAGTTTTCTTAGACCTCATAAATTCACAGAGTACTCACTGGCATAATTTGGGGTGTCTAGGTTGACAAGGAGGTTCAAATTTTTACTGTATGCAAAACTCAGTCTATATTTCAGTTTAGAAACTCAATACCCACTATTATCAGATATACACATAATTCTACAGCCATGCAAAGTGTATCATGAGGATATCTGCATGTAATTTCTTTTAACAGAAGACAAGAATTAATACTCACTGTATTCAGGCCTGCTAATCGTGCTCACCCCAGACTTCCTAGCAATGCTAAAAGACTTACCCAAAACAGCTTTTCTTTTGGAAGATTACCTTTGCTTTCCCATCTCCAACTCAAACTACACACACACACACATAGATTTCAATGTACAGCACATTTAAATTACAGTATAGAGGGCATCTCAGACAACATGGGTACTATGGAGAGTTACCCAGGCACATCTCAAACTCATTCCCAAGTTTTGCAGAGTCATGAATAGATGACATAAAAGCAAGCATGTTGTGTAGACAAGGGAGGCAAGTGAAAGGATTAATCACAGTTTGCCAGTTTTTTCTGTGGACGGTTTGGGTTCGGCTGTTTTCTGGTGTTGTTGTGGTTGTTTTTTCTGTTTTTTTTTTTTTTTTAATACCAATATTTTTTGCATAGGTGCCAACTCTTTAAACATCTTTGAAAGACAATGGACAAAAACTGGAATGTACTGAACTTCCAAGTGTGGCAAACTGTGGTTGAATGCAGCAGCTACAAAGGATTCTCCCCAGCTGGCAAGCACACTGTGGTGCTGGGGACTGCAGAAGACAGCCCCGTACCATGCGTGAGGCAGTGACTGTGCCATCCCTACTGCTGGCAGCTGAGCTCCATCAGAAGATGCCTGACTCATTAACCTGGCTGTTATTGACACCTGTCAGTTCCTTTCCCTACCATATCAGAGGTTTTCTCTTCCTGCAATATGTTGGTATAACTGCTTGAGTAATTATTTACTTATTTAGTTCAGTTACAATGGCCTGGACCAGCTTCAACTTCACTAGTATACTATTCAAGCTATTTTTGCAAATTTTTTTAAACCTACACAGAATGGGGCTATTGAGCAATCACATGGGTTATGTGATGGGTGCTAACTTGCAGTGGGGGCAGTGTCAGGGAATTCTGGAGCAGGGAGACAAGCAGACCGAGCTGGGGCAGTGGGACAGGATCCTGCAGCTCAGCTGCAGAAGAGGATCAGCAGTCAGAGACAGAGAACACCAGCAGCAACCCAGCACCAACAGGTGCTCAAGGTCTTCAGAGCAGGGCCAGTACAGGGATCCTCAGTAGGGTTGCCAGCAGAGCAACCATGCCCTCCAAGCCACCCATCTTGCTAAAATGCCAGAGCAGTTTGTGGCCGATAATGCCAAACAAACATTATTGTGTTAGTCCCCATCTTCAGGAGGAACCAGCAGCTGACATCCATCATCAAGCACAAAAACACACAATTAGTGACTCTGCTGAGAGAGACCTGGGCAACTCAAGTGACAAACACCTTCCTGATAGCTGGCTATCATATTTAATACAGCACTTTACAAGTATGATCTAATATATTGTGAGATTTGGGACATAGTGTTACTATGGTTATAACCTCCTTTGCTTTCTTCCCCTTGCAGGCAACAAATTAAAAGTAGAGCAGGAGATATTATTGCTCACAGATATTAACTGGTCCAGCTCTGGATTCTCTTAACACAATTCTCTTTCTCCATAGTCAATAAAGGTTTAATAAGGGTTAGAAGGAAACAAATGGTTGCAGTTGCATAGGTTGGGGGATAAACCTATTTTTGCTAATTGAGATGGAAAACTTCTGAGGCCCAATTCCCACCTTAGGCTGCTTACTAGGTAACTTGCCAAACTTTAACACTATTACAATTAGATTTACACTACCTTGCCAGACAAAATACACAAGGAATTAACTGCAATGATTACAAATGGATAATTTTTTTCTCTTTTGTTTGTTTAACAAAAGCAGATTACCTGGTTGCCGGAACTATATTTAAAATGGAACATCTACCAAGAGCTTTATGTGGCCCTCATAATTTCTGTGCATCTACCTGAAACCAATGAAAACAAGTAGAAGTCTATTTAGGAATATGGTTGAGATATATTTGAATCCATAAATAATATATGACACTGCTAGGGGGGGATTTTAAAAGAGATTTCATTGACATGGGGAAGAAATTTTGCATTAGTGAATAGAAATAGTTGAAAACAATGCAGTTTTCTTTGGATAATAGATCATTCTATTGTCCAGTGTAAGTATTGAAAAGAAAACCAAAGAGACTGAAATTACTGGCTCAGTTTAGAAATTATGACATTGAACAAATCAAAGTCAAAAAAATAAAAGCCCCCAAAACAATACTGGTAGATGAGAGGTCTGGTCAGGTTTTAGACAGACTATCCAAACAGCTGGAAAACATGTTGATTCTCTGAGGGAAATTTGTAATGTATTTGACTCATGTTTTTGTGGAGCTGTGGATTATCCTGAGGGGTTTGAAAGAAGGAACATATGCCAAAAAGTTACGAACATTATCTGGAAAACGATAGTATTTTAGTAGTTTTCCAATATAACCAGCAGTAGAATGTAAAGTTTAAAAAACAATGAAAAAAAAAGTAAAACAGAATTGGTGGGGTGGTCAAAATGAGACATTACCTACTGATGAAGGGGATTTTTCTATTTTGCTATCACAAAGCACAAATAAGTTCTCATTTTCAAAAACTAGGCTTTCTTTAAAAAACATGTTTTCTGGATTAAATGTAAAAAAAATTTCTAAATTCCTTTTTAATTTTCACAATTTTACATCCATTAAAATGACAGAACAGAAATAAAATTTATCACTAATGCAGTTCTTACTGGCTTGTTTTTTCAAGTCACATATGTACTACACACTGTAAGTGACAGACTACCCTTAACATGTGTAATACTGTCTTCTCGAGTAAATCTGTTTTATAATGATTATGACTTTACAAACTATTTATTTTTAGAGATTTGCAATATGCTCCCTCTCACCATTTTCAAGTACTTCATAAAACTTGTAATTATGGAGATATTTTGTGTCTTCGTACAATTACATCTTCTCGTGTTAGAAGCCAGCTTCGTGTAATTAAAAAGGGAGCTGGAATGGCTTACAATGTCACAGACAAAGGTTGCTGTCTTCTCTGAGATTTTTTGAGATATCGAACACAGATGATTAGAATGTGTCATCTTACTAACTACTAATACTTTATTAATTCCTATATTAGTAATAAAGGTAAAAATTCAGAAACTAGACCAAGTAACTGTCTCTTGTATCAATGATAAGATCTGGGGTTTTTTTTACTTCTATTTCAGTGATTCAGCATTTAAAACTCGGGAAGGGAATATTAGGTACTTGTGGAAGTATCAGTGCAGAATTAGCGAATCTTGCAAAGAATTTGAATGACAGGGGCCAGTGACAGACAAGCTTCTGTGGGCAAGGATGTGCCCGGAGCACCTGACCGATGACAAGGTGATGAGGGATGTATTAAGTGCTTGAGGCTTGGTTTTGGACACGGTGTTCCAGCAGTGTCCCCACATACAGGGCCCTGGGGGTCACACACATCTCCTCCAGCTGCACAGGTATCACAGCCTCACACAGCAATGCAGCTGTCAAGGAAAATAAACAATTTTCAAAAAAACTTTCTCCAGTATGATGGGAGCTGCAGATAGCAACTGAGTCTGTGATGTGGAGATGGCAAGCAGCACCAAGATCAAATGCATTCAGAGTCATTAATATGCAATTTCACAATACTCAGAGCAAGCAACTTGACAAATTTCTGTTTGCCAGAGCAGGATGCTCCTTCATTCTGAGAGAGGCAGTAATGAGTGCTCATCAAATTACCAATTCAAGCTGAAGCCAGCTTTGAATGCAGGAAATTTTGATCCCCTTCTACTATAGGAAGCCTTCAGCTGCAGCTCCTGAGATGGGCTGCTGCAGGGTGCTCCATGTCACTGCACTGGGGGTTCCTGGCACAGCTGGGACCCTCACGGGTAGGTGGCTAAACCTGCTCTTTGTTGGCAGAGCCATACCAGTGGCCTAACCAGCCATGGGGCCCAAAGACCAAGACATTATTGCAAATAGACAAGCAATATCAGTTCTGAGACAATTTCAGAAAGCTGAGCACATGGAGGGAGGTTGTAGGAGTCAACTTTGTTTCCAGAAAAATTCAAAAGCGTTTTTGCCATTAATTTTGTTTGGAGGACAAAGCTCTGCAGAAGAATAATCAAGTTCAAATTGTTTGCAAGCTTAACAGTTTCAAGGCTGAATGATGAACACATCCAAACCTTTGGGGAAAAATTCTGCTTGCTCTTTTAGTCCAAAAATGACAATTAGAGTTTAAGCGGCACAGTTGAGCAGATCCAAACACCAGTTTAAAACTCAGTCCAGGTCGAGAACACAGCAGCCAACTGAAAACTATCTGGGGACATCCAGATCAGACCAAAGAATTTATAATACAAAACCAGTATTTATTTAATAATCATAATAAATGTAAAAAAGGACAATAATATAAAGGCCAAAAAAGTCATCGCATTCACCCAGATACAAAACTTCTGACCAAATTCTACTGCAAACCAGTTAAATTTGAGAAAGTCTTAAACTGGGCTTTCACTTCACCTTGAAAAATTACTGGTTGAACTGCAGAATTTTAATTTTCAGTAGAAATTGAGTAACAAACAAATAATAAGAGAGTTCTGTTTGAGTAGAAGACCTAAATCTACTTGAAAGTGACAGTTTAGTGCTTTTTTCCAACACCAAAATAAAGGAAAGCATATTCACAAACAAAATCTTTAAAACCAAAATGTTTTTCCTATGTTTATAATTTAAACTGCATCTCAGTTTTGGATCTGTTACAGAAGTGGAGGCAGTCTTTTTAAGATGAGCTTAAACCCTTATGCACAAATATTTCTCCATTTCAGTAATCAGACAGGTCTGTTTTAAGACAATAAGACGTGACAGGTAGCACATTTGAGGGAGATCAGTGATTCCCTTGGTTGCTCTGAAAGATGCAAGTCTAAAGGCAGAGTGACATCAACCAGCCGAGAAGTGCAGTAATCCCCTGAGAGTAGCTGTCATGTCTCATTGTCCTTATGAAAGAAAAATGGTAAACAAGGAAGCCAGTCTGCAATTATGAATTTATGGATGTTTGTTAATGAGTATCTCAGACCTAGTCAGACAGCTCCTTTTGGAGTATTTTTCAAATTTCACAGGCTGTTTCAGAATGGTCCTTCAAAACTGATTAAAAATGCCACCATCATTAGATTATACGAGAAAAAACTCAAATTAATATGTTAACACAAATACACTTTGAAAGCCTGTGGAACATGCACCCCCTGTAAGTTTCAGGCATCAGCTCTTTCCAGCTAACAAATAATGCAGGACTGGGAAAAAAAAAAAAAAAAGGGATTTAATTCATAATGGTACAAAAAAGAATGACCCAAGAGAACTTTAAGGACCAAATTTAATATACTTCTGGTTTAAGCCACATAGACAAAAATGAGGCATCAGAAATCATATATTGTGATTTATGCTAAAGGAATCCTTCAGAAAAATCGCCAGACAATTACATAAAAAGATAATGAGGATAAGATGACACAATTTAAATGCAAATCACCCAGACAGACACCCTTTCGGCCATTTAGTAAGTCCAGACAGATGGTTCTTGCAGCAGTTCTCTTACCCTAACTATCCTTAAAATCAGAGTAATCACTCAGGGAAAAAAAAAAAGTCTTCTTAAAAAAATCTCTTTTTTAAAATATTAATTTAAGGATTGTAATAAAATAGAATGTATCTAGAGCAGGAAATATTAAGAGAAAGAGAGATACACTGACAATTTATAATGAGTACTGGTACCAGACAGGGGAGTGGGGTTGGGATGGCAGTGGATAAGCAGTTCATAAAAGTGTCTTGGGCTAGAGGTCATATACAATATAACACAATATCTTTTTTATGGGAGGGATTTGCTTGCATGTCTGCTTAAACCTTTGCTACATGCCTTGGTATACAAATGATCCTTAAGAGAGGTATAGTGCTGTTTCATATATGGTGTTTAACAGTATCCAGGCACTAGTCCACAGTTGGGAGTTTTATAATCGATCAGAAAATATTTCCCCCAAACAAAACTAATTTTTTGCACTATTTTTTGAACAACAAAGGCAAACAGCCACTGACTTACCTGACAAAGCCTTAAGAGCAGTCTGTCCCTGAAAATGAGAAGCAGGTCACAGAACAATGCTTAGTCCCACCAGCCAAGATGCAACTAAGTTAACAAGTTTTGTCTGAAACCACATTTCATTTTTCTGCACTGGGGAAACCCATTACTCCTCATCCATTGGCTATGTTTGCCTGATTGCAGATTAGCCCAGGTGCTACACAAGGCACAATGCAAACCAATTTCTGAGCATGTCATAAGCTTGTAGACAATTGATACCGTTCTGGTCTCAGGACACAAGAGGCCCAGTTTACTCCTCTGTGTTTACTATTTGACTAAAAAGTGGTGAGAGGGAGGGAGAGCATGGCATTGCAGCTGCAATGTATTTCATGTCACCAATGAACCCTCTCTCCCCAAGAGCATTTCTGCAGACCCTCCATCTAACAGACAACCCACACACACCTACAGGCAGAGCAGAGCTTACCTGGAGGACTGTTGTCCTCACTCAAGCCATTGAACTGACTTTGATAAAGCCACAGAAGCACTGAGTGAAAACTTGAGATTGAAATTCATGTTGCAGTTTTGTATGTCTCTGCTATGCATTATTTCACATGGTCCGGTCACCAAAGTGGTCACTGCTCCAGCTTAGCATGTGGCAAAACAGTCACCATCTGCTTAGGAGGCAATACTGCCCATACAGTTAAAAGACACAGGACACAGTGTCATTCCACATCTACTCACATTTAGAAATTTCTATGTCGTATAAAAATTATCTGATTCAAATATAAATATTTCTATGCAGCACTAATATAAGTGACCCAAGGAAGAGACTGATTAAGTTTCTAAATTATTTTAGTTATACTATCACAGCAAACTCTAGTGCATATAAATAATAAAATATATATTTGGGGCGTTTCATGTGTAATAACATGAATTATGATTAAAACAGATGAAGGAATGCTAAAAATATTAAAACTGTACATTTTAGAATAATAAAAAAAAAAATACTATGACTGATTCAAAACAGGACCAGGCAACTTTTATTTGTATAAGTGATACTACTTTATCTAGATTCAAGATATCATCGGAAGAATAACAAAACATTTTAAGGATGTAAGGTTATAATGCTTGAATGTGGCCTATCCACTCTTGCACAGCACTTGATGTAGGTACAAGTGCCTTCCTTTTTCAAACCTCAGATATAAATGGAACAAAGGGAAATGAGATATCCTCTTGCTTAACAGTTGTAGCTATATATGCTACTGTGCTGCAGATGTCTCTACTGTCATTACACACATGCATTTGAGCAAGATAGAGTAGTTAATTTTATAACCTCCGGTTTATGTCAGTTCAAAGAAAAGGTTAGTTCAAACTGTCTTCATCAGTACATTACACCATTGCATTTTACTTTACTTCAAAAATAAAGAGGGGCACTTGCACCGCTGAAAAACGTCATCACAGTTCAGGGCCAGTAATCAGTGTTTTGTGGGGTAACTTCTGAAACAGCTTATGGCTGCTCCACACAAAACCTGACTTGGCTCCATTTTCATTTTAGTTGTTGCAATCATATTTTTAAGCTGAAGACAATAAGACAGATGGCCCTTTTTTGCTACAACAAACTCACTATCTTCTCTTGGTACCAGGGAACAAAGCTATGAAGATGAATCTGCTATTGTCAAAAATTTAATTTTTAATGGAAAATTAGTAGTATCATTTCTAAAAGAAGTTAAAATAAAAATTCATATCAGGAGAACTGTGAGCCCTGGATTTTAGAAAAATGAAATTAAGAGTGTGCAGTCATTCAAGCAAAACCTCTGTTTCACAAAGCATCGGTATTTCTCCATTTGCTTCTATCTCAAATAAAGAGTTATATTTTCTTGAACGGCTGGTATATACTTTATTACCAGCTTCCAGATATATCAGTCAAGAATCATGCATCTTTTGTGTGTGTGGGCTGGGAGGGGACAGTGTTTGGAGGGGATGTTTGTTTTATTGTGGGTGTTTCTGGTTTTTGGGTTTTTTTAAATAGTTACCTTCAACAAGGATCTACATCGGTGAATGCACAGTGTACACATTGGCTTGAGAAATACATAGTTAAAGTGTTACCAAGTTCCCAGCACTGGCATTTCCCCCTCAGAACAGGCAAAATTATTGCAAAAAGTAGGAGCTGTGCACTGTCTGATCTTCCTATTTAAATCAAAACCTTTATTCCTAACTTCAACGATGATGAACAACTTGCTGAGAGCATATGACTACAGACTCGAGACAAACCTTATAGGGAAAACCTGCCTCCACACTTTTTGATCACTTTGACTTAATCAAGCCACAGAGAATGTTCCTGTCGGAGATGAGCATGGTCTTTGCAGACACAGTGCATCATAAGAAACAAAAGCAGAGTTACCAAATGGAAACTGTCTAGACAGTCAGCAGAAATTTGAGCATTAGCAGGAGGCATCAGCACGCCTCTGAGCCACGACAAGAGAAGGTTTTGCTCTTTGCCTATAGACCCTCCTCTCTTGAGTAGAGTTCCCACCTGTGAATAAAATGTATAATCCCTTCATAGCTTTCTAAGCATTCTTGTCAGGTTGTATCTACTGCATGACCTCAGGTGTCATAAGTGAGAGACCAAATCCCCATTTTGAGAACACAACCACAGCATTTAACTACCCACACCAGCTATAGCAGTGTGCACAGAACAAAAGTGAGGGAAGCAAAGGACTCTGGTTTCACATCTTGCTTTTGCTCTTGTTTGGAATAAAGGGATGATAGTATGATTCCTGAATGTCTTAAGGAAATGTAACAGTGTCCTAAATTTCCTAATAACTCAAGCATCAGATTACTTCAACTCTAATCACCATTTTTGTTTTATAACCAAACCTGTAACTTAATAGCAGTAGAACCACACGGAAAATAAACTGAGAAGAATGTTGATATTTAAAAACTATAAGCAAATAAGTATAATTTGATTCTGGTTTTATTTTTGTTTCTCTTTGTAATTTTTTTAAAGGCCAGTTGGGTTTCCATAAGTATATTTCTTTTGCAAAAATTGATTCTACAGATGTTTACAGATTTAGAAAAGTAAAGCAAGAGTGTTGCAAGTCAGGCTTGGGAAAAATCATCACAGACTGCTTTCATCAAGTGCCTCACAGAAACACTTTAATATTGAGCCTTCACCAACTATAAACTATAGGAAGTATCTAGTACATTAGCTGTTTCCTGCTGGTACCTGAAGTTTAAACATCTGTGCACAGAATGAGTAACTTGACAGCAGGCTGACCCTACAAAAATTGGTTTGGGGTAGATTGCTTTGGTTACAGTAACATTATTCAACCCATTAGTTTTTTTGAACATTATAATAACATACTCAAACTAATTTTTATTTTTTTTTAAATCTGAAAAAATCAACAGCTTACTACCACTGGCAGTTAAAACTATGCTAGTCTCAGTGGCAGCATGCCTAACCTCAAAATCATTGAGGTTCATTGCAGAAAGCAAGCCACTAAATCTCTTCAGTGTCCAGTGGGGACAATCAGAATTGTGCTGATTGAGAGGAAACTACAACAAGGATACAAAAGGTTCACCACACCTAAACAAACATTGTGGCTGAAGGCAATGTCAAAGTTTCTATGTTTTGTAAACTAGAGATACTTCTTTTTCCAAGGAAAAGCAAATTGAGATTCAAGTCTTCCCATTTATTTTCTCTTAAATCATCTGGTTTTCTAGTGTTCTTTCTTTACACCCTGCCAAACAATATTATAATTTACAGCAGTTTTTGCTGATAGAAAAAAACCTGGAAGCCCTCTCCAATGCCAAGTGACAGCAGTTTAGAGTTTAACTGGTGAGTAATGCACTGATGAAATACCACAACGCAAATTTTTTTTTTTCCAAAATATTTAGGACTTAGAGATTACTTGAGGAAATGGTAATGTTTCCTAACAAATCAAGTGTTTCAAGAACAGACCACCCAAATGTATTATCATAAAAAGAAGTCAGTTCCTTAATTACATAATAGAGCAACACATTTCCACATTTCTACTTCACTTCTCTATTTTACATCTTTTTATTTTTTTTTAATTTTTTTTTTAACAAAAGGTATCCTCTCTAGAGGGTAAAAGATTTACAACAGGAGGTTGGTTGAATTAATTTGCTAGTAACCAACTTCCTCATGTTCCAATTATTTTGGAAATAGTTTAACTTGAACCATGATACCGTACATATAGCACAAGGGAATGAAAACACTACCCCTTTTCCGCATCTGAAATGGCTTTACTGAGACCACCTACACTGACTTAAACGTGTGCACTCTCAACTAAATTTAAAAATTATAGAATTGTTTAGGTTGGAAAAGAGCTTTAGGATCATTGAGTCCAACCATCAACCAATTGCTGTTGAGTCCACCACTTCTGGGCCACTTGTCTGGTGCTTGACAACTTATCCATTTCAGTGAAGAAAATTTTCCTAGTATCCAATCTAAACCTCTGCCTGCCACAACTTTAGGGCATTTCCTATCATCCTGTCACTGGTTGTCTGGCAGAAGAGGTCAACCCCTACATCACTTCAACCTTTCAAGTAGTTGTGGAGAGTGATGTCAGCCCTAAGCCTCATTTGCTCCAGGCTCCCCTGCTTCCTCAGCCACTCTTTAGACTTGTGTTCCAGACCCTTTCCCAGTTCTGTTGCCCTTCTCTGGACATGCTCCAGCACCTCAATGTCTTTCTTGTTCTGAGGGACCCAGAACCAAAGAATTTCAGATGTGGTCTCACCAGTGCTCAGTACAGGGTAATGATCATTGCCCTGGTCCTGCTGACCACACTGTGGCTGATCCAACGCAGGATGCCACTGGCCTTCTTGGCCACCTGGGCACACTGCTGCATCATGTTCAGTTGGTGACAACCAGCACATTCAGTGGCTTTCCAGACGCTCTGTCCCAAGTCCATAGTGCTGCCTGTGGTTGCTGTGACTGAAGCACAGGACCTGGCATTTGGCCTTAAGAAACCTCATACCATTGCCCTCAGCCCATTGATCCAGACTGTCTAGACCTCCCTACAGAGCCCTCTTACTCTCCAGCAGATCAACATCCCCACCCAACTTGGTATCCTCTGCAAAGTGACTTGTGGGTGCACTCGATACCCTTGTTCAGATCATCAATAAAGAGGTTAAACAGGACTGGCCCCCCAATACTGAGCCATGGGAAACACTACTAGTGACCAACTGGATGTAACTCTATTCACCAACACTTTCCGGGTCGAGCTATTCATATAGTTTTTTCCCAGCAAATAGTGCACCTATCCAAGCCATGAGCAGAGGGTTTCTCCAGGAGACTGTTGTGGAGAGAGCCATGTCAAAGGCTTTAATAAAGTCCAGGTAGACAACATCCACAGCCTTTCCCTCATTCACTAGGCAGGTCACCTGGTCATAAAAGGAGATCAGGTTGGCCAAGCAGGGCCTGTCTTTCCTAAATCCCTGCTGGCTGGGCGCAGTCCCCTGGTTCTCCTGTACATGCCATGTGATGGCACCCAAGGTGATCTGCTCCACAATCTTCTCAGTCCTGAGGTCAGGCTGACAGGTCTGTAGTTCACACCATCCTCCTTCCAGCCCTTCCTGTAGATCGGCATCACATTTCTCAGCCTCTAGGGAGGTAGACCGGGTTAGCAGATTAGCCAGAATTGCTGGTAAATGATGCAAAGCGGCTTGGCAAGCATTTCCACCAGCTCCCTCAGCTCCTTTGGGTGGGTCCCATCTGGCCTCATAGTCTTGACTGAACAAAACATGTCACTATCAAAGACTGAGGCAAAGAAGGCATTATGTGCCTCAGTCTTCTCCTTTGTTACCATGTCTCCCTTACATTCAGTAAAGGATGGAGATTCTCCTTAGTCCTCCTTTTGTTGTTAATATATTTATAGAAACATTTCAATAGCCTTTTATGTCAGTAGCCAGATTAAGTTCTAGTTAGGCTTCAGCCATTCTAATTTTCTCCCTGCATAACCTCATAACATCCTCCTCAGTTGTCTGCCCCTTGTTCCAAAGGTCATATTCTCTCTTTTTTTCTCTCAGTTTCAGCCAAATCTCTATGTTCAGCCAGGCTGGTCTTCTTCCCTGCTGCCTATTCTTTTGGCATGTGGGGATAGCCTGCTCCTGCACCTTTAAGATTTCCTCCTTGAACAATTTCCAGTCTTCCTGGACTTCTTTGCCCTTCAGGATTGTCTCCCAAAGGACTCTGTCAACTAGGCTCCTAGACAGGCTGAAGTCCGTCCTCTGGAAGTCCAGGATGGCAGTTCTGCTGAACGCCCTCCTCACCTGTCTGAGAACCAAAACCTCTTTAATTCCATGGTCACTGTGCCCAAGATGGCCTGTGATCATGACACCACCCACCAGTCCTTCTCTGTTCACAAATGGCAGGTCTAGCTGGCCATCTTCCCTTGGGGGCTCACGCATCAGCTGTGTGAGGAAGCTCTCTTCCACACGCCCCAACAACCTTGTGAGCCGTTTTCTCTCTGCTGTACTGAACTTCCAGGAGAGATGTGCTAAGTGGAAATCCCCCAGAAGAACAAGGGCAAGTGACAGTGAGACTTTTCCCACCAGCTTACAGAATATTTCATCTGCCTCTTCATCCTGGATGGGCTGACTACCACCATGGTATCTGCTCTGTCAGCCTTCCCCTTATCCTTACCCATAAACACCCACCCCTATTGTCACCATTATTAAACTCTACACAATCAAGATAGTCCCTAACATAAAGGGCTACTCCACTGCCTCTCCCTCCTTGCCAATCCCTTCTGAAGGGTTT
>JAWWEW010000088.1:55526407-55543835 GCA_035583185.1 Anabacerthia variegaticeps | reverse complement strand
GATGGCAGACCAAAGTATCTTGCTAGCATGTTTGCATTCATTCAACATAACTTCAACTTCCCCAAAGAGATTAGACAAGAAGTACTGTATTTCTGCAGTCTGTGCAGAAAATGAGACATTTCTTGAGCTACCTCACAGATTTTACAACAGACCACCTAAATACCATATCTCTCAGATTCTCAACCAGTCTTCTCAGACAAAACATAAAACTGAAGATTGCTTAAACAGTAAAATGCAAACTAAAAGTAATTTACATAAAAATTAATCTTCCTGCTGATGGACTGTCCTTTATTTATGACAGACTGCTAACTTCCAGCAGTTAGGCATTTAGACCAGGTGTCCCACCTTTTAATGCAAATAAACACAGTTCTTCTTCAGACTTCATGAGGCCTTCACAAATACTGCCTTAATGCACACAGATATTACTAAACGTCTCCCCCATATTTTAAAAGTCCCTCAAAATGAGTAAAAATATTTTCCTAAAATGTATGCGGCAATAGTATGGCTGAATGTTCAGAGAGTTATCTACCAGCAACATGCCTTAAACACTGAGATAGTCTTGTGAATATTAAGCAGACACAGACTTTATTTTTCTATTTGAGAGCAAAGTGCTGAAACAACTACTTTGTACTTCACTACCTATAAGACATATTGTGTGTTCATCACCATTTTACAGAATAGTAAAGTCTACTGAAGGGACTATCAGTATCTGATGAGAAAGCAATATGTATTGGCAATCCATTAGAAAAGGGTAACAAAAGGACAAAGTATTTAAATAATTGAATTTCACAGCAGATAACTTTAGTGGATGCCATAAAACGTGCTATATCTGTGAAAACATGAACATACTGAAGGGGAACATGGAATAAAACTGGATCAGAGGTGCTCTGGCAAAGAAAGCAAGGAAAGAATAGGGATTTTGTAAAAGAATTCAGCACTGGTCCTTCTTTTCTGGGCAATTACCCTACTTCTCCTTCTGGGACTGTGATAAGACATTTGTTGTTTGGTTTTTTTTTCTTTTTTCTTTCCTATTTTATGGCACTGCAGGCATACCTTTAACATATTCACTGGATGACTATGCACTTTTCTTGGGTGGCTGTCCCATTGGTGTACTTTTTATGTGAACCTGAATTTGAGGAGATCCTATACCTCATCTGAAACTAATCTACTGTGCAAAGAAACTTCTACTTATCTCCTCACTGCACTAAAACTGTTTAAACCAGATGTGTCAAAGTTATTCTGCAAGAAGGGGCTGAATTCCATGTTTAATTATGCCCCATGGAGCAGGTCATAAACCTCATGCTATCACTGACAAACTGTTTTTGATCCCTCTTGAAGAGAAGCTGCTTTGGCCCAATGGCTAAACACAGAAAACAGACCTACACAAAAGAATAAAAAATGTTTTAGCCTTGCTGTGTAAACACAAGTAAAATAATCGGAGGAGAAAATGGTATTAGATGTTAATGTAGCATTGATTGACAAACAGTTGGGCAGTATAACAGGATAAAAAACAGCTATCAATATTGAAGCAGAACTAGTTCATTCTTCTTGGGAAGTAACCCATTTGCCAGGTTCTGCAACAGAAAGGAGTTTCTACCCTTCCTGTGTTACAGAACAGTGTGGCTGAGCTGTAAAATGGACAATGGAGACACCCTAGAACAAATATCTCTCTCTGAAAAGACACAAGAGTATCTCAAAGGATGCAAACTTTCAGTGATTCTGTTTACAGTAAAGATATCTCTACCCTCAAGTTCCAACAGTAGTGTTAGTACAAGTATTGGCAATGAAAATTTCCAGCTTGGAAATGAGGAATAAGTGGCCAAGGACATGGTTGAGGAAAAAAAAAAAAAGATGTTTTTCTAAATCCAGTGCATAAACTAAATTTTCTCCATTGACCTTTTCAATCCAGGCATCACTGGAATTGTTGAGAATTTTTCATACCTCATTGTAGTACATAGCTCCCAGTTGATCAGCACTGCTCATACCTTATTTGTTATTGACAGCTTCCATCAAAATATGTTTGTTCTTAAATTATTGGCTGGTTCAAGTAAAAAAAAGTCAACATTTTTGCTAATACTGGTGGTCTGCATGACCTTGGGTCACTATTTTTGAACACCTTCTACAACAAATCACGTAACTTGGGCTGGTACAGTTTAAACCCTCCTATGTTTTGAAAACTTTCTATACATTTTTCAGAAGCAACAGTAGCTCGCTCTACTGGGCATGTAAATAAAAGACCTTTTCTTTTCATGGATGGGGCCAGCAATGCCATTTTCTCTCTAGTTTCAGTGTTTTATCCACAAGCCATCACCTGCGACATTCTGCTAACAGCAAGAAGCTACATATTCCAAGAATGAGACAGAAAAGACTATGTGAAAATTACCTTAGGAACAGCCGAAAGAGCAGACAAGCACATAAACCAAGGGTTACTCTAGGACTTCATGCAAACACTACTGCCTAATGCATGTGTGCTGAACAAAACCTTTCACTGAAGTGCAGGAGAGCCTTCAGCCTCAACTTGATAGCTTCAGCCAGATTTCCCTCCGGCAGCATGCCCCTTGCCCTGCAATCTGTCACAACTAAACTGTACCACTCAGGGATCTGCTACACACTGCAGCCAGGAATGTAAAATTCTCAGATTAAGTGACGCATGGGTTGAAAAAGTTGAGAGAGAAAGATTGAGTTACATAATGGCTTCTTACCACGGCTGAAACGTGTGGCCTGGCAGAGCACTTGCCTTGAGCAGAAAGTTTTTCCTGTGATTCACTGGTAGGAACCACAGATTCCACCCAGTTCCTGCTCATGGGCAACAGGGAACCCCAGCAGAGGGAAACAGGACCTCTGTAGCTCCCTCAGTGAGCAAGGGACTGGAATAACATGGTTATCTGGAAGGTCAGCTGTGGCTTTATCTCCATAAGTCTTGAAAATTCTAAAAAGAGACTCTCTAACTCCTCTGTCTGAATGCAGCCATGTTCTCCTGGCGGATACTCCTTCCCAAAGTCCAGTCTGAGCACACAAGCCACTACTTCTGGCTATTATTCCTTATGTCACCTGGCTCTACCAAGAAGAGTTTGATTTCATTATCTTTCTAACTGCATCTCAAGTAAGCAACTATGCTGGTTGCACTTTAGCACTCTCCTTGGCAAATTAGAGAAGCCTAGTTTCCTTGGATCCTCTCTTGATAAGAAGGTGGGTTCTGGCTACCCTGGCAGCTTGCCACTGGATCCTCCTCACTTTCTCGACATCCCCGCTAACCTGGGGACTCCCTGACTGAAACACAGTATCCACAGCAGAAGACAAAGGGCACAGCAACTTGCATGCAGCCCTGCAGAGCTGCTGCTAACACCCAGAACAAAATTTGGACAACCCGCTCGTGGTACTAATCACTCGCGCAATCTGTGCAATGAAAATGTAACCAGAAAGAGAGAGATCCAGATGGTAGTGGCTAGAACTGAAATGTAATTAGTTCAGTCAATACAGTAGTGTATTTTTAGATCTTCCACTAGTCAAAACAAGAGATGTTGCTCTAGCAAATTTAACATTACTTAAAAAAAAGGCAAAAAAAAAAGAAAGATTGCAAAAACTGTATGCATGTCAATTCTATAGAGACTTTTTTCTGACAACTTAAGCAAGAGCTGGAAAGCATATTTTAATTCATACAATAGCTAAAGGTAAGATTACTGCCAGAAAATATGATTTGGAACAATTCTTGGAATACAGAGGTTCATCTGTTTTGCAAAAGAAAGAATCAGAAGCACATAAGTATAAGCAGTTATTTTAAACTTGCCTATTAAGCAAGGACACCAATAGCTAACAGATGCGGTTATTTGCAAATGGTTTCAGCAAAACATAGACAATACATACTACAAGACTTCCCCCCCACCCCAAAAACCCTTATTGAAACCTGTCCTTATAGAGACATGACAATAATACAAACCTGCCTATTAAATCCAGCATTTGTCTGAGGACTATTACACTGGATATTTAATTCATGTTTCAGTAACAGTATCTTTCATATGATTTCACAGCAAAACTGGAATGTAGAAAAATTAATCTAGATTGTCATTTCCCAGAACTACTTAAAACTACTCAACAAAAAACTTGCCTTCATTAGAATTTTTCAGTGTGGGATAAGAAAAACTGTTCCTACTCTGAAGAATCTCTTTGCAAAAAACAGACCTAATTGTTTCCAAACACACCTCAGAATACTGAGGAAACCCAAACTTTTGCAAAGCAGTTTAAACACCCTGGCTTTGATTATCATTGACACATAACACCCATTACATTGTTTGGGTCTGTTTTGATAAGTGCTACACAAACATATTAAGAGTGAAAACACAAGAGGAAAACATCTCATCCGGGAGAAAAGAGAGGAAGGAGACACCAGCCAAGTAACAAATGGCTACTTCATGTCTCTAGCTGTGTAATTGGCAAATTTCAAGAGGCAGCAGTCAGGGAGCAGAGTAGGAACTTCCAGAAGCAGGGCAGCTAAATGGAACATCCCTATGAGCAAGCCATCACAAGGAAAAGATACTGCAAGTAGAAGCGCTAAGGCTCACACTGGAGAGCAAGCAACATGGTGATAAGGTACATGAGTGCATTCTAATTATAAAACAATACTGTTCTTAAGTTTAAAATTATTTTTTTCCTAGTTAAAAAATATGGGACTTTTTATAGAGGGGGGTTTGTTTGCTTTGATTTTTACTTTGCTGTATTTAGAGTGCTATAGGAACCCCAACAAGAGAAAAAAAAACAACAAGCAAAAAAACTCCAAATAAACAACCCCACCCCCGTAAAAAAAAAAAAAAAAAAAACCAAACCAAAAAAAAAACCACAACCAGCCCATGTCCCTAGAGAAGTAAGAAAATGCAGAGAGAAACTGGGTTATTCATTTCTAGAAGTGCACAGGATAAGCTATGGGTGTGTTATGTTATGTTATATTGCATTTCAGTGGTTAGAAAAACTTCAGTGAAGTGGAGAAGAGTCCCACTGGCTCAATGCAGAATTGCAGTGGTAGCCAAGATAACAGTGATAAACCACTTTAAAATGTCCGGTGTACCACAAGAGAGTTGTGTTTCAATGACATCAAAAATACATGGCAAACCAACCATTAAAATCATTCATTCAAATCACAGTTTGACAGTTTTCATGGGGCCAGTTTTAGGATTATGGATTTTTATTTAAGCATTTTTAAGAAGTGGCAAGCCCTTTTGTATGCAGGCTGAACTATGACTGCTTTCTAAATTACTGCAAACACAGTTCAACTTTTGTTGTTTTCATCTTTTGCTTTCACTTTTTGCCTAAACAATTTTATGAAACATTCTTAGTTTCTGCCACCTTCTACCCGTATTAAGCAACCTAGGATTGTAAACCAGGGCAGAGTTTTCAGGCTGAATGCAGCGTCTTCTCCACTCCCCTAATCCTGCAGAACCTCCCCCGCCTCACATCTGCAGGGCTGGAGCATTGCCAGTGGCAGGTCTGTTCTTCACGGCATCATTCCTTCAATGCCTGTAGGGATTTTCTGCAGAAGATAATTCTGACCATATCTTCCTAAAACTTGATGCCCTTTGATGATAGTTTGATATCCTGTGCAAATTTAATTGACTGTCTTGCTTAATTTCTAGAATTGCTGGCATTCTCAGTAATAAAGAAAGAAATCCCTTGATTCACACTGCCACGATTACTTGCAATTTTGGCAGCTCTACATTTCAGACCCAAGGCTGAAGTGGCACAGGAGTAAAACCACCATTTCCCATTCCTGCAAACTGGCTTTTGAAGTAATGGCTGTAACACACTGGGCAGACAGTTTCTGGCCATAAACACAGGACAGTTTTTAGGACTAACCACAATGCACTTTCCACAGACTCTAAACCAAGATTAAAATAATATTTGCATCAAGAGAAACTATAGCTGTAAAGAGAGCTAATTTTATGCTGGTATGGTTGGAATATTATACCTGAACTTGCTCTGAAAGTGTGTACTTTGCTTTAATATAAAATTAGCTTTGGGTGTAACTATTATTTGTTTTTTCAGCAGAACCTACAAACTAGTTCTATTTGCTTGCACTTAAATGTAACAAAAAGATGTTCTCCACACCCATGAAATTTAATTTTAGGAGCTAGCGGCTTCTGAAACACCCAGGTGAGCCAAAAGCCGGCTCTCATCTTCTTCCAACCAGAAATGGAAAGGTAGAAAGTCCTAAAGAAGGAACAGCCCTAATCCTATTACTCTTTCTCTGCTTCCACTCCATGCCAACCAAGCACGTCGAACTCAGTCACATTCACTGTCTCCCTCTTGCGGGATTAATGGCCCTCTCCTTGTTGCTGTCAGAAACTAGTCTTCATCATCAGGAAGCTTCCTTTGCTGTAGCAAGTACCAAATCTATCTGAGATCAATTTTTTGCTTCTTTGGTTTTGTTTTCTGGATGAAATATAAAAGAAGAGTGGCTACATTTTAAAACTAAAAATTCACTTGCTAAATAGTTTTTGTGAGTACTAATTTATTCTGCGAGATTATCATATTCCAAGCACTGGTCCAATTCTACCAGATACTGCAAATCACTAGGGAATATCTGAATTAATATTTCCCATTATATGAATGATGGAAACAATCCATTTTTAAAAAAATTAATTCCCATACTTCACCTTTACTTTTCACTTTTTGTAAATTACATTTGGAGTACTTTTATCAATTTTAACATTTTCTCTATGTCAAATGAGGAATCAATGGTTTTGTAGGCATTAAAACAAAAATTTTGGCTGAACTGCAAATAACTGAATTGCTGAATGTCTCTCTGTATGTATGTATATATGTGTGTGTGTGTGTGTGCACACATATATAAATATATAAATTCATACACAAAAAGGCAACACCCTAAGGTTAAATTATCTTTTCAAGAAGATCCTCCTTTATTACTTTTATCATGGTAGAATCTACAAACCCCACTAGAGACTGGGGCCCCACTACATGATGTGCTGTACAGACATCTATTACAACTCAGTTACAGCCCAAGAGAGTTCACAAATGTGTATTTCTCCTACGATGCACATAAATACAGTGTGGCTGTTCAGTTCTTCAAAACTAGCCTGGATAATACCCTCGAGAGCACAGACCATTAAGAAATTACTATGACTTCAGTTTGACTACATATTTTTTTAAAAGACTAAGTATTGCTTCAGCTTAAAAACATTTTGAGAAATAACGTATTAAAAGATGAACATCAAATGGATTTTAATACTATATAAAAGCAAGATCAAGTGAAAATCCATCAAGTTTCTAACTGCTTTTGACTGAAGCAGTCAAAAAGGAGTGCTCTTGCAATGGCAAACTTTTTTTCCATATGGGAAGAGGTGAGGTAAATGTTTCAATTCAGCTTTAAGCCAAAGAAATTAAATTGGTCTCTCACATTATCAAGAACGAAAAGTGACTTGGTGGGTCTTCTGTCTTTCACTGATCTCACAATGTTTCTTAGTTCTGTACACTCACAATAACAGTGGCTGATCTGACACACACAGAGTCATTAATTATTTTGTTTTACTGCATTATCTGATGCACAGCTGCTAACTTGTACCCATTGCAATAGACACTGCACATATGAAACAGAGGCTCAGCCGCAGAGCTTAGAATGTATGTGTAACAACACAAACAGCAGATGGATGCAGACAATTTCTAAATAGGAGATAAAGCTGGTCAGAATATCCTCAGCACACTGGCAGGTGACTTGCTCTTATATATCTAGACATACAAATAAAAAACCCAAATTATCTATCTATCTATCTATCTATCTATCTATCTATCTATCTATCTATCTATCTATGTCTCTATCTCTCTATTTCATGCTTCTTTGAGTAAAAAGGCATATACAGAGAAGAATAAACACTCTTGTTTAAGTATTAGGTGAGCAATGGAATTGATCATCGTAAACAGAATTAGAACACTTCACAAAGGCCTGTGAATGTTCCTTACTAAACATTTCTTTACATGAGAACCGAAGTAATGAATAAAGAGTTCGTTCTTTATCTCTCTCTCTCTCTGCAATTGTATTCCACTAGGAATCCCCAAGCAATCCTCTTTTTTCCAAACTCAAAAAAACCCCAAACAAACAAAAAGACACCCCACAACCTAAGCAAACAAACAAAAAGAACAACAAAACCTGCCAAAATATCCAAGAACAAAACCAAAAAGCCTCACTGACCAAAAACCCTCAATGCATCTGCATCAACAGTGTTTATCAGTGAAATGGGTCCTGTGTATTTCTACATATTCCAGTGGCAGGGTCAGGAATATAAAAACATTTAAGAGCACATGAATAAGAGGATGCACCATAATGACCGTTTACTGTGAAGTTATTGACAGATTCCCTCTCATCTGAGTTCAGGTTTGTATGAGTAAGCTACTGAATAGGTAACTCTTTAAGTACAAATCCCTAAAGTAAACTGGGAGCAGTAGCAAATGTAAATGCAACACAACTGTTCTCAAATCTTTCAGTTGAAAATTGTTCACATTATTTCTGTTTCCTTAGCTTCTGTTAAGTTACCAAATGCTACAGTCCAAAATTAAGTTTGTGGCATCAAGGATACTAAAACATAAAACATTTACCATCAAGAAAAGCAAACATTAAAATTATTAGATACATTAAATAATCAAGGCCTCTAGGATTGGAGGAGAGGAAAGGTCTGTAACTTTGCTTTTTCATCTGCATGTTTCTCCCTCCTTTCTCTTTTTCAGTTATCTTACTCCTTTTCCACCATCTCTCCAGAACTCAACAGGAGATCAAAGGATGTTCCACCCACAGTAAATCAAGCCAGAGGCTGCCAGACTGGAGAACACAGCCAAGGGACAACTGCAGGGAGAATTAACACAACTGCACTTGCACAAGCAACAGCAGTTAGTAGTTTTTAAAGGGTAGAAGTCACATTTTCACTGGTTTCACAGTTACAAAAATGGAGTCTGTGGTTTAAACATCCAATAACAAGATTAAAACATAATAAAGTATTCACTCTTTTTGAAATAACTCAGAAGTCCATTTTCATTGTTCTAGGAAAATACTATTTTTCAAAACCTGTTAGTTCTTTTTAAATGCTTAAGTTTATATTCAGCATGATTCAGTCTAATTTCTATTAACACGTCTGCAAGTGTAACAATATCCGTATCCTTTTCAAGCTGCTTGAATGTGGGATTTTTTCCAGCGTTTTCTTTAAAAGTTTAGCTGGCTGTTTTATAATTTGTCACCTTTTGTCTTCTTTCAGCAGTATGTCATTAAGTCTTTAATTTGGCGTTTCCTGTTGTCTGCAGAGGGATATATGCTGTTTTAAATCCAAAGGAGTGCAGACATAGATGGTGGGTAAAATCTGTGAACCATAAGTAAATTCTTATAAGGAACATACAAAAAAGATTGTTCTTCAGTCAGACTTAAGCCATTACTTTCTTCAAAAGAAGAAAAGACACAAGTTAAGAAAAAGGCACCGCCAAAGACCTTCTGCCCAAATGTGCATCTCCATGAAGTTTCCTGCTGAGTGCATATGAATGCACAGCGATCTGGGAAAAGGATCCAAATAGGATTTCAAACATCCAAAAATTTTAACTCAAACATTTAGGTATTTCACCATGCTGCTATTCATTCATTCACTGATTTTTTTTGTCTTAGTTTAAAGAGATGCTAAACAAAAGGAGAAGAGCTCTACATGTATTTACATTCCAAAACTAAGCTCCCCTTACCACCCCCCTAGTCTGTCATCCCTTCATAGCTAAACAAACCGTAAAGTCTAGCCCTATGTCCTTGAAGCAAAGTCACAAACACAGTAACAGAAAAGTTTGGTCTTTCAAGAAGAAAAAGACAAAAAGCGGTTTTAATCTATTATAGCTGCCTATGTTGTTTTGACTATGAGTTGCACTGTGTTCAGATAATATGTGCAGATTGAACTGATGGAGGAGTGGGGTCAGTTTATTTACTATTTTGGCTCTTACTAAGCTTTATTCTTTGACAATTTACCAGTCATTAATGGCTATTCCTGTTCAACAGCTAAGACCCGCTCTTAGATACAAGTGATACATTTCCCAAAACTGTTTTACAAACAAAACCAGAGGCTAAATATTTTGCCATGTAAAAGGCAGGCAAAAACAATGGTTGGCTCTCTGCAGCAGAGGGGTTTCCATGCAGAGGACGCCTGACAGACCCTGCCGCCTGTGTCACATACAGCTGCAGGGCCCCCTAGGGAGCTGGGTGCAGGACAGGTCACATGCTGTAAACACCAAAACCTGCAGGTTTTCCCCATTTCTGACATAACAACAGTTTTCACACAGTAGACACACACAGGCAAGCGTCTGCACCTTTCCCAAGGAGGAAAGAACTTAAATTATGTTAGAAAGGCATATTAGTCCATTGCGAAACTCTACAATACATTCTGTTTGTTCTGAAAACTGATAGCACACAAGGTCTCTGCCATGGAAGAGGCAGAAATATCCTATTTGAAGTAGGGCAAAGCATGAGAACAGTATATGAAGGAATTAGTGGATTACAAAGAAAGTTGCTTCACACAGAGGACAATACATTTAACCCACCTTCTTAAAAGGATTCATAATGAAATATATAATTTTCTGTGAACCATATTTTAAACCTTAGTATATTATATTCATCTGAAAAATTTAAACACGGGAATTTTACTATAAAGCGATTTATTCTTATTGTGAAATGCAAAATTATACACTAGAATGATATACTCACCTAACAAGACCTCTTTGATGAGGGTGGTAAACTTTATTTTTGAAGTCCTTACAAAATTATATTTTTAACATTAAAAGGACCTGTTAAGATCATTGTGACAAGGACAATAACTTGAATTGCATCCTGTTGGGTTTCAGTTCTCCTGGAGAGACATTGCTGAGCACCATCTCTTCGAGCATTAAACATGCAAAAAAACTTTTCTGAGGCTGTTGTTAAAATAAATTAAACTTTCTGACCATGTCCATGATAAGTGTTTTGCTTTGTTATTCTGATACAGCCTTAAAAGCTGAAGGATTCCAGAACCCGACTTTCCATCTGGCTTGTTTGGAAAAGTTCTGGCCTTTTCTGTGCCAAAAGTACAGGAGTTTTATGATCTTGAAAGTTCTACAGGTTGAATTGATTTCTGCTATCAAGTATTAGGCATAAATTTATAATCAATGTTTATACAGCATATTTAACTGCTCAAGTCCAGCATTGTTACATTCAATCTTTAAAGAGCCTTCACTTGTATGCTTATTACTCTATAAATACAGTTAAAAAGCTTTTTGAAGCTGAATTCTGTCACAAACTCAGAAGGAAAATTCTCCCAGAAATGGTCAAAACTGTTGTAAAAGTAAATCTATGTGGAGCGGGTATTGTGAAAACAGGGAAGTACTACAGCTATTCCATTCAAACTCCCCCACCGACACTGTTACTAAAAGCTTTTCTGTGGTTTAGCTAAATCCACTTTCAAAGTGAACTAAAAAAGGCACTCTTAACATCCTCTCAGCAAGCTACTGTAGAAGAGCTATTCCTTGACAGATATTTTGGGCTAGTTCTTCATGTAGACAAGCCTTACGTGTTACCTTTCTTGGCATACTTCCTAAAGTTACATCATCCACGACAATGCTTCAGTCTTTTGTAAACAAGTTTGTGGGTAGACCCAGGCATTCTGCATTTCAAGTCCTCTAAACTCTTATATACTTCTTATCTATAGAAGGCTTGGTCTGTATAAACAGCTTTTCATAAATCATTTGTACAGAAAATGTGAACATTCCTTTGTCATACTCTGAAGCTTTTCACTAATACCCTTCTTTTGTACAAGGACATTTTCTATGCAAACTAAAGAGAAAGTTCACTAGCTGATTCTTTCTAAACAACAAACATTAAGAAACGTGCTGTTTCGATCTGGAAAGTTATTTGTTTATAACTCCAGAAACACATAATTTTTAGGTCTTAACCTGAAATTATTCTTTTTTCCTCACCTTTGTAATAGACAATTACTGATTCTAATACAGCAGTTATACTGCAAATCCAAAACTTTAAATGTTGCACTAAATGTACTCTGTGACGATAGAAAACGTGCAATTGTGCAGATATATCCATCAAGAGAAGGGCATTCAATAATTTTAAGATAGAAACCAGCAAAATCCAGACTCACAGGAAAATAAAAGAAAATAAAATGTAATTTCACACAATGTCAAATGAGGAACTATAGAATAGGTAAGTAAAATATCTTACCCTTTCCAATAGCAGAAGAAATTCTGCCAGTCAGTCAACTCCAGCGAAACTAACAGAAAGTATCATTAAGTAACCTTAATTTGTCATATAACAACCCTGTCTTACCCTTATCTGCCAGCATTATTAACATTATAGAAAAAAATGAGTTTATTTCACTTAAGAGTTTGAAACTTTTAACATGGAATTGTAATGGATACTCATGTTTCACATACATCATTGAATGAGTTTCCAAGTACGTTAAAAAAAGTAACACAATCAGTGTTTTCCTATCTCTGTAAACAGATTCAAGAGACATTGGCACAACATTGTTATTTTGGCACATGTTGAACTAAGTTTGAGCACACAAAAAACAGGTCTGCTGTAAATCAACTATTTGGTCTCAGAGGACAGTAAGGCCAAAAAATGTAAAACCATTTATTAAAAAGATGTTCTCAACATGACAACAAATGGGGCACTGCAGAAAACAAAACTGTTCTGGACATCATCACAAGGCTGTTCATGACCTGGTTAGAGAAGATGCTCAAAGGCATGATGTGGGGAGCCTTGAAAAAAGATACATGCAGTCATACACCATGACAAAGTCATTATTTTGTTAGACTGCTACAGTCTGCATGATTTCCATCTGCTGTTTGTTCGTTCTCTTCACCTTCATCCACTCATTTACATTTTGTGAGAAATAACACATTTTATGTCTAGCTGTTTTATAGCCCAGCTTTGCTCTCTTGCTTCCCTCATTCCCACCCAAGATCTTAAAGGCTTCTAGATTTTTCTACTGGCTTTTCTTCTATGCTGTCAGCCTAGCTGATACAGTGCAGAAGACTACCACAGCAGTCCTAACTCTCAAACCTGATCACTGAAGCTTTCTTCTCTGAAGAAGGTATGTCATGCAACCAGCCTCCCTGATACATCCATTCCACTAAACCTTTTCATCTGGCCTACAGGATTTTGATGAATTTGTAGGTGGAAGAAACATACACAATGCAAGAATGCAAACCCAAACTAGCATGTCCTCTGTGAATGAACAGAGTCACAGCACATTCAGCAATGGCACTACCCTCAAATCCAAAAAATTCCAAGAGTCCATTGCTGCTTCCAAGTCCAAGCTGGCTTAAACATTACTCCTTTGCTGCCCATATCTACTGACGGTGCATCAAACCAGTTGCCAGAAGATTGTCTCTTTCTCACTATTTAAAACAAGTTTAAAGCTGTTTCTCTAAAAGAAAGTCTTAGCAGTGATGTCCCTTCATATGCTAACCTGGCAACTCCTATACCAATTACCATCCTCTGCTCCTGAACTTTCAATAAGATTGTAAAAGCAAGCACTCAAAAGCAAGTAAAATGGGGGGTAAATCTGCTTATGCAGACTGCATTTTGTCCTCTCAATTGTCATTTAAATACTAAAATAATTATATAAATCAAGTCCTGTGTTCTGTAGAGATGCCTCCTTGATTCCATACAAGTGAATCGTCTCTGGAGAACAAGTTCTCTATCTGCATATGCAGGTTAGACCAAATAAATAAAGCATAACCACACAATTTGCCTGACACTGTGTCTAACCAGCAGAGATATACTTTTCTATAACCCAGTTAGAAAGACAGAAGCTCTCAGTTTTAGTTTAATTTTCCTTTGCTGAAATCCACCATTCCCATAAGGCAGTTGATTATAGTGAGAACAAGGCATGGGGCAAAACAGGCCAAGAAACCTCTGTTTCAGGGTTTTATTCCTGATTTAAGGGCTGTGGTATTTAAGCACCTTAAGAAGAATGATGCTGGGGAGGATTCAAAACAAGTAACTTTGGGGAGGTCAGAATTCCTTCCTCGGTAAAGAGTGATTAGGAAAACACAGATTATTAACATCAGTCAGCAGACACGACACCTGATCTCATGCTTTTCTGATTACCTGCCCCAGGACACCTTTGTCTGGGCCAAAGGGTATTTAGAGGGAGGAAAGCAGCTGCAGCCGTAGCCACCACTATTTTATCTGCGTCCTGTCTGGAGTTTAAATTGTGTGTTTCATACTGACGCAAGACACTAAGATGGTTCAAGTGTTGTGCTAATAATGCTTAGTGATTTTGGCAGGAATCCAGGAACACACTGTACAAAGGAAAAGCTAGGCAGGCTATGACAATTTTCAACGGCTTATAACTTGTTCAAGTCTCCAAAACTTTTCAAGGAGTTAGCAAAAGACTTCCCCCCTCTTTCTACCTTTCTTTTTCAGGAGAGGAAGTAGCTGAAAGTAAAGAAAAACAACAACAACAACAACAACAACAACAAAAAACACAAAAAACCAAAACAACAACAACAAAACAAAAAACAAAATCCAAACAAACAAACAAAAACCCCAAACCAAAACAAAAACAACAAAAAAGAGGTTTTGAAACTGGGAAGCATTAATATTGAATGAACTACCAAATGTACAACAAATTTGCACTTCACCTGAAAATTTCAGACACTGCCTGCATGACGAAACAGCAGCAAAACTCCCTTATAATAGTCAGTCATCAGCCTGCAAAGCCCTTATAAGCCTTCATCTTGTAAAATCCCGATGATAGAGTTCTGATAAGACATTTGTAAAAATGCCAGAAGTGGTTTAAACATAAAGACCTCCTAATGTGAACTTGTTCTACTGGTAATGAATCTATCTATCAAGATTACAACTTAGAATAACTAATTATTATAGAGCTATAGAGCTTCTCATAATGCTTAAACATCATGTACAATACTAGACATAAACAAGGCTCACCTGAATCTTCAGAAGACTATCACTATCTCAACTTTATACAACAGAGCCCTTAATCAGAAACTTTCATTATGTGTCATATATATTTTTACAAGGTATTTTAATTCAGAAGGATGAAAAGAAATCCATTTAGTTGCAGAAGCAATTTGCTTAATGACAGGAAATTCATTACTTCACGATAGTCTGGAACAGTTGGCCAAGCCAACTGAAAGCTATGATATTCAAGAAATGTTTTCTCTATATAAGCCTTGAACTGACCTAGTTAGAACCTTAAACAGAACTAGAATTCTGTAAACTTTTAAAGGTCTTGTCTGCAGGAATACATTTGCACAACTATCATCCTGGAGTTGCATCTGTTTCAAGCTTTAACGAATTGGCAAACACCACCTAAGTGTTCCCAGAAAAGAAACTTGTTTAGAAGTTTCAAGTTCAGGTACTTTAGTGCCTAGTGAGTGAACTAGAGCAGTTTTGTTACTCTGTTCTCAAGAGGAAGCTGGCAAATACAGAAGTTGTTCTAAACTGTGCAGAAATGGGTTGTGAAAAAACTCAAGGTTTGGACCGACCACCAACATGGTCCAGTAGACTGCTCTGTTGGACTGTGACAACTCTCTAAATTCAAAATGTAAAATGCCAAGACAGTAATTGCGTAGGGCATAAAGCAAAAATGCAGCACATAGGGTTAATACCAAATACTTTGAAACTGTGCCAAGGATTTAGTTCTCAGATAAGACAAAAATGCCCTCTCATGTTTCCAATTTGGCAGGACATGAAGCACAGGTAATACATATTCTTACCACCTTCATATATAACTTAGTTCTTAAAGTGGGCTCTGTTATGCACAGCAGCAGTTTTAGGATAAAAGGAAAAAACTAAGATGACCGTTACTCTTTCTCCCTAAATAATAAGAAAAAAAAGGCAGAACTAAACATAGGTTACAAGCCTTAAGCATTTTTATGCCTTTATACTATTCATAAACAAATAAACTGTGTGGATGAACCTAAAATATCAAAATTCTTCTCCAGAAGATAAATGGATCACTGAATAAAGCTCACGAATTTTCAGTCACCTAAGCAGAATAACCTTTAACTGGTGTTCTTATAACTAATCAATTACCCAACATCCTGTATTGTACATCAACTCTTTGTATTCAGTTAAAATCTGACAATTTTATTTAAAAAAAAAAAAATGCTTATGAAACATATCATGCCTTGAAAATGCAACTCCAGCACAATAGATCTGTCTTCACTCTCTGAATTATTCACAGACAATATCCTGTTCATTTCAATACAATTTTATTCTTACAAAAAGCAAACAATACAACTGGTTTGGGGGCTGGGGGGAGAGCTGCATCCCATCTTGTCCTAACCAGTCTGAAGCAATTCTACATGGGGAGATTCCTCTGGATATTACTTAGACTTCCTTAATGAAACTCAGGTGTAATCCCTAAGGCTCTATAGCAAAGAGTATCTTTAGCTCAACTACAGAATATGGTATTTGCCAAAAGGGGAATCATTATGTTTAGATGTGTCTACTATGAATACCAACAAGTCTACAGTCTCTATTTAAAATACATTTCAAAATTCATCTAACTTAAAAGTCAGTAGTGAACAAATATAAGCAATTTATAAAATACACTGGGAAACACAGTTTACGATTATAAAGACTTGGTTTTCATCAGTTTTAATTTTAATAAGGTCTATTACAATATGAACTCCTGCTCTTGCCCAAAGAAAATACTTATGGGTGCAAAATATTTGATTCTACTCCCAGATTGCCACAATGCCATCTGTGGTGTGATCCACAGAGGTTTCCCACCAGCACACGATGGAGCCCAATAAACATTTGTTTTTTAATTTGTTCTCTCTCACACACTTTTCATGAAGCGAAAGTTTTATTCATTAATACTATTTTGGAAAAGTATTATGTTTCTTCAGTAGTTTTCATGCAGTCTAGATTAGTAACAGAGTAACAGAAAAGCTCTACACCTCTTTTGAGCAAACATCTTTTCCAGCAGCTTCAATCTTTAGATTTTTAAATTATTTTTATATTAATACTTCCAACCTGTCAATTCATCCTCTCTCAACCTGGGACCATAATGTACTCAAAACATTCCAGTAGTCCATGGGGTCTGAGACTGCTATTTGTTACCAGACAGCATGTGAATAAAAAAAAGTAAAACTACTGACTAAAGGAAAACAGATATATAGATCTAAACATAAAACTGTAAATAGACATCATCCTAAACAGCAGTCCCTCCCTTCTTTTGTATCAGGAAGATGAGGAAGATGTTTTATCTGTGTTGCACATTTCAGGCAAATGTCCTCAAATCCAGCTGATATCTCACTTTCAGACTTTCAACGTCCTGAAAATAGGTAGATATATTGCACTTTGGAAGTAAAACAGTCATTCTTCAGAAACAAAATTATCAATCCACTGACAAAAAGGACAGATAAGGCATCTACAGAA
>JAWWEW010000088.1:55494972-55516682 GCA_035583185.1 Anabacerthia variegaticeps | reverse complement strand
AGGCAAAATTGGAGCCCAAAGCTGAGGAAACAGATACTACTTTATTACTGCAGTGACAAGGCAGCTGTTTTTCTCTCTGAGGACAGGGTCTGGTCAAAAATTTCCATACATGCAACACAAACGGGCAAAGAATGAACCCTATCCCTGTGTTCATGGCTATTTTACTTCATATGGTTACTTTACTGTCCCACATCAGATGAGATGGTTATGCTACTTTGAGGGAATTGTCCTATCCTACCATTTCCTCAACCTGGCAAACAGGTCTCAGGAACAAGATGGGGACAAATGATGCCTGAATCACCATCCAGGAACAATTAGAAAATAATCATGACCTTCACACTGGAAGCTCCTAGGTTTGATGAAGCCACAGCCTCAGTGAAGGGACAGAAGGAAACACTCACAGCCATGGCTGACTCACATAGAGAATGCATTTTACAAAACTGCATTTTCACTGGCCACGTTTCTCTGTCCTTCGGAATACAGTTCAGGTATATAACTTTGGCCATATTCTACAAAATCCCTTAAGGCTACAGTATTTATTTTAAAATACATTTATGTCACAGCAGATTAAAGTAGGAGTTTCCACATCTCTGCACCGTACAAGATTGTCCACTATATTAGTAAACTTGACTGCTGTACTTTGCCAGACCTCTGTTCTCTCACTGGTTATAATCTATTTTACACAAAGTAGCTTAATTAATTTATATAAGGTCATTTTTCTGTAGAAAATTTTGTATGCTTGGTACCCAAAAACCTATAGCTTTTTTAACAACCAAAAATCTACAGATTCCCTTTATCTGTAATACTTGCTAGAAATTATACATTCTGTATGAAAATCATACGAATTACCAACACTTATCTACAATTATTCTATGTGTTTTTCTATTGTTAGCCACCTTAATAAGCACTGCCTCATAAAGTTAATCAAAATAAAGTATTTTTTTTACATATTGCAATAAAGATTACTTTTTGTTGCTATTTTGAAAATACAACCCACACTTTCTGTGTATGATGAATAAAACAATTTCTGTGTATTCAAGTTTTCTTGAAGCAAGTACTGATTTTATGGCATACCTCAAAAGCCCAGACAAAAAAAAATATGCAAATATCTTTTATTATACATGAAAATCAGAAATATTTCCATCATTAGTAATTAGGTTCTTTAACCCACCATCTATCAATGAGTCCTGAGAATTTGGTCTCAAAGATAATTTTCACACAGCAAAACAAATTACACCACAACATTATTCTGAACAGCTTTAAAAATAAATGCTGTCAAAAATCAGAGTCCACTAAAATTGTTCTTACTCTCTAACTCTTCTGGAACAACTTTCTCCTTTGACATCTGCAGTGAATATAAAATCCTGGAAAAAAACCCTGAAACCACAGGAGTATCTCATGCGGCCATCTCTAATTTAACAAAGTCAACCTATTTTAGAGAAAGAATGCAACAAGCCTGATCAGACAGACACTAGGAAAAAGTGTTCAAACTTAATGCTGTAAGCCTAATATTTTGCTGTCTAGTATGTACCAGTTAAGCCTCTCTAAAGAAGACAAAGCTAGATTCATAACAAATTTTCATTTCAAATTATTAGGGCAAACACTATATACCATCAGGAGTTTCCAGTAAAGATGACCTATAATCTTTTCTGTTCATATAACATTCAGTCTTTGTCATCCTTATTAGTTGTACTGGGAAATACCTAAACCCTTTAAATTCATTAAAGTCTATAAATGTATTCCATTACAATGTCTATTTGGGACTGAGAGAATCACAGAATGAGTCAGGTTGGAAGCGACCACAGTGGGTCATTGGGTCCAACCTCCCTGCTCAGGCAGGGTCATCCCAGAGCGCATGGCACACGGCTGTGTACTTACAGTTCTTGCTGACCTCCACTGAGGGAGACTCCACCACCTCTCTGGACAACTATTCCAATGCTTGGCCACCCACACAGCAAAGAAGTTCTTCCCCATATTCAGGTGGAACTTCCCATGCATCAGGTTCTGCCTGTTGCCTCTTGTTCTATTGCCTGGCATCACCAAGAAGAGCCTGATCCACCCTTTTGGCACACTTCTTTCCAATACTTGTATACATTGATTGCAGTCCCTTCTCAGTTGTCTCTTCTTGAGGTGGAGCAGGCCCAGCTCCCTTAGCCTTTCCTTGTAAGAGAAATATTCCAGTCCTTTCATCATCTTTGTTGCCCTCTGCTGGACCTCCTCCAGGAGCTCCCTGTCTCTCTTATACTGAGGAGTCCAGAACTGGACACAACACTCCAGGTATGGCCTCACCAGGGCTGAGTTAATTTGGGTTTTTTTATTTATTTTAGTCTTTCCAATTATTGCTATCTGACACTTGCACAATTTCTAGTAATTTTTCAACATTGTGTAACTCATTTATAAAACCCAGAACATATATTTTTATAGAATAATCAAATTATACAGCATAAAAAATAACAACTGAGACTTTAGCTTACAATGTATTACTTTGTACACCCAGAAGGTTAGGTTGATAAAATGGAAATATGATCACTCTACTGTGTGACATTTTTACAGATTAATCTCAAATTTCAGGAACAGGGAAAAAAAAGTCAAGGGCTTACTCAGTAACAGATTATTTCCCATGTTCCAAAACTGCTATTTTAATATAGATACACCATTCTAAGATTTTAATTTTTCTTTATATTAGAATAACTAATTTCAGGATTTAAACGGTGTCTTAAGGATTTAAACAGTGTCTTAAGCATAAGACACATAAGGGGTCCCTCAAGTTTTGGTCTAATTATGTCACATTATATGCTGAAGTATGGCAATAGTGAAAAAGAGGTGGTGATACAATCCACAGAAATTTTAAAATACTATAACAGAAATTCCTATAGTAAGACCACATTATCAGTGAGTCTTCCTTTTGCTGGGTCACAGGACTCAATAATTAACATCAAGGCTCTGACACTGAGTAAAGCCTCAGCTTTCATCTACTTCAGATGACCTCTTCAAAGCTTCATTATAAGATTTAACTGCACTAATTAACAGAGATCAGAGTCAATTAGCTATTTGCAGGCTGCACATCACATCACAAGGCACCTATGTTTTCAGTGATGCTGCATGACAGCAAAGTAGACCAATTAAATGTAACACAACACTCGTTTTCTTCCCTAAACGTGCATCTCCAGATTTTGGATGCCTCTGTACAAATGCTGCCAAGGCTGCGACACCTATAACAAGCTCAGTAATGTTTAAACTCTTTACAAATAGGAATTACTGCTTTTTCTGACTGTAACAAGAACTTCCAAAAAGCACCAAGGAAAAGACTAATAAAACACCCCCAACTTAGCAGTGTCCTTTTAACATTGCAAAGTGAAGGATCAAGCTTCCTGCACAGCTACTCTTTTAGCTTCAGAAGATATTTAGGAGACATAAGTAATAAAATCATTAACTTTTTCACTTCACAGACACCCTTCAATGTCTCTGTGAAACGCACCTTTGCCCTGGACCTAGGCGGGACAGCAATAGCATGCCTGGCACCAAGCCCTCTGCAAGTCTCCCTTTGCAAACAACTGCATCATGAGTGCTGAGGCAGCGTGGCCACTCATCGGCCTGTCCTGCCCTTCGCAGATAATATGTTTCTTTGAATACAGTGTAACCTTCTGTTCTCTATTAATTTCAGCTCTACTACTGGCTCAGCGACCAGTAGTAGAAAAAGTCTCTACGTAGTACATATAAAGCTAATGATATTGATTAATACAGTGGCTCCAACCTTCAGTTGAGCCAAGACATGCTTAAATTTATGTGATCTTCATTTTGCTCTGTTAGAACATACAAAGAAATATAACTGTAAATTGTAATATGTACTTTGTGCTGATACAGTACGATGACCGTTATTTAGGCATCTCCAAAATCTTGAAGGCTGATCTGAGCTTCCTTTTCATGAGCTTTAACCACGTACAGCTGAGTCACAACTTTAGACCAAGAGAGGAGAGCCTGAAGTGGTGTGCTGTGTGCCAGGACATCGTGAGCTCAGTGCCACAATAACATGGCTGCATGACACCTGGTCTGCTCACAGTCACAGTCTTCTGCAGCTGCCTGGAAAACACTGTGTAGACATGCTTTTCATCTTCAGTTTATTTTACACATTACTTCATATTTGATCTTACATCTGTCTTGATAGCTTAACTTCTTGTTTGTGGGATACCGAAAGCTGGTTGCTGCAGACTCCAGAGTGCTTTTTATTTTCTTAACTTTACATTATATAGATATTAAGCTAATTCATATTCTGCATTTTAAATGCGACATCAAGTTCTCTTCTAAGTGGATCCTACAAAAATTCTCAAACACCAGAAAAACCTTGAGATGCTCCAAAACCACTACTTTAATCAATGAGACCGAGTTTACGGTACTATTCTGAAATGACATGCATGTGCAAATCACTTGTGCATGTTTTAAATGAATAGACAACAATAAACTAAAAAATATTTTTTCTGCTGACATTAATGTACATGCGAGGCTTAACAATCATGACAAATGCAAATATTGCATTAACTTATGTATTCTCATACATAGAAATTGTAAATGAAGCAATATTGATGATCATTATTCAGATTGAGTAAGGGATCAAAGAGACCTAGCCGAAGTAAATGAAGGGCTACATGAGGTGAGATGCCTCCAATCACAATAATTACACATGAGTGGCTTCTGAAGGGAATAAGATGAAATACACTACATCTTACTGAGCTCCAAACTGCCCACCAGCTTCACAACCAAGGCATGGGCCAATGACTGTGTGAAGCCTGCCAGGATGACATTCCTCCTCTCCTACAGGCAATCACAATCCCTGTTCCTGCTCGGACTACTGACGAAACGACATCTTTAAAAGTAGTTTGCTGTCCTGACCTGATTGTGGTTGTAGGTTTATCACTCCAAGACACTTGGGAAACATTCATATGCAAACATTTCCATTTTTGCCTTACTACCCAAGTCTTGTCCCAAGGCTGGATCACACATGTCTTCGTACTATTCCAGAACTGACAGTAATGCAGATCATGACTACACCTCTGTCTCTCCATTTCTTAGACTTAAGCTCAAAACAAGTGGACAGCTCAATGAAGATTTCTATCTTAGAAAGCAAGATGAAAAATATCTGACTAGAGAGAAAATTGAAAATTAAAGGTCAATGTATTTTTAAAGAAAAAATTATTGAGGCTGAGAAAATCAAGAACACTTTAAAAAAGGAGGGATAGTTTTTTGGTGGTTTGTTTCGTTTTTGTTGTTTGGTTGGTTGTTTGGTTTTTATCTAAGTCCATAAAAATAAAGCCTTTCAACACCCCAGCTTAAAAGGATTTACAAAATTATCAAAATATTTTATTAATTGTCTTTAAACCTACTAAGGTATTTTTTCAGAAAAACTAAATCTCATATTTCTCTTTGCACAAGATTCTGGGGTAAGGGTTATTTCTTAAATATTTGTATTTGGGTTACCTGTTTGGGTGGGTCATGCATAAACTTCCACACCACGTGTCTTTTCATGTCTACAGAAAAGCCAAGAACCCAGAATCACACCTTAAATTGGACCAGGCTCTGTGAAGACCACCATGGCATGGCAGAGAGGACAACCAAAATACTTCTCTTTCCAGGGCTTTGCAACTCTCTGGGTACCAAACAGCTACTTTGCTTTGTCATGCACTTCCTGTTTTAACAAACACGGTCAGATTTAGCTTTAAGTATATTTTATCCAATTTAATGGAAGTCCCTGTGACACCAGGAATTGGCTATAAAACCAGCTTACTAAAAACTCTCAGTAAAAAATAGTAACTTTGGTTACAGTTTTCTTCACAGAAAACTTTTAAATTTTACTTTTCTCAGTGATACAGCTGAATAAAGAAAATGCCAGCTACAAACACTTGCTTTTTACAACACTGAAAATAAACCATTAGGCTTGCAAAGTTCTTCAGAAATTTGAAGAATTTGTAAGACATTCTCTACATGCATTTCTATTTAGAGTCCAACTCTAGCAAGGCTGTTCTGTGTACTTCAGAAACATCTGCCCACTCCCCACCTTGACAAGCTGCATCTCCACAAAATCAGCCAAAGCAGCAGCATTATAGCAGGTTCTAAAGAAGACAGACAGAAAAAAAACCAAAAAAAACAACAACCAACCAAACAAAAAAAACACACACCCCAAAAAAAACTACATGGAACTTCTCCTTGGGAAAGCAGAACTAATTTGGTGTTGACAGTAACCACCACTTGAGCACAAAACTCTCTGCAAATAAAGAAAATTTAGCAAAAAACCCAGTAAGATTAGAGTATGAGAAAAAGCCTTAGGGAGAAAAGGAGGGACATAGGAACCCATGGAAAGAACAACAGGGTCAGAAACAACACCACAAAAATCCTGCTTAGTGTCTATTTACTATCATACATATAAAACCAAATGAAAGTCAGAATTAAAACATCAATTAAGTTGGAAAAGACCTCTGAGATCATCGAGTCCAATCTATGACTGAACACCATGGCACTAAGTGACACATCCAGTCTTTCCTTAAACATCTCCAGGGACAGTGACTCCACTACCATCTTAGGCAGTCCATTCCAGCATCTAATCATCCTTTCTATGAATTCTTCCTAGAACAGAGCCAAGAGACAAACTATTTTAAAATCACAAAGGCCTCCAGAGTTCAAGAAGCATTCAGACAAGACCCTCAGGCACAAGGTGTGATTTTTGGGGTTGTCCTGTGCAGGGTCAGAAGCTGGACTTCAATGACTACTGTGAGTCCCATCCAACTCAGGATGTTCTATGATTCTGTGATAAAAGTTGGGTCTTGGTGATGACTAATTTTTTTCCCCCAGTTCAGTTGCCCTGTGAAAGAAATCAAAGATAACACAGCATTTAAGCTAGCTACAGTTTCTTGGAATATTTACTCTGAGCTTTGATCACCGGACCCAAATGTCTCAGTATGGTTCTGTGTTCCATTCTTATCCTTGATAGGGAACCTAAGCAGAAGTTCTTTCCCACATCCCATGAGTTGCTGCTTCTCATCTCCTGGTCAGAGCTTGGCAGAGATGATTACAGGAGCCAAGCAGCTGCACAACTACACCAAATGAAATTGACTGACCCCTTCAGAAAACCTTTTTCCCCATTATTTTCTAAAACCTGGGCCAAAGACTTGTGTATTTTGCATCATTCTCAGAATTGTTAAAAATGTTCACAAGAACCTTTCGTAAAAGAGCAGATTTCCATTATATGTGATTTAAGTTAATACTATTAAAAATCGGGGGAAAGTCATACTGAAAGATATATATAATCTTACTATAAAAACTTCTTGAATGAATCTGATTACATACACAAGTCAAACTCACAATTCAGCTTCCACCATTCATGTCTATCATTTCTGCATGAGTGTAAAATCTTGCTCAATTTGCCCAAACAAAGCCCACAGTACTCTACATTTTACTGAGAAAAGGAGGACTTTGGAGGTTTTGGGGATAAAGAGATGGAAGAATAGGTGGTATGTTAACTGGTCTTTCTTTTTCTGAGTATTTTGATACTTTAGATATTTCTGAATATTCTGATAGCATGTATTCTACACAATCAAAGGGGAATGGATAGTCAAATTGCTTTTTTTATTTTTTTCTGTATTAGAAAATAATAATTAGTATAGATTGCCAAACCATTAGAAACCTCTGAGAGGGGACCCATGAATAGTTTTGCCCTGAATTGCATTTGCTATAGATTAGTACTCCTGCTGGGTGTACTCCTGTTTTCCCTTTTATATTGTCTGAGAGGAGCAGATTAGGTGATCAGTCCTCAAGCTTTCTCTTAATCCTCTAAAATCTCCTGTGCTTCTCAAGTTTTCTCTCCTTTCCTAGCTGTCTTATCTACCCTTTACATTATGCTGGAAAGTAGCTTCCTTCATGATGCTACAATGTTAAACAGTCATTACTGCCACAACATACACTGTATATAATATATATAAATATATATATATAAATAAAATGGAAGCAAAAAAATAAAATACAATTTATAAAAGACTAATTATCGGAGATAAATATGGTCTGGCATTTCTCTGATTACTGCTAAGCTATCACCTGCTTAGTGACCTCTCCATCACACAAAGAGGAAAAAAGACTAAAAACAAGATGAATCACACAGCTAGACTGAAGTGACTCTGCCCAAAAGGTTTTTGGCTCAACTATATATTTCTGCACTGCAACCAGATAAATGCAAGAAAGAAGTATGAACATAGGATTTCTTCTCCGAAAACACTTGTGTCCAACCACTGAAAGCATCTGTGTGTGTCATTCACATCCTGCCACATCTTGAACAAGATGAAGATGCTCTTAGAAAAGCTTAACCTTCCCAGAATAGCAGCTGAGGATGTCAGTGTCAAAGGTGATTAAGGTCTCTATATACTAAACCACAGATTTTCCTGTGTAAAGTGCAAATTTGTAACACCAGCAATAAGATCAGAAATTAAGACCAGCAAAAACTTGTAGATCACAGTAGGACAACGCATTCTTTGTAAAAGCACACATCTTTTCAGCACAGGAAAACTCATGTTGGATGTAACAATCTCAGGCCTCTATTATAACCTCAATCTCTTTTACTTTTAGGTATACAAGGTCAAAATATTTTATGTGATGCTATATGTATAAATTTCAATCCCGCTGCCACCTTCTTACTTCTTATAAGAATGTTATTATCTAAACATCTGGATATCTGTTGTCTTCCCTGTAATATAATAAGCAATATTATATGGGCTGTATGTTCCTTTAGAAATATTGTATATGTATGCAGTTACATACACTGTGTTGAAGGTAACAGAGAAAAGTATATTCTTATGTTCTCTACACCTGACTGTGTCTTATGTTTCTCATGATGAAGAACAGGACCAGTAAAACCTACACACATTGTAAAGGCCTGTTTAAAAACTACTCACTTCATGATCTAAACTACTTGCAATAACAGATTATCTGATTAAAGCTCTTCTAACATAAGTAGATAAATTTATCTTACCTACAGGCACAAATGAGAGTGCATCTGCAAACTTACAATAATGTTTAACTATTGGTCCCTTTCACAGCTCAATAACACACACTAAAGAAGCATTTTAATAAATTCATCTGCCTTTTGTACTTCAGGGAAGGGGGGCAAAGAAGGAGCAAATGCAGACATCTCTAGTTTTCGTGTAAGCCAACAATTTAAAAAGCGTCTATTACAGTACACTTGGCTCCTGACGAACCACTCGAGAACCTGTCATAAGGCATGCCAAGTTCTTTCAAATCTCTGAACAGGTTTATTATTACTGCTCTACAAAGTCTGCAACAAGTCTTGGCAGACCTACCACTCAGCAAGAGGAACACTAGACCAGATGTGTTTAGAATCCAAAAGCACAAAGTTGCCATTTTCCATTTACAAGTCACCTTTAGTCTTTACAACTTTCAAACTATAGTCTATCCAGGGTATTGCCTACTTTAGCAAGACATATAGATGGCAATGTAATAATAGAGTTCAGTTGTCAGGCTAGCTCTTCATGGGCCAAACCCACTTTTCTAGTACATTTATTAGTCTTTTGGTAAATGTAACTGAAGACAAACTAAAATGACTAAATGCTGCTGGGCTGCAAAAATACAGAGAACAGATATACAGTATTTCAGTTGATATTCCCTGCAGCACTGTCTGGAGGATGTACTTAAACACACACGCATATCCAGGTTAATTTTGAATGATCTTTCCTCTCCCCTAGACTCCCCCTTTCCACACCCTACTCCCCAAAAAATTAGGAAAAACAAAACTATCATATTAGAGGTGGCCAGGATGACACCAATACTAAATAACTGATCAGTGATAAGAAATTCAAAACACCACAACTGTTAATTCTCAAATGGTCAAGTAATATAATAATGTAGTAATATTTATTAAACCCTGTTCTTTTTAAAAAAGAGTTTCTGGGTCACAGAATTTAAACAGAGAGACTTTAAGAAAGAAAATTAAAAATTAGCATTCTGTAGCATAATTCTTTGGCAAACAATGTCAGTTCCAGCATATTCAGGGGATAACTCATCAGAACAGAAAAGATTTTTTCACAAAAGAAATATGTATATGGCGTGTGGAGGCCAAAGGCTTCTCAGAGGTTTATAAAACTAGCTAAAATATGAACAATGGAAAATATCCCAGTATTTCATAAACACATACCTTCTCACCCAGAATTCTTTACAAAGATGTTGTTCTTTGAAACAGAAGCCATCAAATAACAAAGAGTATATTTTAGTAAAAAATTATAAAACTGAGGTAAAGTCCTACAGTGAGTGCAGATTCATAAAGGAGTGAATTAATCCCTGAAATATGTTGTTTGAAGTGCTATAAAAAATTGCAAATTTTTTGGTGATATGTGGTAGTTTGTTTTTTTGGTTTTTTTAAATGGTTGTGAATTTCACATCATTTTGCTACAGACTATAAAAACGACAAAACACTAGGAATCAATGAGACAATAAAGTGTTTGATAGTTTCCCAACCCCAAAGTGACTAAATTTCAAAAACCGTCATTTAAATTTTTTTATGAAAGCTTACACTACAATGAATAACTGTTGAAATAAGTTTAGGTTTCATTTCAGGGAATGAAGAGTCATCCATGTTGCAAATTTCTCTCTAGTTATGGAACACTCAGATTCCACAGTACTTCTCAAGTGGAAAAAACTACATCTCATCAGAAAAAAATTGCATTATTCAAACACTAATATATATATAGAAAGTGTTCTTCCCTGTATTTTGCATGCTACTAGTTTTTCATCAGACATGTAAACATTATGAAACTTAAGAAATTTGGCAAAAATTGCATACTTTAGAAAACAGCTCAATATAATGACAAGTTTTCAGAAGCAGCTAAGAACACATCAGAGACCTTTGATTTTGTTCGTTTTGAAAGGGCAGAGATTCTAGTGGAGTTGTTGTAGCATGGTTTAGTAAGCACAGAATTTCAAGCAGTGTGGATCAGTGTTAATCAATGATCAAAAAGCATTTTTAACTAAGGTCCTAGCAACTTCATAAGATTTTTAAATGTTCACCAACACCCAACAACCTTTGCTAAAGAAACATCTCAACTTTCCTGCTTACTGCTAGCATTTGCATGACAGTAGTCTTCCACACTATATCCACATGGCTTGTATCTTAGAGAACTTCAGCAGTGTAACATCTCAAAGCACTGACTTAGTATCTCACTTTAGCCCATGTGTCAGAGAGATAAGTTGAAATTTTAAAGAGCAAGGTTTATATACTAGGAACATGTTTCTAAAAACTAGTAGACATCTGCTGACAATTTCAGCAAAGATGCAAACAGGATGGTAGTAATTGGTATGCCTCATTACTATGTCTAGCATGGTAACCCAAATGCAGGGCATTATGGAGGCATTCTACTTCTTTCCTTACACAAACCAAGAAGAGTTGCTCAAAGGTGGACAACCTTATGGAAACAAGCATCACACGGTACTCTCAACATCTCTAGTACACCTATTCTCATCTTAATGACAAAGATCAGCAGTTGGAAAGGTCATGACTGAGACCTCCCAAGATGATGAAGAAGAGCAGCTAAACATGCCACAAGTTATGCAACTGCTGGGGGGGCAGGGGGAGAGTTCAAAAACCAAAGCAGATTGCTACAAAGACAGGCCTATGTACAACAGATAGATATCTATATAACTGTAGGGATAAATACCTGTATGCACAGGAACATCAGACAGTGCCAGACACCCTTCTCCTCAGGGAAAACTAAGAACCATGAGACACTATGCACATTTTACTCTACATGACCACCACACACTTTTCTATACACCTCCAAGGTGAACACTGGGATCTGACTCAGAGATTGATGAATGTGGGATTATCCGTGTTAATATTCTGATAACATTATGTCAACACAGTGAAAGGATAAGCTTATAGGAAACAAAGGGAGAATATTTCTATGGATCAGTGTTTCCTTCATAAACAAAATTTTGGGGTAGTAAACTTATTGGAAAGAAACTCTTTTTACATGGGAATTTTTCCATTCAGGTCATGTAATACTACTAACAATACATAACTTTCTGAGTGCAGTTGAAGAACAAACACACATTGAAAAACATGCCATAAAATGGGAGTTGTTTCTTTCAACAATATGATGAAATATATCAAATGGCACAAATGCCCTCCTACAAATCTTTGTGAACTTCATGCCAAGACATGTTTGGTTACTCCTTGTCAAGTTAGGTTCATTTTCTCCTTTCAACAAGCACCTCAAACAAAGATCTGTCCCACCATAATGAGATTACATAAAACATGCATCCACCTTAGTTATATAACACCACCTAAAATGGTCTTAAATACGCTTCTTTTACCAACAGGTTTTTTTCTAAACATTCCGGGCTTTCTGGACAATCAAAAATCTCAAGTAACCTTCTTCAGTTTAAGAAAGATGTATTTACAGTTTTGCTGCTTCTTAACTCCTTAAAGGAGTTATTAACATTATTTAAAAAGATAGTCAATCAAGAACATTTAACTGTTTAACAATACTCAACAGACAGTTGATTATAGAAAGACATGTCAGTGCACATATGGCAGGCAGATAAATTATGCACATCTGGATTACTTTTGGCAAGAAACACGGTTAAGTGTCTAACGCCAAGTTTAGCAATCTGTCACTATCAATATGTGCATTTATTTAAAAGACATCAAGGATTCAAAGTCATATTTTCTATTTCTTCATAAAAGTTCCAGCTCTTCATGAGACGGCAAAACAGGTGACAAAACATGTTGCTTAAATTGCCAAAGGCTGTATAAACAGGGAAAATTTTTAACTCACCATGCATATAGGAGTAGCCAAATTTTCAGGTCAACTCTACTCTTAGTCAGTTTATACTAATCTCTAATATGCAAGGTAGGTAATCAAGTTCTGATTAGCCAGCCTCAAAACTTAGCTCAAAATGGTAAAATTTGGAAAGTTGAAAGAAAATGAGACAATATGAAATTATCAGAGAAGCTGCAGTCACATCCTTATTTTTAACAAGAACTGATTATTTTTAGTGATAGTTCAGTGAGAAAATGCAACAACTCATATCTAGCTTTATTGACCAAAACTAAGTAACAGATTTAGTGGCAGAGAGAGCTTATATCATGTCGAAAGGCAAGCATAAAACTGAAGGTTGAAAAGTTATGCTTGTTCTTAATTTAAATCTAATATAAATAACCAAAACAGGAAAACTACAATAGATATGGATTAATATTGCCATAGAAATCAACTGTTGTATATTTAAAGAAAAAAAAAAATCAAAAAGCCAGAGCAGTTTTTTTCTCAAAAGAACAGAGGGTAGACCAACAAGGCCCTTACAGATCTAGAAGTATTTAAAAAATATGAACACTAAAATCAGATTTTGTGGCAAAAAACCCTACTTGTTTTCTTACACATAAAAATCATTCAGCTCTAACTAAAAAAGGGGAGAGGGGAAGAAGTAATGCCATTGTCTATAACTTTTTATTTTTAAAAAGCTGTAAAAACATGTTTTAAGAGTTCCAAGATTGCCTATTTCTTAATAGAAGATGAAAACCCCTTAGCCTGATGGCACTGTTTCTTTACTATAAGAAATTTCACTCAGCTTTAGTTCAATGATCATATTAGACTCATCCAGAGTTCTCATATGGTTTATAACTCTGAGAGAAATAAAATCTCTTTCTGTCTCATTTACACTGGATAGATATATGGAGACACAACATTTAGCCTCCATAAGTAAATTTAACTTTTATATTCATATTAGTATATGAATATCTGAACTATAGAAAAGCTTTGATTTGCATTTATAACAGAGCCTTAATTATACTTACAAGAAATTGAAATTACTTGAGATAGGTAATAATACTTATCCCAAATACTTATTAAAATTCATGTTAATATTTGCCATAGCAAATTATAACAATTTCTGAATATATTTCAGAACCTAAAACCTTGGCATGTTTTCTATAAAAATAGTAACCATTTACATTTTATTTCACACACAGAGGTAAATAAATAACCAGCCACAATATTTGAAATTAAAAAAAAAAAAAGAAAAAAAAACACAAAACTTGATTAACTACCTTATTGAACCCTAAATTTGCAGCTCAGAGTGAGTTTTAACCTAGCCAAATGTAAGAGGAGCTGGATGAAACCAGCAAAGAGACAGCAGAACTACTTGCCTTCCTGATGGGCAATCTCTTCCCCAAAAGAGGAAAAAGTATTGCACTGCTGGGGCTACTGGGACAACAGATTTCATACCAGCCTCAGGACAAAGGCAGCATGAATTCACACAGGTTTTTAAGAGTTTCACTTAAGATGGATTTTTGTTTGTTTGTTCATTTGTACTTTCCTGCTGGTTTGTTTCTCAGTGGATTGCAGTACCTGTTTCTCACCATAAATAATCTACTTCTCTTGCCTCCAGTACCTCTAAAATTTCACTCTTCTTCATAAGTACTCAAAGTAAATATGTGAAATTGGGCACAAGCATTTTCCACAACAGAAGAAGGAGTTGGGAAATTCTCCTGACAAGTATGCATGGAGCAATGTTTTGAACAAAATTAATTAAATGGAACTGAAAATCTCTTAAATCGGATAAGTGCAATGGGTTGCTTCCTAGGACAAAAATCTTGAACAGCACTGAAATGGGTAAAAACCAAGCTCTACAGAGTGACAGGTTAGGTATAACACAAACTGACAAATGTACACTCTCTACTGGGCACTTGACATGAATGAGTTATGTGCCAGCTAAAATAAACAGACATGGAACTTGGTAACTTCAGTTGTACTGTATTTCACTTTAAACTGCTTTCAGCAGATTGACAATAGCTTATACTGTGTAACAGTGGCTCTTTCACTGTACAAATACGTCCAGACTCAATAGAATTTACCTGTTTAGACACAATGGAATATCTTGAATGCTAAACTCTCTACCAGCAGAGGGGGAACCTCTATTGTGATTTCTTTCTTTCTTTCTTTCAACACACTACATAAGGAAACTTCTAAATCTGTTGTTTCACTTCTAACACATATAGGATGAAATTAATACTCCTACTTCCCATGAACATTCAAGACAGAAGACTCAAATTGGCTGGCTGCACTTGTTGCTTTGATCACACCATGAGACAGCATTTCTAGAGCTACTTCTAAGACCTTAGCACGTACCAGCATGACTGTACATTACAGGAACAGTATACACTCAGATTTTTCTTGATCTTTGTTCTGAATTACCTCTTATCAGTTTAAATAACTCATTTCACCATCAAAATCTTTTGGAGCTTTGTTCTTCTTTCAGAGAAATTAATGTTTCTTTCCATCTGCACTTTGAGTGTCTAAGTTATTTAAAACTACATACTGCCATTATCATCCTAGAGCATTCATAAGACTTTTCTATGTGGACATAAACTGGACAACAGCAATAACCTACTTCCACAAAGTCAACTGCAGTCTTGTGCAGCAAGTCAACAGCAAAGAAATTAACCTGCATTTCATAGAACTCAATAACTGCAATGACTATGGTCAATTCTCATTTTAATTTCTCTCCCTCAAAAGTCCCCCATGGATTAAAGAAAATTGTATATGTTATCCAACAAAACAATGCATCACTAGCTTGTAGGCTCAAAAAGAATATTGTATTATTCTGGTTGTTAAAAAAATACCTTCTTTCTGCCAATAGCATCTGAAAAAGTGGACAGTGGGCATTTGCTGGAGAGTCATCAAGGTGGAAACTTTGTACACAGAAGCATATTATGAATTAAAATATTTTAAATGCACACAGGTTTTATTTCATTTATGTATTTTCCTTTGCAAAACCCACAAAAGATGTTCTAGATAGGAGTTTGTCATGAAACAGTAATAGCAGATATAAACCAAGCAACACAGATCTAATGCAATTCAAGAAAAATATTGAAAACAGATTCTTACTCACCCTCCCCCCTTTTTTTGAAAGGGCTAAACATTGTATGGGCAAAACACTTTTCTCACTAGAAGATGAGTAAAAAAAAAAAAAAATAAAGACCCAAGCCCCTGTCTAACTTTGCCAAAATCTAATCTGAATGCTTAACTGTGCCATTACATTGTGCTCAAACAAAACTTTGATCATAAATTCCTTTTCAGAGACCAAAATGAATGACAATAGGAAAGCAGGTTTCTATGGCAGGGCAGCTCTGTTAAAGCTTTCAATAACCATGTCAGCTCCCAGGGGCTTTAATTTGCTTCTGTGGTGGCCTTTGTTTTTATCTTTAAAGAATTCAGTAACTACACGACATACACGTACTTAATTTTTTTCAGTATTCTTCGGTAAAATTCTAATTGCTCTCAGACATACATTTCTGAGGGATGATGGTCACCAGAGCAGATTTGCAGAGCACCACAGACAGGTGAGGCTCTCAGCTTCTGACAAGGAGTCCCAAATGCTGACAATTTCAATTCTTTTGGGGAGTCAAACAGGCAAGCACAGCTCTAATTTTCTGCTTTTTAGTATTCTTCTTCCCACTCAATGCTTGGTGACATTAGCTGGCACACCCTGTCTGTCAATATATTTTTTTTTCTGCAGAAGTAGATTTATGGGGGAAAAAGAGAAAGAAGGAGAATTTTCTAGGACTCTAGTTTGCTTTTCCCCTCTTCATCTCTTCTCCCTTGTTATTTGGCTGTTAAGATGAAGTACTTCAGTCTGCAAAGACAAGCAGAAGCTTATTACTGCATGATAAACAACAAACCTTTTATTTTCTATCAATAGCCTGCCAGTATCAGAGGCAGACTACAAGATACATGTAGTTTGGCCCTTTCAAAACAATACTGCAGATATTATGTGTAAATAATATTTCCCTAGAGCTATGAAACACAAAAAGTCTAATATGGCCCCACAATATAGTATCATAGCTGAGGAAAACCTTGTAGAATCCAGTCCCCAGCACACAAAAGTCAAGGGAGAAGTAGAATGCGGTTGTTAGAATGGTTGATATTGATCCATGCTTGGCATAGAAAACTATGATGATAAAGTTTTACTTTGAAAGTTTTCCTCAGTGTCTGAAAGCTCTTGAACAGAGATATTATGATGGTGGTATCCATAACATTTCCTCTTGTAGGATCAGCAAGTATTCTGCTAAAAGGATAGATAAGACCAGGCTGGATGGGGCCTTGAGCAATTTGGTCTGTTGGCTGGCCCCCTGCCCACAGCAGTAGGAGTGCAACTAGATAATCTTTAAGGCCCCTTCCAACCAATGCCATTCTATGATACTGAGAAACCCAAACTAAAATCAGAGTTTTTAAATAACAAGGTGACATAACCAAACTATTTTTGAAAGACAACTACTTTCAATAGCCCACTCAATAAGAACAGACTTCAATTTTCCTTTTATGAGCAGAAATTTAGACTTTCAGAGTGCTTTCAAGGAAGTTATAAAAATTATGGCAATAAATAATCACATCTGTCCCAGCAACAAAAGCTGCAGATAAGAAAACATTTCTCTGCACAAAGTATCCATCTAATCATGTCTGAACATGCAAGAGAGGAAACTTTGATAGAGCTGGTAATACTGATGGTCCTGATTAGGTCTATCACTGTTGTTGATGGAGGGCAGTTGTCCAGAGTGCAGTCAGCTGAAAAATCTGTGGAATCCTGTGGTGTTTTTCAGGATTTCTGGCAGTTTTTCCTGCATTTCTATAGAACTACATCAGTTTCTTGTGTGAGTCTTTTGTGGAGCTTAAACAGCAAATTCCTTTAACAGGTACAGGGTTGCCACACTGCTCAAGTAGCATTACTTTATAGCAATCTGCACAAAACTCCCATTGATTTATGAAGAGGGTCATGGGTCTAAGTTAAGTACAAAATAACTGATGAAGGAACATTTAAGTTCCGAAAAAGAGAACCAGACTTCCAATTTAAAGCTCTCTTTTCACTCCTAGGAAAAAAATCAGAATTTTATTAAAGCTTGCAAACAACTCCACTACACAAACCAGCTGAGACTACTTTTTGCATATTAATAAAGATTAAAAAGTTGTTATCTATTAGCAACTACACTCCATATATTCACGCTTGTAGTCTGAATAATACACACTAGAGTCTGACTTAATAATTCTGAAATACTTCCAAATAGAAACAATTTGTTTTTGCACACAAAATGAATTAATACTCCATTAAAAACACAAAGTCAATCAAAAGAAATGGAAACAACTGAAATAATCTAAACAGTAAAAGAGAATTTTAAATCTGTATGGTAAAAAGAATTATGGTCTTTAAGGTACATACTTGCAAAATGACCACTTTAGTACAGATTATTTTCTGCATTCTTTTACACCATAGCTGAATAACAAGGAGAAAAGTGATCACACAGAGAATATTAAATCACCATAGACCTCAAAAAACACACTCCGAGAACAACTGTTTCTAGCACAGGCACCCTTAACAGGAAGATAGTAAAACTGAGTGATACATACTGATATGAATGAAGCATGCAGGGTAATTTCTTTGTAAAAGATAACTAATTAGGAGATGCTCTGTATTATCTATGTCTCAGGTAACTTGAGAATACAATTTCAGAAGTTGAAAGTGCTATATATATTTCCAATTATTACAGTAAAAGAGAATTCAAACTGATATCAAAGAAATCAAAATCTCTTTCAAAGGGTCAAGAAAGGTCTTGAACAACACGACATTCAAGAGTCAGAGCAACATCACTATCACTTTCAGTTAATTTGCAGCTATTGCTGTCAAACAAGTTAAAAACTCACATAAACTTATGCAAGTACACTAAAACTGTCCCCTTCTTGTTACTGCAAAAATTAACCCTGTCCTTCTTGAAACCAGGACAGTCAACTAACATAGGTACTCACTGACTGGTAATCCTGAGGAGGGCAGGTCAACTCTTCCCTCATTTCCCTATTTGCAATTGACATACAATACACACTGCATTCTCAGGCATTTCCAGTTACTCATTGCAGTTCCTCAGAGTACTTAAAATTGTACTTTGCAGAACACATAAGCTGAAATAATTGTAAAGGCCCAGGACCAGAAGACCATCATACTAGTTTATTGTTTAAATGATTTGCACAACTTCTCCAGTTAGAGAAGACACTACTGAGACAGTAACATATGTGCGGTGCGGGACTCTCTGTGACCACAGTTATAATGACTGATAGCATGCTTCTTTTTGTATATCAAGGTCTACGCACACAAAAGCACTGTGATGTTGGCTGAATCACAACAATACTGGAAATGAAGAAAAATAGAAATATTCAATTATTACAATGATAGCACCTTTTGGGACATCATAGTCTCATCTTCTGTTCTGTTTGTCCAAACTTTTGCCTTAAGGTCTTAATTCCTGCTTAAGATTCATAGCAGACACATAGCAGAATCATCAATAATTAAGAGGCCATTAGTTTTGCGGTTGTAGCTGATAGTCTACCAGTGCTTAAATTACTGCAAAATGAATAGCAGGCTGTTATCTTACCTCAAAGATGACAAACAAATACATTAAAAGAGTGGCATGGTCCAATTCTACGCTACCATTTCAGCTAAACATGTAAGTACAGCTAGCAAGATGTATGAAAAAGATCCAGACAGCCTTCTGTCTAAAAACCCTGAAGGAAGGTGCAGTGTAGTCAGAGATGTAACTCCAGTTGTCTCTGGCATGACAATTTATAACTAAGGTCTCTCTTAAATCAGATTTTCTAACTCTTAGAAGAAAATGGAGCAGAAAGAAAAGCAACACAATTATTAATCTGAACCTTTCTGAGAAGGGCGGTTTTGAAAAATATTTTGTATCCAAGAAACTAGTCTCCACTCAGCCATGGGTGACCTCACCTAGGGCAATAGTCAAGGTTCTCCTCTTTCTTTACATCTGATTTCTCCCTCCATTCCCCTCTGCCTGAATTGCTTCTGTTTTAGGGCACAGATACATATGCTACTTGTTTTGTCTTCAAATGCCTTAGGGAGACTGAGACCATGAACATCCTGATCAATAGCACACAAAAGAAGATTGAAACACCAGATCATGCCTGAACCAAACTAACACAAAAAGGCACCACATGCCCCACTGCCAGACACAGAAGATTTTTAAATTATCTCTCAGTCAGCTTCTGTCAAAAATGGAGATAATACTTTGCCAGCCTTTGAACACAGTTCACTTCTGAAGCATCCATGTCTCTGCACAGGGGTTAACGATTGACAATCTAATGCCTTCTATATGCACAAAAATTATCAGCCAAACCCTGGCCTTATTACCCATGAGAGCAGACCCTTTAAGCTTTGACCCAGTTTGGTTAACTAACAGACATATTCTTAACTAAACCCTGCTGTCAAGTAAATATCAACAAACCAACACGTAACAAAACAAAAAAAACTTAATTCAATGTTCCTGATTTCAAAACAAGCAAATCTTCAGTCAATAAACATTCCTTATAATGCTACAAGTAAGTGAAAGGTGACTAACAGGCAAAAGACTTTTTAAATGCCTGGCAAGTTTGGAGGGGGTTTGGAAGGAACAAGCGTGCCAGAAACTTCTGGCCAGCACACTCTCTACAACAGCTGGCAATGGGATATCCAAGCATGCATTTTTGCTTCCTTTCCCAGACATAGTATTACCACCCCCACTTTCTTATTTATGCAGGGAAAGGGTGGCATTATTGAATTTATTTTCTTAGTTAAGCAAATTTTTTTCCTATTGCACAGAAAGAATTACTTCCAAAAGGAGAGAAAGCCAAATACATCTGGTGAACATTTTAAGCCCATTTTACAGATACTAAAAACTCAATTGTCAGAGTCCATTGGCATAGCATAACAGTCCAATTTTATGCACCATATTAGCTACTGCATTACTAGTTTAAAACAGTTTGAGGGTTATACTGTCAAATATAGATCAGAGATGCAAATAATTACTTCAGTGAAAAGTGAGAAGGCACACCCATTTTCTTTAGTAAAAGAGCACCTGAAAGTACTTTTATATTTTGCTTCTCCTCTTTTGCTAAACCTTAGTGTTTTCATCCTATTTATGATGTGGACTAAGTCATAACTACTTCACACTAATAAGGTTTTAACAGTGGATAACCCATGGGAACTGTAGCTTAACCTGAAAAAACGTTTTGCTGGAGGTTATATATCACAATATACAGATAAAAAGAAAAAACTTCTTAATCTTACATTTTAGTACCTATATCAAAAGTTAACATCTTTGCCTTAGAAGAAATGCTTGCCTAAAATGCAATTATGAACTGGAAGAAAATTTTTCCAAAATTTGGTCATATCCCCTCTTCTGTCATGAGTTGTCTTCCTGAATCAAGCAACAGTATTACCATCAAAAAAGAGCTTAATCTTTTCATATAATACCTGGTAAGTTTATGTGAACAAATTAGGCGGAAGCAAACTTTCTGTATTTTTAAAAGAATTTCCAGACACCAAGTTGCAAAAACTATTCACATCTTAAGGAAAGCTAACAAGAACACATGAAAATTTCCCTGTTCTTCAGATCAGTAAGTAATATTTACTCTTCCAGTGCCTGTGTCCAGCAGTATCAGTAATCTACTCTTGGACTGACTTTTGTTTGAAAGCAAATCTCGAAATACTACTTCAGTGTCTTGATTCCTAAACACACACCCTCAAAAATTAATCCAGCAAGATGACATTAGTCTATTCTCACTGACCGAATGCTTCATAATAAGCAGATTGGTGGAGATGACTTAATTCAGACACACTGAGTAACT
>JAWWEW010000088.1:55481566-55494962 GCA_035583185.1 Anabacerthia variegaticeps | reverse complement strand
TTTTTTCAAATAAAGATGCAATCTGTGATAATTAAATCAAATAGAAGAGCTAATAAAGAGTGCATAGAGACTGCACAGACAATGTTATTTAGGGAATGGAGAAAGTCAATGGAAAGAGAATTGTAGTAAGACTTAAATGTGCTTTGATTCAGTATTCTGATTTGTTAAACATTTTCCCATCATTTTATGCCCTAATAAGTTTCCATTGACTAACATGACCTAAAGCTACAGAGAACGCTAGCTGAGTGCAGAGTTTCCTAGAATTTATGTCCACCAAGTTGCTGCAACTAAACATCAGTTAAAATAATCAAGAAAATGGAAACATACATACAAGAGCACATTTTTTTGAGACTAGTCTTTGAATATAGTAATAACTAAACCACTTTAAACACTATGCTGTTTCAAAATAAATAAATTCGATATCAAAATTCTAATAATAAGTGAATTTTACAACATGTTAAAAAAAGGGGCAGGACATTGGGAAATTAATTGAGAAATGCAGCACTGTATATAAAAATGTACTTTGCTTCCCACATTTAAGTGTCACTGAAATTTCAGTTTATAAGGAAGTAAAACTATATCCATATGTTCACTGCAAACAAAAGACAACAAAGATAAACCGAAAATAATCTGACACCACAACTTAATACATAATCCAAGTTAAAACCAAAAGTTAATGTTCAATGTGAACACTGAAGCCTAACATCCTATTGTCTCCTCTTTCTTTCAACCAAGAAGAGACACTCCCTTAAAGTCAATGAAATTATTTGAATGATCAATGGGAGCAGAGTTCCTGAAGTGAGGTAAGAAATAAACTCTTAATTATGGTCAGCTGTTCTCAGATGTTTCGTTTCATGTATTTACTAATTGTAACAAGACATGAAGATCAAGACAACAACTTCTGTCCACAAGCTAAAAGGTAACTCAGTTCTATGACAATTGTGAAAAACTGATTTTTGACAGCCAGCAGGAATAAATATCAATTAGTGAAACATCAGAGAGCAGACAGAAAAAAGTGCCTTACCTCTACGAATACCCATTTGTTTTATTACCTACTGCTACAATGCACAATGATAATATAGCCAAAAAGTTGCACTTGAATTTTTACTACAGGCAGCCAGATCAGGAATAGGAATGACAAGAGTTTGTTAGGAGTTAAAGGCTATCAATGTAGCAGTTTAAAAGGATATTCTGCATCGTAGTTGTACCCTTCAAATCATGGAGATTCAGGCCACTTTCAAGTAAGTGAATGAACAGAAGAGGAAATATAAATTCAAAAATAGATAGCTTCAACAGTTTCTTTTAGCAATTGTAAAGCAGCAGGCTGTCAAGTCCAATTCAAGTGTTCAGAAGCAAGCTTTACTATTAGGAAAAATAGCTCTCCAGTACATAAGGACATTTTTTTATTTTTTTTGTGTCTTCATTTGTACATGTGAATTTAGGATAAATCTATGACTATTTCAAAATCAATGGCATGAAGATTAATGTTCACTCCAAGAGAAACAATAAAGGATATGAGTTAAAAAAAAATCAGAACATGCTGTAGAAGATTCAAAATCTATATTTCAGGGCAACTGGTGCTAAAATTTTATTTTTACGTATTTATGCATATGTGTGTATACATGTGTGTATTTAATAAATACAAATAAAAATTATATATTATACAAACACGCGTACACATACACTCTACAGATCTCAAAATAAGCAGCACGGGCACATAATTAAGGGGTCCCCAGGGCTCATAAAGAAAGTGCAACGACCTTGTTAGTGTTTGGCCTTTCTTTCGCACCCAGTCTCATTGTAAAACAGTCAACCATGAAAGTACTTTAAAAAGCTGGTTTTCTTTTTATTTACAGCATGATTTTATAATGTACCATTCATGTTTTAGAGAAGCTGGTACTTCTGTATATCTTTTTGGCAAATTCAACATGAACCACAAACTTTCCCATTTACAACTTTCAGAAATTTGAATGCTTTTGAATACCAGGATTTTCAACTTTGCAATTTAATGACAACCCTGCCTTTGGCCTTTCCTGACCTGTTGTGAAGTAAATCAGGCACACTAATGTGGGCTAACAAGTCTTTTTCACACTGTTCGATCACCCTGCATCTTTTTTCTCCACAGACACCGCCTCTCTCCCACTCTCTGTCTAGCCATCCTCCCTCAAAGCAAACAAAATGGTCACTGTAACCCTGCATTACTGCTCATTAGATCACAGGTTAGTCAAGTGGAACTGCCTGAGGTTCCCAAAGGAGAGCTATACTTCAAAAATCTGTCCATGTCAAATGAAGAAAAAACCCCTGAGCGTGGGGTCACCCAGATCAATGATCAAAAGAGACTGAGAATAGTGGAGGGGAAAAAAGGGGGGAAAAAAAGCGCCTTTTTTTTTTTTTTTTTGTAAAAAAACCAGCCTTCTGTATAATAAATCAGAATAGAAAGATACTAAGCTTTTTCTCCCCCTTTAACAACACTTCATTTTGGCTTTAAAATGGAATACCTTGTTTTTCAGAAGACTTTATAAGAGTATTTTTCAAGTGCTAAGAGTGAGGTTTCAATAAAACTCAAACTCACTCTAGGAAAATTAGCAAGAGAAATAATAATGGAAGATATTGGAGACTTTTTTTTCTCCTCCACATAAATATTGAACTATTCCAAAATTACTCAAAATGAATTTTCATTCAATTATGACTTTAATTTAAACAAATCATGTATTCTGAACCTCACAAGAAATGACAGAGGTAGCATTTTCACACAAAAGGTGGTCAACCAAAACTACATACTTTGAACTTTCCTGGACAGATGTGCAGGCATGAGCAATACTTCAAGAATGTGCAGTACCATTTCTGTACCCTTTCTTCATCTTTTAAGAACATAGAGCAATTTTTTAATAACAACTATAAAACCAGAAAACTCAAAACCAAAAATATTTTAAAATACAGTAATAACTTTATCTGCAAGTAACACATTTTGATACACAGAACAGACCAAATTACTCAGTAAAGAGTACTGACTGCTGACCAAGGTTCTGTGTACACACAGATCACAGATATCTCATTACATGTACCGCTCTGCTTACTTAAAATGAGTTATGTATTTTTAAAACAAACATACGTTGTATCACTAATGAAGACGCTGTTGCAGCTAAAGGGATCCTAATGTTTCCTGCAATGCTGGTGACAGAGCATCTTTTTGTTTATAGCTCCGAAAATATTTATTTTTCTGCACCAGAGAGTAACTCAAATTTCATTCTCTTATTCGCTTTCTCCTCAGCCACGAGTAAAGGCATAATTAGGAATGAGGAACAAAGGTAACTAAGTTGCAACAGAATATTTGATAGTAGGTTTGTAGTTAATACATGATCTCTTTTTAAAGCATTACTGAAACAGAACAAAGCTATAGGAAATCAAAGGCAAGAAATCCTTAAAACACTCAAATGTTTCATATAATTCCAGTAAACAATTTCCTAGCATGTATTACCAGATTAACGAAAAACAAAATGAGACTAAATCCCATGAAAATCCATTAGCAAAAAATACTGGAAAAAGTTTACAAAACAAGCTTGTATTGACAGAGAGACAGATGGGACAATTTAGTTTTAAATAAATAAAGCAACTCTAGCAAATATATAACATATATGGTATTCCCAATTATTCCTCCCTTTAGATATGTGTGGATGAGATTAATGGCCTTTTATGAAAAGCTCATTCTCTAATGCAGATTAAGCTTTTTTGCATTTTTTTATCAGTTTGCTAGACACCCTTCACTGTGTATTAATACTCAAACATGGAACTTCAGCACACATTCACTTTAAAGAGGCCTACACACAAATACTGACTCTTTAGTTTTAACACAGCATTAAAACAGCACAGGTCTTCTGACCCTTGCAACTTTGCATCTAAGCAGAATCTGAAAAACGAAATATAACAAAGAAGGTCAGAAAAAGTAAAGATATTGAGAAATGTTGTGTACACATAGCCATGGATTAGTCAACTACACTGTTAATACTCTATTCTTACAAATAGTAGGAAATAAAGTAGTGTGTGTGTAGATCTGATAAAACAAACACATTTTCACGAAAAAAAATTGCTCAAGTTTTGCCTTTTTTTTTTTTTTTAATATAATATCTAGTTTATTTGTTTGATCCTTCACGAAATTCTCTAGACTAACTTCCAGGCTGCTCAGATTCTAGCAGAACAAGTTACTGTTTCATGTCAGACTGCTGTAATAGATTTTCTAAACATTTGAACTATTTTGAGAAAACATTTACGCTTATAAAGGTTCCAGTATGACTAATGATATGCTGCAGTATCAACAAATTATCATTAGAATAATGTCGTTATATTCAAAACTCTGCTTCCAGTCTTATGAAGACGATTGTTCCCAGATGCTAGAGTGGATAATTCATGTTTCTTCAGGAGTTTGTTTGCATCTGCTGCTGAACCACTGCAAGAAGCGTGTGGGAGAATGGTTTCCTCTTTTTGAACCAAATGTCATTAAGCACTGAACAGAAGTGGTTTCTGAAGTAATAATGGACACTATTCTCAGCATACCTCCCTACAGAAGAAGGCTTTAAGCAAAAACTCGGCAGTACTCCATCCTCATCCTCCCTGAACTGTGAGACCCTTCAACACTTTTGAATTTGCAGAACACATTCCACTCTTTGTTTGAATCCCAGAGTGCTTTCTACTCTTCTCTTCTGTTTTACTGCCAGTAAAGTCTTGGGAAGTAACAGGGGGAAAAGTGCATGAGACTCACCACCAGGCCCCTTCCACTCCTTCTGTTATTCCTTATCTCTGGGTCACTCCATTTTCAAAAACCAGTATGTCCTTTCCAGCAATCAAGCTAATGACAATCTCTTATTATTGGCTTCCATGGAGTGTCCAAGACTTTTCCAGAAGCATAATGGCTTGAAAGAATCCCAGAACAAAAAAGACAGTTCAAAAGCTGAGAATGGGTAGGCAGGAATTTAATCTCACCTTATAATAGTAGGTATTTCCTTCTTAGCCTCCAACAATTGAATCATTGTACCAGTAACATGCATCCAGAACACTGATGCAAAGATGATCTCTGCTCCCTATCCTGTCACTTGGAAATATGTCTTGTTTCATGAAGTCTCACATATATGCCATCATCTCCATGTCCAGAGGTGCATGATTTGCTCCCACTCATAGGAATTTTACGCTCACACAGCTAAAGCAGATTTAGTCTCCAGTGGGCCAATTTTCAGTTTTGCTTTCCTTTGTGCTGCAGCTCATGCTCAAAAGAAATTCTGCTAAAGCATCCTCAGAAATGCTGAGTTTGAATAGAAAGAGAAAGCATCCTATACCCAAGCTGAACTCTGAGCACCATCTGTTTGATGCAAGTTTTAAGAAACCCTGCATACACATGTTCCCAGCAAGCTCTTTGGGATGCTGGTTAAATTCAGGCAATATTAATCTATGCTGCTTCACACTGCAGGTAGTGCAGATGCAGCTGAAAATTTTCTACTTTTGTGACATATGATTAAAATGCAACTTTAAATACCTACATGGACATAAAATAGATGGATTTTCTCCTGTTGTGGTTTTTGTTGAGCTACCCTGACATGACCAATAAAGATGCTTGTCATGATTTCCCATGTGTGTTTGAGTATCTAATTCCTGCAGAATGGACTGTGGCCAGAAATTAATTTCATACACTGCCTGACTGCGCTAATGTAATGAAGATTATGTGGTCACAATGAACTTGAAAAACATTTCTTTTAAATTTACTTCTGTTATAAAAAAAATAGTTCAACTACACAAAATGAGAATCTTCCTTGGTAAATACAGCATTCACATTATATTTAACTTCCATTTAATTGGCAAACTTATTTTAGCACTAAGGACAAAAATAAAAGAGAAGGATATGTCCTCATCTTTTAAAAAGCAGCAGCTTGTATTCTTGAACTCAAGAATTCAGTCTAATATATATAGGAAGGATGCCTGAAAGAAAAACACATACTAAATCACTTTTACAATAGCAGAGTTTTCATAAACTTGATCCAATGCATTACTAAATACTTTTCCATTCTTTTCCAACAGAACCTGAGACATTTTTTATAAAAATGGCAGTTATATTTAGAAAGCAGTTATATAGCCACTATTTTGTTCCATTTGAAATAGTTATTAATTCTGAAAGAAATATATCTTCTATTGCTCATGAAAAATGTCACTAACAGTAATTAAATTTTTGAGCATTCAAAAATTCCTCTGAACAGCAGTATCATGGACATAGAGGCCCAAAAGGATCATAATGATTGTGTGGCCAGATTTGCTTCCAACAGGCCTCAGGATTTCATTTAATTCTCTACTACAGCTGAGCAAATTTTGATCAAGAAAAAAGGTTTCAGAAAGAACTGGAAAAAGCTGTGCTCTTCTCAGCTCCAGCAGTCTTTACTGAACACCATATAAGAATTTGTTAGTATAAAAATATTTATGAAAAACATTTACTAAAATATGAATACAGATTTTTATCTGGAAGCATTTTAAAGTTTCTCCATAAATTTGATTTTTATTTATGCTCTATCTAGGCTTTACCTTTGCAAGTGAAGCCAACTCCTTCTCTTTCAATGGCATTTTCTTTCTTCTTCCTTGGCTTCGAAGATGACAAAGACACTGAATTTTCGAAGCACATAGTGAAAATAAATGCTTCTTTCCTATCTCCCTCTGAAGTCCAGTAAACATAATTGCACCCTTACTCTAGAACATTCACTGTTAAAGGAGACGGGGACATTATTCCAGTATTTCCTGTATAACTGTCTTCTGCTGTGGTTCATTGTTGAGGGATAACAAAAAGACATGAGAAGTAAGGTGGTAGGTAGAAAGGTGAGGGCCTAACTGGGTTCCATATCTCCAGCCTTCTGCACCAGTACCACTTTTTCACCTTCCTCTCATCTCTTGTTTGTCCCTGTATGCTAACTTATCCAATTATCTTATCATCTCAGTCTGTTTAAGACCATGAGGAAGGATGGCAGTTAAGTAATTCTTATGCCCAAACGATCTCCTCACATGGTCACACAAGCAGTCAGCTTGTCACACCTTAAAGATGGGAGAGGCAAAGAGGCCAGCATGCAAACCAATACTGCTCATAAAAGAAACACTGTAAGTACCCACCATCTATATACATACCAAACAACCATTTGAGGACTCAAAAAGTTCTGTAAAAATCAAGTTACTTAAGTTCAAAACTATATACAGCAATACTCTTGAAAATCTACCCCAAAACATGCAGCTTTTTTTGCAGACCTGTATCTAGCACGATGAGCTGCAAGGGCCATTCAAAAGATATACTTCCCTAGGGACAATTTTATGTTGTGAAACTGGTGTATGTGGATAGTCCTTCCACTCCTGTGTCTGAGTTACTCCACTGTATTCTTCAGCTCCTTGTACATTGTGAAGTATGTGCACATTTGCTGGTGTGCTCAAGCATTTGTTTCTGTATCTTCAAGAAGGTCATCCCAAAGCAAAGTTTTGAGGGGCAGTCTTTCAACTCAGTTCCTTGCAGGCTTATTTCCTTGTCAAGAGCACAACTAGGAATTTACTGTTTAGAGAGATGCTTTTTTTTTTCTTTTGTTAAATGGGCCACATACATTGGGACAACAATGATAAGCTGTATTAAGTGAAATTATTCACCTAAAACGATCAACAATATCAATATATATTTTTATCTAATGAAAACATATAGGAGATTTTATCTGTTATGGCTTTGTTTATTGTAAAATATAACTGAAGCACAAATTCATATAAACAAAAACTATGTTTGCTGTTTGGATTCAGTCTTGCAACTGTACGAAATTGTTTTGCTGTTCACATCTATCTAGGATGTGGATCTACTCACATTTATTTAAAATGCTCATATTTTTATATTGCATTTTATGTATGTTATTTTTATTTTAGGATCTTTTTATATATAAATCATCTTCCTAACAGGTCTGAAGAAATTCTTTACTCAGAATGGGAGTTCATGTGAGACATGCAAATAAGAGTTATTTCTGCATTGTTCTAAACATGGCAAAACTAATATTTCCTAAACATCAGTTTAATAATATTCCCCTCTCCCGCAAATGTGCTCATAACTGAAGTCTGACAAATAACTCCTCTGTTCCCTCAAAGGCCACAGTTGGGAAGGAAGCAGCCAATACTCAAAATAGCAGAGTCCAGCTCCAAAACAATCATCAAATATCAGGGGATACACCTTGGATGAGAAGAAGTATTTGCAGTGAGGGGATTGCAAATATTAAGGTCATTAAGGTCACTATGATCTCAAAACAGGGTAGGAACCTATATTTTGGCTATTTACTGCACTAATCTGAAGATAAATCATCTCAGAAACAGTTTCTTGAGGAACCAAAAATCTGTCCCCAATTTAACTTTGCCATGGATGTCCCTGCCATAAAGTACACAGATTTGCAACAGCTGGGCTTTGAGAATTCAAATAGGTGAATTAATTCAAGAGGCTTGACTGGGGTGAGGACCAGACAGGCTGCAGAGAGCACTTTTTCACTCTTGGTTTGGGCTGAGTATTTTAGTACCTGCTGCTGGAGCAAATATCTGCTCAGAACTGTTAGCTGAGATACTGCATACACTCTGCAGCTAAACCTCCTCGGATGTCACTGCTCAGTGCAGTTTTTCAGATTGCTAGTAATGACATCTATAGCTGGTACACTGAAAGAGTTTCCAGAAGGAAACCATTTCCCTCTAACTAGCAGACACTACAGAAAGCACGACCTATGGAAAAACAGTATGAAGACAGTGAAATACTACATCCAGGAATTGAGCTTCTCACACACAACCAACTTAGACCATTGGCAGGCCCAGAAAGCCCAGTGCTGAGAGTACTCCAGATCCCCAGCACCAGGAAGACCCTCCGCAGATGCTGGCAAACCTGAACATTCTCCCTCAATGGTTATTTAGCTTTAAGATACTTAAGGCTTCAGGAAGACATTGTTTATCTACAAAATTATTCCTAGACATAAACAGAGGAGAAACTGGCAGAATAATAGCTCTCACAGCCCTAAGATGGCTCTTTTTATAAGGAGAGTCACCCTCCACCACTGTGCTAGCAGAAAATCCAGTTAAACACTGTCAGCGATTTAAAACCCATATGCCTTGAAATATTCTCAAACAGATAAATGTGAATATGCTTTTGCTTTTGAAAATACTGTTTGTAATTCAAATATATTTTTTTAGTCTTGCTCTATCAAACTAAAAAAGGAAAATGGGAATGATCCTCTGGTGCAATTTCACGCACCCATCACTTCAACTTTGAGTAAGATCTTGTATGCAAGAGAAAAGACAGCACTTGTGATCAGCATCAGGTTTCCACATTATTTCTTTTTCCTAACAACAATCTTTAAAACCATAATATAACCTTAAAATAGACTGAGAAGACTTTTGATTCACTGTTCATTAGTTAGTCTATATTAAAAAGTGTTTTTTAAATGAATACTTAGAACAAATCTTCAATTATTTCTCCTGCTACTAGTGGTCACCAATATATATATATACGAAAGAAATGTATTAATTTCCTGTCTTTTCAGAAAACTATAGGAAAACACACCAAAAGTTCATACTCTGTAAACATCTTCATGCAGATAGTTTTAGAATAGAATAGTTCAATTGGAACAAACCCACAATTATCATCCAGTGCAAGTGCAATCTTAAAACAGCCTTAAATATAATAAACTCCCCTAAACTAACGTGCCGCCAGACATGAAGCTGCTTCACTACTCAACCAGAAAAACTAGTTTGATTTCGTTTCTCCTTTGGCCAGTCCTGCATGGCTTCAAGAAGTCCTCATCAGATTCAGCCAAGTGCTCAGCACAGCCTACTCCTAAACACAGTGGCTACAGGTAGCTTTGAATGTGTGCTATCTGCAGCTCCTAAACATTGCTCGGACCTGGGAGGAAAGTGACTCTCAGTTTGCACACTGCTTCAAATCACAAGAATCCACTGCAATATCAATCTTCTGATGCTATTACACAAAGTAACATAGATTACAAAATAAAAATTAATAGGTTGATAATCACAGTAATGCTGCTATTCCCTTGCAAAGCAACTTGAAGCACTTTTATCACCATCAATTCTCTGAAATATTTTTAAGCCTGTAACAGCAATCTGACTAATCAAAACTAATTTCTATAATCAAAAGTACTTTTGTGATGAAAAAGCAGAAGTACACTCCATCAGCAACATACTTATTTAAAAGAATATATAATTAGGTATTGTTTTAGAACTGCACCTTGTGTTTTGGAAACCATGGCCAAACTGATATGTCACCGTCTTCCCATATGCTGAGTAATTAAATTTATTGTAACTAAACTTTAAAAATTTATTGTAACTTGTAACTATTTTTATTTACTCTTTCAGAAGGTTTTCAAAGCTACCATCAGAACTGATTTACATATGATTCATTCTTCATTATTGTAATTTTAAACTAAACAAAGGATATTTTGCAGCAAACCTATTGACTCAAATATGACTGAATGAGTTTTATAGTCTGGTTAACATACACAGTCTTTACTTTGGCATGGCTCAGTTGAAATCACTTAGCAAATATTTGAAAACATCCAAATAGGTGCCACCGTCACAGGAAAAACAAAACAACTTACAAGTATCTTTGACATGAGAAGATGGAATAAACACCATAGAAGTTAACATAAGAGAAATAAGAGGGACATAATCATCTATAGTTTCTAAAATTAAATGTAAAATTTACTTTCTTGATTTCATTTTAAAATCAGAATAACTAGGAAACAGATCAGCAACTAAGCTCAGGAAAAAAAAAAAAGGATTAGTATTTCAATTTGGCTTCTCCCGTAATTTTCCCTGGTCACTTCAATAATATGAAGTACATTCTGCAAAACTGCAAAATTAACTAGATTAAATTACATTTCACATATTAAAGAAGTTATGATATTTTTGCAAATAGGTATTGTAACTGTGAATTGAACTAGCCATGACATTGCTTATTATTGACAGCATGCAGCTACTACAGTACCATTTCTACCTAAGCAATGGACAGAAAAAACACATTAAATAAAATACAACATTTTGAAAGATTGAAGCAACTGCATTTCCCAAAAATAAATATAACTAACATCTGTTGCAGAAACTGCCTGGCACTTGTACAGTTTTGTGAAGAATTTTTGTTGTACATAAATATTTTTCTACATTTCCTATTATGCACCACTCAGATATTTTCCTTAATTATACTCCAATGAGTCCTTTCATATCCATTACGGCAAGGCAATTTGTTGCTTAAAATAATGCATACATACTTTTAAATTTCAACTGTGATTCATCTGTCTTCTGACATAAAAAAAAAACACAAGGAAATATCTATAATTAATGGATTTAGTTCAGCAAAACTGTCTAATAAAACTCTCAATGCTCAACCTATTACTTTTGTAAAATACTTAAATATACTGGTTTTGATTTAAGGAATGGTCTTATGAGTCATCATTTTACTTTCATTTCCCATCTCAATAATGAGGACAACAGTATAACAAAGCATTCAGGAAAGCAAGAACATTCCATTCTAAAATTGGCCAAAATGACCAAATAAGGCTTCCACTTTGTATATGCAACAAACATAGCACACCACTTTTTCCAGGGACAATATAACAAGTTTCTGACATTCTGCTCTTTTTGGTTTTAGGGGGGCTTTGTTTTCTTTTCTTTTCCTTTTTTATTTTTTTAATATTTGAATTTTGTTTTCCACTATTCTTAACTAAAGACTTGTAAAGACAAATACTGAGCACTTGATACAGGGATACAGAGTTGTGACATTCTTTTTTTTTTTTTCCTGAAAATACCCATAAGCTGTGTACATTTAACAAAATTCTTGTGTGCAGCATTTCATGCACACTCAGAGTAGCAATGCTACGATAATACACTGTAAGATTTTTCTCTTTTTTTTATAAAAAAGAAAAGCATGCAGTAGAAACCTCTTTAAATGCTATAGTAAGTGCATAGATATCTACTACCATACTGAGGTATCAAGCAACTGTAAATGAAGAATGATGTGAAAATGACAGTACTGCCAATAAAAGAAAAGAAATTTTAACTCTAAATACGCAAAAAATTCAGTTAAGGCCCAAAAGTCAAGACCACACAAGCTCAACTGCAAAATGGGAGAGTTACATCTGAAATTTACTATAAAACAAACCAACTGGCATTGTGTCCACTATTCTTAAAAAATCAGACAAGGAACATTTCTTAATTATATTTTTTATCAAAAACCTCAACTGACATGCAACCAAATTGGGGATTTTAAAAATGAAAAATGTAGCAAAATAAGAGATACTGAAATCATGGGGGGAAAAGAATTTTTGTTGATGGAAATAGAGATCTCTTTTGATCTATGAAAAAATCAAAAAGCATAGTGTATACTTGGATGTTAAAATGAAATCAGTTGTGTCTCAGGATATTATAATTTTTAAAGCAGAAGGTTTAGAAATGTATGCTTTGCTTTTATGCGGTAAAATAGACTAGGCCAAATTATTAAACTGGTACATCAAAATCCATATTATGTTTCCTTTAAATAGTCATCATTACTTTCTAAGTCTGTTTTTACATGAACAAGACAGAGAACTTGTAGATTCTACCACTGCATCATTTTAGTTTACCTTTTTATGTAACTTGATATACTAACTTCAGATTCCGTATTTTTTTGTCCTTTTCCCTAAGCACAGATTCTTGGAGGAAAGGACCAACAATTTAATAAAATATTTTACAGCGTAGTTTACATCACCCTCAATCTCTTTATATTAAAAAGATCACTACACTCCAGTCATATTCACACCCTTTTATAACACATAATAATCTTAACTTCATTTGGCTAAGAAAGGAGGCATAAGCAGCAATAAAGCAGTAAAGACAGTATGTTCAACTCCACTGTACTAATAGTAGCTATACTACAGATAGGTTTGTTCTGAAAGTCTGAAACTGTATTTTAAATAAAGTTCACATAAGCAAGAATCAAGTTTAAGTACAAAGTAACGATACAGTAAAGTGCTGAAACAGTTTTCGCTCTGCTGCAATGACAGAACAAAGAGATTTCACATACAATCTTGAATATGAGTCCTTTAAGTGACGTTTATGAGCAGAACGACACAATCAAATTTTAGCATCTCCCTACAACTTCAGAAGACTAAGTAGAGCTTCTCATGAAGAATCAGTAACTTTCAGCATTTTTTTAATGTATGTGACATGATAGGAATATAGATGAGGAATTTTTCAGAAACTGAAGATCAAATAGTACACTGACTAGAAGAATTACATAATTTACTATCTGATAGCTGGAAATTAGACCAAAATATTACTCATTAGAAGGGGAAAATCAGAACTAGTCAAGGACTTCAGAACAGGAATT
>JAWWEW010000088.1:55466834-55481428 GCA_035583185.1 Anabacerthia variegaticeps | reverse complement strand
GAATTGAAACTCTGCCCTCACATCTGTACACAGCAATTCAGGAAAAAAGCTTTTACATAAAAAAAGGCAACCCATGGCTGCAGTCTATTCCTTTAAGCAGTTGAAAAGAAAGGAGTAATGGAATAGTGCAAAATTAAAACTAATAGCAAATAAAAACACAAGCTAAACAAAAAAACAGTCACAGCAGCTTTTCATAGGAGTAGTTTAGAAAACATCTTTTCTCCCTTAAGCAAAATATGGTGAAAGCAGAAGATCTGCTTGTATCCAAGTGTTATTTGTCTGTTTTCCAGAACAATTTAGCCTGTATAGAATGCACTGGACTAAGTTATTAGGGATTGGAACTGTTCTTGGTCTGCATACTTACAGCAAAGAGAAATTGAGGCCAGTCCTTAACTAGCATGTCAGTTGTGTGCAGATAGTAAATACAAACAGGCAAGATGCTGCCACATTAACATACCTCTTGTACAGAGCGAGCTGCTGGCTTGTCTTGATGATTGGCCAGTATTAAAAATGGCAAAGTACATAACTGTGGGTGCTGGAGAGCAGAATGCAGTTCATTCCTAGCAGTTTCAAGATCATCTTCAGAGGAGGCGCTATCTAATACGAATATTACCCCTTGGGATCCTTGGTAATAACGACTCCAGTATTTCCTGATATTGTCAGCTCCTTTCAAGACAATAATAAGAATTAATTAAAACAAGAATAATTTAACAAATTTAACACTTGTAACTGAAAAGAAATGATCTCATTAGAACAATCAAAACAATTAATTAAATTTTCTCTTAATTTCCATGAAATTAATAACAAAAGAAGAAAAAGCAATCAGATATCAAACACACACATGCAAATGCCAAATCAACATTGTTTAAATAAGGAAGGAAGTTGACTCAATGCAGCTTCCCTTAAAGCTTCTGCTCTGTTAATGAGTATGGGCAGAACTATCGTGCTTCCAGTATCACAAAGTCTAATCCTCTCACTGAAGTATCTTGACACTACTACCTAAAGCTTTGTCCGTTCTTTTTCACTTATCCCTGAAGCTCCTTGCCATAACCTGAAGCTTCTGTTATGGAGCTCATTTCAGAGCATGATAAGGTCTTCTTGTTCATCTCCAACCCATCAGGCAATCACTTCATAATTGGGGAAAAAAGGTGTCATGAAAGCCTATTAAAGCAATTAGACACTTAATAGGGAGAATGATGATACAATAGTGAGTTGAACAGTGAATGAGGAGCTATGATGACAACATGCAAAGGCATTTGGTTTAAACTACTTTTGTCTGTCAACCACACTACGGATTCTGAAAGAGCCCAACAGTAGACACATGAGTGACTGTACAGGCTTATATGCCACAGTAATTTTTAGGACACAGTTCAGCAGCACTCAGCCATCTCAACAGAAGCCAAGCAATAAGGTTATCAACAGAAAGCTTTTGTCTCCCCTAGAGAGCAGCATATGTCGTAGCATTGAGGTAGGGAAAAAAAAAATTGTATTTGACAGCTGTCAAACTATCTAAACTATGATTTGGATATGGGCTATTCTTTGTATGTCTGAATCTGGCACCACACTCATGGGGACAAACACTGAACAGTGAACGCAGCAGCAATAGTCTAGTGGAAAACTCGACATGTCTGCCAGACAGTGACTTGCAGAAATGTAATGAAGGTATCTTTTATAGACATTTTTACTTCCTTTCAAACAGGGAAAAGTGAACTTACGTGTATACACAGATATCAAGGGCTTAAAACAACAAAACTGTGCTTTTCAGTGAAACAACACAAAACTTCTGAGAAATATGTAGGCACATAAGGAGATTTTAAAGCAACATAATGACAATAACATTGACATGATACTTAAGAGTATTCAATTAATTCATACAACAGAAAAGCCAGTCACTAACCAAAGGTGAAGAAATAAATATCTAGAAAGGAATTTACACAATATATTTTAGATATTTGACTCAAAAGTATTCAAATCTTGCCTCTTGGAGTAACTGTCATCTTTGTACCAGCCACACTGGAACATCAAGCACTTTGTTTCTGTATCTGCACCCAGCACCATGTACATGGATAATGAACATTATGAACACACAGACATACACTTTTTTTGTACAGAGAATACTGAAGCCACATTTAACCTGGGTTTTTGTGTAAGAGACCTACAGAGTTGACTACTTAAAGACAAATGACTATGGGGTTTAGTCCAGATCTTGCTTAATTTCTGTGTTAATTTAACCAGACTCAAAGTAACAGTGCACAAATAGGACAAAAGTTTCATTTATTTTATCATCAACCTCTGAAGATTATATTATGATTATATAAACAGAAGAGGGATTGCATTGAAAACTAGTTCTATGTTTCTGTACCATACAAATATCTGCCAACTGTAATTCTAAAGAATTTTATAGCATCTGATATTAGATGATCTGGTCTTTCCCAACAGCTGTCTATGTCAGAACCAAATGAAGCAAGTTGCCAGAGGGACACTATTTACATAGCCACACACAGCAGTGTTGCAGGCATCTGAAGTATCACGTTACTTTAAAAACTATAGAGAATCATTTTCAATGAACTTAAAGGCCAAGACCATGATCAGTACTTTGAAGGCATTTTTTTTTTTCCTAGCAACATAGCATCTGTCTTATTTACTCTAAGCATCAGTCTGCTACTTTTCAATCACATCACTGCCAGAACTTGAGTCTTATCTTTGTAACCATAGTAATTCTAAACAGAAAAACTGTGTGGTGAACTGCAGAGCATCTGACCTCCTGTATTCAGGCACATGGAGGAAAGTACCCCATGGATCCCTACATGGGAAATTGGAGCCAGAAAAGGAGTGTGCTGATTTGGTGACCTTACACTCCTGTCTTTTTGGTACAGGTTCTTTAGCAACTTAGCTTTGTTTCTTCACAAAGGAGCACCACCAAAGTTTAGTAGTCCTTTTCTCTCCAGCTCTGGTCATTCACCATGGCACAGTTGTAAGAACCAACTTACAATATACAATGAAACTTGGTATTTCCTTTGGGATCTTCCATTATTCTAATGACCTGCTCTGAAATTGCTTACACTTCAGTTCTGAGGAAATCACAGCCTGAGGTTTAAGAATAAGAATAATTTGCACTAAGCAGACAAGAAAAAAGACTGCTAAAGCCTGTACCTTGGGGTGCCATTTTAAACCAAGTTTCTGGCAAATGCACTTGAAAAATAACTCTTGGCATCAAGAAGCTATCGGCAGCTGGAAATCACAATTTAAGCAAGACAAATAATTTGATATTCTTTTGCCATAACTCTTTATATCCAAGGATCGTAATTTGCTCTCAGCTTCTTTCCTCAGAGCACTAAGCAGAATGTTGTGGAGTTATCCTGGGAAAGAAATACTGGACTATGAATAGTGATCCAGATTTCACACTTTGTCCCATGACCAATTCACTCTTAGAAAGTAAGCAGTTGTTTTTTCAAGGTACAGTTTAACACTACACTACACTTTTCATCTATTCCAAAGATTTCTAAAAAAAGAAGTTTCAAAGTCTCAGTTCTTTGGCAATCCAGAATGTAATGTGCAGCCATTAAACATTCTCAGGCTCTCAGAAGACTGATGAGATAAAACCAGGAACTTAACTTAACTGGTACCCAAAACATCCTACCAAACAATAGTAACACATAAAATAGGCATTTAGGTTTGCTGGCCTAGTATCATGTATTTCTCTAACAGCTTTGCACCATACAGCTGTTTCTTCAACCACTTTATGCATAAACTAAGATAAAAAGAATAAAAATAAAATAAACAAAAATCTCCAAAACATCAGAAAAACATAGTAATTCACAGTAGACTTAGGGAACATGCCATATAAAAGGTCTGTTAAAATGTGATGTTCAGTGCAGTAGCTTCGTCAGACACGGACAAGAGACAAAACTCATGGCTAAGAGAATGATTTGTGTCCCTCAGCAATGAACCTATGGGAGTGGGTTGAGTCCGGTGATATGTCTAAAGCATCCAATTTATAAATAAGCTGAGGGGGGAGGAAACAAAAGAAAATAAACAAAAACCCCCAAAACCAAACCAAACACCAAAAACAACAACAAACCCTCCCCAAATAAATAAAAAACCCCAAACAAAAAACCCTGAAACCTCCCAATCCAACAACAACAACAACAAAAAAAACCAACAAAAAACCCCCAAAACTAAAAACCCACAAAACAAACAAACAAAAATCAACACACTACAACACAATCACATCACTTATTAGAAAAGATAGTATTCAATCAAACATAGGCTTGAATTGCTTTATAACAGTCAAAAAACAAACTCTGCTTACAGAAAAATGACATGTTGTAATTAAAAACCTCAATCATTTCCCATTTCTACAGGGCAGGTTTATTCAACTAACTACTGTTAAAGAGCTTGCATTTTGATATTTTTAAGTATCCTATAAATAAATTCCATGGAATAGTGCAAGTCAACATGGTTAATGATTTGTATCAGTGTCAACAGTATCCCTTGGAAGCTGTGGGGAAGATTTTGAGTTATATGCAGTTTAATACACACCTAAAACAGGTTGCACAGGTATACAGTCCTGTAAATATTACACAAAACACAGAGCTGCAAATCTTCCTTTCAACTATAAATACTTCTATTTACAACTCCAGTCCCATCAGTTTGAGGCTTCTTTCAATTCCCTTCATTGCTGTACTTTCAGAACAACAGAATATAACACTACAGAAAAAAAGTCACTTAAACGAATTTCCATGTGTCAAATTTGTTACTTGTCAGACTTGTACCAAGTCTCCATCAAGACCACAATGAATGACACACAGCCCTTGCTTCAAGATAGTCTAGTCTGCACATTAAAGCTCTTGTTCACCTCAAAATACATCACAGGTCTGGAGAAGTTATAGTCTCAAATCAAGGGAAGAACTTTTTTTCCTTGCCATCAAAAACAGTTAATGTGGGGATATGAAAGATTGCAGACTGAAAATAACTTTTCTACTACTCCAAATACATCATCCACTTGCCTGAAATAAAGACACCTATGTCTTATGAAGGTTTTATTGTTGATTAAAATATTATATAGATCATTCCTCTACTGGTATTAAACAGAACATTTCTAGTAAGAATAAAGGTGAAAAGAAGCCAAGGAATATGTCAATTCTGCTACAAAATCTTTTTGCGTGAAAGACCAGCTCATGGGTGGGGGAGTAAGAGGGAAAGAAAAGGGAAAGGAAATCTCTTATCTGTTCTTGCAAAATCTTTAAAGACACCCTACCCTCTCTCTCCAAGAAAACCTCATAAAGAAAAAATAACTGTTTTTAGAACTATATAGGGTTTATAACTTCATTTCCCATTATAGTATCACAAGGAAAACTAATGTGTTTCCTTGAGTAATCAGGAAGACACACAAAATCTTAGAGATCTTAACACGTTCTCAAGAAATGTAGCTGCTCCTTATCTAACTCAGGCAGGTTTCTCAGTACATCCCTCTAAAATAAATACAGTATAAAGATTTTTATTTTTTTAACCACTAGCTCCTTCTTACTACAAATAAATTTATAAATCCTGTTTAAGATACCTGCCTTGTATATACATGAATTTGTCCAATCTGACAGACATATCCACACACAGATACAAAAGTTTCCCAGGGTGTAATGCCAGTCACAATTCTATGGCTGTTTTGTATTGCTCTTGCGGCAACACAGATGTTAAACTAAAACCTTCTTCAAGATTCAGAAGTCCCAGCACTTGGACATCCTAGTGTTAAAGACCAAATGATCACAGCCTGCTTTCTCTAGTCTTTCAGGCAGTGCACTCCTGCAATCATACACAAAGCAGAAAATTAGCACTTTTTCCCAAGAAAAAGGAACATTTTGAGACAGTCAAATCAGCTATATTCACTGCAGCAATCCAACCAAAATCCAAACAAATAACATAAAAGAAAAAAAGAAGAAAATAAAAAAATGGTGAAGAATAATTTTTTCTGCCTTTACATTCAAAGCACACAAAAATCATAAATGCACATAAGTTTATGGTGCTTACTTTTATTTTTTCTATCAAACTGAAGTTTATGGAAACTGTATCTGTCATTTCTTGTCTGCTTTCCAGGCTTCCCCAGTGAGATTAATCTGGAAGTCAAGCCTTCAGTATTTTCTATATCAGCTATTCAGGTGCTAACTCAAACATTCAATCTTTACCTACTCTGATACTTAAACCTGTTAGAACAACATTCAGGTTTCAAGCACTTGGAAGTTCTAAAAAGATTCTACTTACACTTGCTTGCAAAAAGTCATTTTGATCTGCTCAGGTGTGTATACTACACTACCATATTAAAATAAAATGTAATTTAAAACAAAGAATTCCTGTTCTAGTAAAGAACATAAAGTTCATTATAAAGTTCATTAAAAAATTTTACAGATAAATTCAAAAGGAAGTATATATGTACCCTTCAGTATGCTCCAACATTTATTTAAGCCTGATATCTGAAGCTTTAATAGTTTGCAGCAGCTTTCACAGTCATTCTCACTCTTGCTTTCCCCTTTTTTATATGTTTGGGGTTGTGTGGTTTTTAAATCCACACAATAGTCCTCTAGGGCTAGCAAAGAATGGTTGGTAACAAGGAAATCATCTGCCACTTACCTCTTCACCCATTACCCCACCCCTGCCTTTCTTCCACCTCTGCTCAAGCACTCAGTGACACCCAGGATCTCAGAAGGAGCAGCACAACTTCCCAGGCTCACGACTGCTACCAGCACCCAACAAGGTTTAAATGTACCCTCCTCTGAGCTGCAAACACAGCTTTGGTAACAGTGTAATTAAGCTCAAACAAAGCTCAAAACACATCTTTCTCCCTGACACTTAAAGCTAGTAGGCATACACAGCAAGCAGCAAGTCTGCACAGCTGTGTATTTCTCTCTGCTTAGCCCTTGTGCTGACTGGCCCAAAAGAGACTAAATCAGCTTTAGCTTTTGAAAGGATCAAGGCCTTTCTGTCTAGAATGAAAAATAAAACCTTTCTTTGGGAGGGTTTGGGGGACTGTTTCATAAAATATGCATATCATTTCTGATGCTAAACTAGGCTGCTACACACTATTCTTTAATTCTGCCTGAAGAAAACAGACTTGCAAGTCCAGCAGGGGACAAACAGTTTTAGTTAAACGGAATATCCTACAAACAAAAACAACCAGCTCCCACCCCAGAAAAAGCTTAAATAGGAAATTGTGTGTTTTGCTTATCCTTGTACATATCTGTGATAGTGGTTGCTTGCATGGTTCCTACTTGCTGCGAATAAGATAGACTCTGTGTTGTCTTTTCACACAGAAAAAAGCTAGTTTAGAAAAAGAATACCTCCAAAGAACAGTGCTAAGATCACTATGATGAATCTATCAAAACTTGCTCAGAACTCATGTTAACAAGACCTATAAGCAGGTGTAATGATCTTTCTTATTTATGAAATGAGACATAGGCTGGGCTTAGGCACCATTTGAACAGCAGGGTGAGCATGATTGACAGGAAACAGATCTAACTTTTATGCTTTTGGAAGCTTGAATGGCTCTGTGAGACTCACAGCTTGGACAGCTCAACAGGGTCATCTAAAAATTTCATCTGCTAAGACATTCTGTAAACTGTTTGATGCAGCTATGTCACAGATGGCATTGCATGTACTCTGAAACCAGATTTTGTAGAGGTGTCAACTGCCTCTTAGTCAAATACAGTATGGAGATTTTATTGCTTTGTGTTGGTTCATCCCTGTGAAGATGACTTAGGCTGGCATTTACTTGTGGGATCGGTTTTCTGATGACTAACTTGATGAAATTTTAGCTGCTCTGACAGACCATGTTGTTAGAAGGGTATTCAGTACTCCACTCTACCTCTACAGAGCAAACGAAGAGTGATTTCCCATGGATACTTAAATTTTAAATTCTAATTACTAGATCAACATTATTTTCTCCTTCCTCCTTCATTTTTTTCACAAGGCAAATACTACCTGACAACTGTTGCTGTCTTCTCCAGAGTTTTGTGTTTTCCCTTCAACTTGGACTGCACAACAGTGTGACTTCTCCTCCTACTCTCTTTTCTTCCACTCTTTACTTCCAAATTAAGGCAAAATACGCATGCTTTGTTACACCAATCCTATTTAAAGCTATTTCTTCTGAAGCTGTCACCTAGACAATCAATATAGCTGGCCTAGGAATGTGAATTTATGACTGGTCAAGAAGCTTAAGAAGCAGCAGCAGTGGGGAGGTTGAGTTCTTGTCTCTCTTTTCCTGGTCATGCTCAACTAACTGGAGACAAGAGCATTCCTGATAGCAACCACTCCACTCTTGCTAAGCATTTAATGTATTTTTGTCTTAAATGAACTTTCAAATATGACTACAGAACATATAGTCTCTATGCTTGAGAAAAAGGCCTTTAGGAATATAACAAAAACTAGCACAAACATATGACAATAAATTTTAGTAAATAAAACAGAATACATTACTAAACCCTATAACATGCTGCTACTGTTTTTAAACTTTGTAAAAAGAAAAAGATCTGCTCACATCCAGAATCATTCTTTTAAATTTGACACAGCTCAGTACCTGGCATCTCACCAGTAGTTTCTAAGCCTGCATTTACAAGATAGCAAACTAAATTATAAAATAACTTACTCTAAAAAAACAACTGGAAATTATTAGTTGACCTCTAGGATGGGTCTTAAATCTTCATACCAGCCTGAATAAATATCTCTGTCACAACAGACACTACAACTTCATATTCTGTTTTGACAGCAATACAACAGCAAATTACTGGGGGAAGGAAAAAAGAAAAAAAAAAAGGGGAAAAATGATGATTTTATCCATTGTGTCCCCAGGCTGGAATTTGCTAGAACCAAAGGAAAGTTTCCTATTACCTTTAGACTTTCACTACCTACCTTGAGAACAAGCCTCAGCATTCAGCATCTCGAACTTTTTCCAGCAAAACACTGAATCTTCTGAACAAAAATAATCTGCCTTATTTTTAAAGTCTTTGCCCACTCTCTCATTATGTCTCTCATATACAATTTCATTCTTAGCTCTCACCAAAGATTACTGTACCCTAACAGGAAAAGGTCAAAACTCTATGTTCTTTTATACAATTACTCAGCCGAGTTGCATAATATAGAGAGATATTTCCAATTGTCCTGGTAATAGTACATTCTGAAAGAATGTGTACTAGGGCATGGTACATCTTCACAGTAATCTAAATTACACACATTATTTTACGGACTAAATTTTTGGAGAACAAAACAGTAATTTTTTTTAATTTCTCAGGAATCAGGAATGGATTATTAGTTTACCAAAATAGTAACTTAGAGGACAGGCTGTTCAGCTTGATCAACAAATAAGGCTGGACCTCCTTTTCAAGTAATTCAAGCATGTTTATGTTAGATTTGAAAGCTTTATATATTCTTACTTTTTGGAATCAAATTCAAGACTTCTAAACAAAGCCTTTAACTTTATAAAATTGAATAAAAACTTTATTTTCTGGTAGGAAGGCAACTTGTGTTAGAAAACAAACACAACAAAAAATCAGAAATTTGGTATTTTTTTATATTCTAGTACCATGTGCTTCAAAGAAAAACTTCTGCAAAGAGAGCACAAGAAACTTTGCTACAGTCCCTAAACCTTAAAGGATGATGAAGAGATAATCTCTCCAGGAAGAGGCAAAAGGAGACTGTCTTCTACATATTTTGCCTGGAAATTTATAGCCCTTACAGAAATTAAGAAATAAATCCTGGCTTCATTAGCAACTCTGGAGGCAACCAGCACAGTAAAACCTAGCACCACCTTCACCCTCAAGGAAGGATACTACTTCAACCACATGGAAAGGATACTACACAGACAGCATCTGTTTCACATAACTGCTTGGCTGCTGACTATAAGAACCATAAGCAGTATGACTTCTGTTGTGTTTTAAATATTGGCTGTTAATATGTTACTGTATGATGACATATGAAGCTTTCTGTTACCTAAACCTAAGAATCAAAAATTAAAGCTATACAGAACTTCACTCTCTAAATGACATTTAACAATAGACTGTGATTGGTAAAAACAGATGACTTCCTACTTCCCTCCAAATTTCCAAGAAGAAATATCTGGACAAGACCTCCATACTACAGTAAAGAGAAATTGTATGACAATACCCTAACAACTGAAATCAAAACCTAGGAAAAAGACAAAAATATAGACTTTTCTTCAAAACCAGATACAGTACTTCAAAAATAAAATTTAACAGTGATTAAATATGTAAAATGCTTTGCGTTATTTTCAGACAGAAGCAAGAGAGAAACCAAGCATATCCCAGAAAACTCAGCGATTAAGTTCATCAAACAGGAGTGCATTTCTCAGCTAAAAGGTTAAATGCTGACTACAGAATCACAGAATGACTTGTGTTGGAAAAGATGTCTAAGATCATCAAGTCCAACCTTTGTCTAATCACCCTCTTGTCAGCTAGACCTTGGGACTAAGTGCCACATCCGGTCACTTCTTGAACACCTCTGTGGGTGGCAACTCCACCACCTCCCTCAGCAGTTGATTTCAATGTTTAACCAGTCTTCTTGAAGAAAGTCTTTCCAATGTCCATCCTGAATAGCTTGGTACATCCTGGTACAGCTTGAGCCTTTGTCCTCTCATCCTGTCACTTGATGCCTAGGAGAAGAGGCCAACCTGGCTACAACCTCCTCTCAGGAAGCTGTAGAGAGTGATAAGGTCTCCCCTAAGACTCCTCTTCTCCAGGCTAGACACCTCCAGTTCCCTCCGCTGCTCCTCACAGGACTTGTGCTCCAGACCCTTTCCCAGTAAGGGGTCCAAAACTGAACACCTGAATTGAGATGTGGCCTGACGAGTGCCCAGTACAGGAGGACAGTCACTGCCCTGGTCCTGCTGGCCACACCACTGCTGGTCCAAGTCAGGATGCCATTGGCCTTCTTGGCCACCTGGGCACAGAGCTGGCTCACGTTCAGCCACTGCTGACCAAAACCCCTAGGTCCTTTTCCATTGGGCAGCTTTCCAGCCACTCTTTCCCCAGCCTGTGGTTCTTCCTGGGCTTGTTGTGACCCAGCAAGACCCAATACTTGCTCTTGCTGAACCTCAGACCATTGGCCTCGGCCCATCAATCCAGCCTCTCCAGATCCCTCTCCAGAGCCTTTCTACCCTCCACCAGATCAACACTCCCACCTAACTTCATGTCATCTATGAACATACAGGGCACACTCAATCCCCTTGTCCAGGTCATCAACAAAGATATTAAACAGGACTGGGACCCATAATGAATCCTGGGGAATGCCACTAGTGACCACCAACTTTTGGGAAAAAAAAATAACTTTTGAAAGCTTGCCTTTGCTCCCGTACCTAGACAATGAAAATCTATCAGAAATAGTGTTTTTCTTCATAATCTTATAGGAAAAGTAGATTATATAATTTTTAAATACAGACACATAAACATGCATAGTTAAAGTAAAAAGAAATTAAAAGATGCAGTTAAAAAATTCTAACAATTCTTCTGTCTTTGAAAAGAGATAACTGTGTGAAAAAAACCCAAACAAATCAAATATTCTGGATTACTTCAAGACATCTTGCCATGAGTCAAAGCCCTCTAATAAGATAAGATTTCTCAAAACACACATACCCGCATAAAGGTTAAGAAAGAGACTTTAACAAGCATCTGCTATAGAATACATAGATTCAATTCTTGATCAAAACCTTCATTTACCTATATGAATTTTATATTTCATACATCTTAGGGAGCAGAATGTATAGATTGCAAATGATTCACCCTATTAAAAAAAAAATAAATCTAAAAAGTGGTATTTTGACTAAGTGACATTATTCAGGTAACATACTCAAGTAGAATCAACACTTACTCCTATGGAATGGTTTCTTTATCAAGGAAAACTATTGGAATATTTTAACAGGATACAAACAGGAACATGTATGCTTAAATCCATGGGCCAATGGTAGAAAAGAGGAAATGCTATCCTTTCCATAAGTGCTTTTCTTAAAGCCTTCTTGAAACAGTTTCAGGTAAGACAACTGTCATGCAACTTGATCTCATGAAACTTCCATCAGGAGCCAAATTAAATTCTCCTTAAGACAGGTTTCAACCTTGCTGAAAATTTAAAAACATCCTCAAGATTCACTCTGCCGTATTTACATAAATAAAAAGGGAGATATACAGAAATTCTAGAATATAAATATCTATGTGGTTTTTTAATTAGAAGAACATTAGACTCCACAAGAACTCTCATTAGGAAGAGTGTTTTCTTCCTTTTAACAGTTACCTCTTGATCATTTGAGACTTAGAGTCAGAATTGGGCAGTCAAATAGGTTACCTGCACACAGAAAATTAACAAAACTCCACAACCATAAAACAAACGTCATTCAAAATCCCCACAATCCAACAAGAAAACAGTTCTCAAAGAATGTAACTCAGAAGTTGGCTGCCTTTGCAACACTTTCAGTGGTGCAGTAAATATACTGGTTTTGCCAAATGTTCACAGAGTTACCCAAGCCAGTGCCCATAAGTAAAAGTTTATGTATACAATAAACAAAGGGAACACGCTTGCTTGAGCTGCCATGTGAGCAATAGAAAAATTATAGTTCAGTTTGTATTTCAATATAACTTACACACTGCAATCCAACAAATTACATTAAGGAGATACAGCACAGTTAGCTGCCTTCCGCCCCTCCTGCTTTTTACCCTTTGTTCTTTGAGGTCCGAAGTTGTACAAGTTTCCTCAACTTTATCTACTGTAGTGAAACACAGATTTTTAATTCCAGCTGCACTGATTAGTAATTTTTAAATTTAAAACAACTAACAATTTAAAACTACTATTATTACAAGATCCAGACATGTTTTTATAACCAGATGAGTAAGTGCCATACCTCCAAGTTCTTTTACGTTCAAGATGGCATTCTGGAATGGCACTGCTTTTATACTAAAACCTAAGAACAGAAATAGAGAACATTAGTAAGTTATATGTTAAAGGACCCATTTAAAATCAATTGCATACATTCAGAATAGAAGACTTTTCCTATCAAGAACCAGGATTTTGCATGTAAAATTCTGCTTCAATGTGTTATTAAAAAGTCAGTTACAAGGCATGGGGGGAGGGGAGGGAGGAAGAGAATAGATCATTATAGACAAAGAAATTTTCAATTAATAAGTAGCTGGCACATATAAAACTCAGCACAAAACTTACACACAGGTTATCTACCATTTGGTAAAGAGTTAATACAGAATATATCTTTATAAAATCATCTTTTACTATATCTAGAACTAAAGTAAAGATTTCAGACTACCAGTAATATGAAGTGATTGTTCTGCAATTTTTAGCAATGTTGAAGACAATATGCAACTCAAATCACAGTTTTCTTCCATTTATATTTCACAGGTGTTGGTTACACCTGGACTATTAATACTGTCTACAAATGTTATTGACTAAAGACCTTAGCTGGATGTATTAAAATGGTTACAAGCACACTGAAAACATCTATGAATCCTCTATTAGCCTGTTTTATGCTTAAAACCTAATTAAAAAACCAACCAAACAAACAAAGAAAAAAAAACAACAACACCAAAACCTGTGATCTTCTCTATTAAGTGAAAATTCATGCAGCCAAAATTCAAGAACCCCATAAATCCTCAATGTATTAATAATACAGTAAAATATACACTAAATTCCCTATGTTTAGTGCATAGATATATACAAGAGTAAATAATACTTCATATAGGAAAAATTATGTCTGGTCTTTCAGCACAAAATACCCAGACAGACATTAAATTTATTTCCACCTAGCATAAGTAGTTTCAACATGATTACATACCTATGAACTGAGTAAAGAATTTTTGAATAAATGTGTTTCACTTCAAGTTTATTAGCTATCATTTAACAGAAACAAGATATTTTTTCTCCCAGATCAGACCAATAGGATGCTCCAGTACTCCAGCTATGGTCAGTGCTAGATCCAGTAGAGAAAAGGACAAGAAAGTCTGAAGGGAATAATTATGAAATATTTTTAGGTTTGTTGTCTTAAAAAAAAAAAGAAGAAATTAAACTCTTCCTAGAAAAGAGAAAAACTGGAATGGATCTGAGTGGCATCGATGAGAAAACCAAAAATACAGGTTATAGTTTAAAATCTCAGTGGAGAATTTGTCACATTGTATTCATGGATTCTCCACAATATTCTCTGATATAGCACAGATATGGTTTACATGAGTAGATTTTTTTATAAACTGAATACCCTATATGTGCATTACTTTGGTTTGGATGCTGCCTAGGATTCCCCAGAGTCAGTGTTCATTCCTCAAGTTGGTTAATTAAATTATTAAATTCTTACTTAAACTATGATACTATTTAATACATTATGAAAACACTTCACAGTTTAATTTTGACTACCACAATAAATTAGCCATGGGTGCTACTTGCAAAGTCCTTCTTTACTATCAATCTCTCCTAAAAGCCTGGATATTTTGATTTCTCAGACTATGGATTTCATGAGAATTTGGTGTGACATTTTGGGCCAGAGAAATCAACAGGAGGAATGGTATTGATCACAAGGCCAGGATTTTGCTTCCTTAAAAGATGAG
>JAWWEW010000088.1:55455657-55466734 GCA_035583185.1 Anabacerthia variegaticeps | reverse complement strand
GGGTGGGGGGGGGCGGCAGGCAAAAAAAAAAAAGAAAAGGGAAAAAATGGCTGAATTACTCCACAATTTCCTTCTAACTTTTTGAGTTAGTCATTGACACCTTCTCTACACAATGAAATGTCAGATCTCTAACATTCACGATAACATCACTATGGAGGCAACAGGTTCATTGTAAGAAAAAGCCAGTATTTTCATGTATCTGTTTTACATTTTATTTACAGTTGTACTGAATAACTTTATGACCTTGTAAATTAAACAAAGATCCACTGAAAAACAGTTAGGATTACTAAGGCATATTCATAAAATTCAAGCCCGTGAACCACAGCTACAATACAAAGCCATGTGACTGTAAATACAAGTTACTTACACAGAACTTGGTATCTGTTCCGTCAGCAAACTAACCTTAATAATTGCTGCAGCCATTGAGCCATATTTCTTCAATCTCTATGACTTAGTATTTCCCCTTTCTGAACTTTGCAGCCAGGTATTCCTTATTCTCACTTCACATGTTTGTTTGTGGTTTTTCTGGTGCTGTTTTTTTCTTGGTTTGCTTTTTGTTGGTTAATTTTATTTTGGCTTTTGGTTTGTTTTTTTGGTTTTTTTTCAATCAAAACACCCTTTTCAGTATTAGGCATTCTGGTTCACCTATATCAAGATAAGTATTCAAATTTTTAGGACTTAAGATACCTTTTATCTGTGGTGGTGCTGTCTGCTTTTATGTATCTTCTCAATACCACTGAAACTTTTTGTAAATTGATTCTCTGATCTCAGTCTGCCCTTAGTATATAACCAAACCTGTGGATGCTCTAAAAAGTATGGATTATCACCAGAAAAGAATTATTTCTATCACATTTATTCTTTTGGTTGCTAGCATACACCACAAGGCAGTACAGACCAAGTATGTGCAGAAATAAATCCCAGTTTAAGTTTCAGAGCATCACTCTGCTACTCTACTATTTTACAGCCTATTCTCCCCTTTCCTCTCCAAATAACAAGACTGCTTAAAAACTAAAAGTAAAATGAGAAGAAAGAAATGTTTTAATGTGTCTACAGTACAGAGCTACTGTATGTTATGGTCTGCTATATTACACTACACTGTTTGGACTGCTAACACATTCCAAATTGTATATTTTTGTGGATATTCCCCAATGTATGAACAAACACCGAAAGAGTAAGTAGAATACATTAGGTACTTTCAACAGCAAAATAAACAGGCTGAAGTTCTCTGCAGCCTGTGCTATATGTTTCAAAAGTTACCTTTGGGCAATGCTATAGCATACCGTAGAATAAATACAATATCTTACCTGTGGTAGACACGATATTCTCGGGGCTTTCACTGCAAAGCTGAGACAGAAGACTTGTCTTGCCAGAACCAGAGAGGCCTATGCAAACCAAGTCATATTCGGGTCGTGGTGGTGGTGGTCCCTTGCAGCAAAGTGCTCTAAAACACTGCCAGGGTAGGGCAAAACAAACAAAACAAAATGAAGAGGTTACTTTGGTTTTTTTACAAATGTTTATTCAACAATGTTCTAAAAAATCATGTTTATAAACTTTAAGGCATTGGAGACAACCAAATTATTATTCTAACTTACTATTTTGACAAAGTCCATAATTAATAGACCAAGACCACCTCAAATAAAATCTAGAACAGCTTTATAAGAAAACATAAATATACATGTAAACTTTTCACCTAAACCTCAAGGAATTGGTTTGAGGAATATGACATCCGTTTTCCAAACAGCACAAACTGTGCACATACATTGAAACAGACACATGCCCTAGTCAGCTCTGCAGTTGGTTATACATGAGTTTGCTTCCTGTGTTAATTTCATGCAATACCTGGTGTGAATATCAGAGCCACTCTTGAGCAGCTGCTGGCATGGCTCTACCTGTTGTCACAGGAAAGAATCAGGAACACTTGCTTGCCCAGTCCTTCCTGGGCTTGCTTTATCATGCATTTTAGCTTACAATATCAGCTACAAAAGAGTATCGCTTCTAAATAAATAAATAACTCTTGCTGGACATAGCTCTAGCAAAAAATGTGCAGATCTCTCATTTTCCCTGGAGATGGACAAACTAACCACAATATAAAGAAATAAAAACCTCATACACAAGCCTTCTTCAGAGTTCTGCTCACTTCTCTTAAGCAGTTCTGCCACAGTAGGACAAGCTTATCCAAAAGCTCCCTTAGGCATTCAGTAAGGTTCCAAAGACCTTTGCTTGTAAGCAATATAAAAGCTTTTTATGTAAAAATCTAAAAGCGTACCATTCTGGGAAAGCTAGGAAGTTTATATCTGATGTATTGAGCATAATTACCCCCTAATATCCAACACAGACCCCCACTACCCCAATATATATGAATACCTTTATATCCAATACATGCCAACTTCATATCAGGGGAAGGCATCTGCTATAAGAGGGAAGGCAAAACATGCTTGTGCAATCACTCTTTTCTCATACATTCTGTCTTTACACTGCCCCAGCTCTTTATTGCCATATAACCACAAGCCAATCACTGCACTGGGAAAAGAAATCCAGTATTTACAACCTTAACTTAGTTTGTCTCTACAACTACCCAGTTTCTGTCTTTAGGGGCTACTGGAGGAACAGAGAAACTGATGTCAGTAAGGCACTGGTGCAAATAGTGGGGTCTGACCCTGTGAGCAAGTCGTCCAGTGAGAATGTGATTATAAAAAGACAGCTCACTGAATGCAGAAATTTAATTGGATTCTTTCCGTATAGCTGTTAAGCTATTACACATGCTGCCGAAAGAGTTTGCATCACTTTAAAGGAGAGGATAATTTCATGACATTTGCAAAACTCCTTCAACACCTCTTAAAAAAGTAAAAGGAAAAACTTTAGAAGACGTAAAAATATTTACAGTAGTTAAGCTGAACCAAGGCAACAGATTTTTAAAATTAATAGCTTTGCCTCCTTAAAATTTGATTCAAAAACTATTTTTTTCAAGAAGGTATGTCCTTATATGTAAGTCCATAGCTTAAAGGAGTAAACATACCTTCCAGCTTTATTTATTGATGTTTTATTTATGTACTGGTTTATATTTATCTCAAAGATTCTACAAAGCCACAGCAAATATTCTACTCCAGTACTTAAGTGAGAAAGGCCAACTGAGTTCATTGCACAACATAAACTCCTTTAAATAGAGTTTCCACTTAATGGATATCAGGCTGAAGGCCACATAAAATCCTTCAAAGCTTGCCAGAGCTCCCGAGGCTGTGTGTCAAACCCTCTGCAGCCAGTCTTTAGAAAGCATTCAATTTGTCCCTGTCAGCATGGCATCTTTGCAACAACCTCTTGATGTCATATTGAAAAACATAAAGGAATAGATGAGCTGATGGAATTCTGTGCTTCTCTCTGTCCAGACACTGTGCCAGTTCTTATGCAACCAGACATGACTCTTGCAGCCCTGACAACATCTAGTAACGTGTAGTTCTGTGACAAATAATTTCTGCTCTTTGCGGAACACATATGGACGCTCTGTGGGTGACAGAGGGGCTCCACATGCAGGTTTTGTGAACTTCACAATCTCTTTAGTGCAGATTCCTTAAGTTTAGGTTAGTCTGGAGAATCCTTATATGCTGTGGATTAAATATATGACCAAAAAAACAGGTCAAATTGCATGTCCAAAGCAGCACTCATCCTTCACCAATAAGCAGAGTTAGGTAAGAAAAATTCTGAGATACACACCAGAGGACAAGAAAATGGCTCCCTCCACACCACTCTCATATTTTATTTGATATGATTCCCCTATCTTTGTTATATTCATGACTTGGTCCTTATGCTAGGCTAACTTCCTTCAGTAGATTGGTTTAGCTGTAATGAAAACAAACTTTTAATATTCTAGTTTCAAAAAGCTTCTGAAACTTAAGCTACTGTGCATAGCACTTAGCAGTGGCTGACAGGAGAAATTCTACAGTATAGCACAGGGGATACTTGTAATAATACATTTAAACTTTATAAACTTTTTTTGCAATCCTCCTTACTGGAGCTCAATGAACATCTCTCCCACTGGAAATATCACTATACAAACAGCCTGATCACTCTCTTCCTGTTCTCTCAGCAGCTTAGAGTTACCTGGCCCCTAACAAAGGCAGGGCTATTTGAGCATCCATTATAAAGACTAAAACTCTATCATCACAACTTTGGCAGCTGCATCTAGTAGCTGCACAGTATCTGTGGAGAGTAGAAAATTCAAAGGTCATTGACCATGCAAATAAAATTGCACCTTATATCCTGCATTTTATTATGGACAGGAAATGCATCCTGAAATATTTTATAGCCATGGATTAGAGCTACACATTATTTAAGATGTCATCACACATTACAGTGAACTCTGAAATCCACAGAACTGCAATAAATGTGTACTGGTAACTAAAGCCATCCCAGAATTCCAAAACACAAATATATCAAAAACATTGAGAGACTTGCTTAATTCACAACCAGTGCTCAGCTCTTTCCCAAACCAGTGTACTTTCCACTCCATTTGGACAACCCCAAGGGCATAAAAAAAGCTTGAATTAACAGTCTAACTGATCTCAAAACACTCGTCAGCTTTGGACCTCGAGGTCTCCTCCATTGATTCCCAAACCCTATTTGCTCAATGGGCTATAAAAGCTGCCTTTTTAGGTATTACAAAGCAGACTCTGAACCCAAACATTGCCACTTGGAGGAAGCCTTAGAGGGGACAGAAAGAAAACACTGGACTACTGCAAATATAGGGTCAAGCAGAGCTAGCTGGCACAGTCACTATAACGTTGTTTGAGATATGGTCACATATTCCAGTCCCACTGCTAGTAACAAAAAAGGAACAACTTTTTTTGAACCTTTTCATTCCATCAGGGTAAGACCTCAGTTACTATAAGGGGAGCAGCATATCAAAGTGTCAGCTTTGACAGTTTTTGAGAACATCATACTATAAAGACACTGAATGAGGAGAAAAAGCAAGCAAAGAGAGACAGGTGGGGAGAGTCAGGACTTAATTTTATATTTTAATAAACAAACATTTCTTAGTACTGAAAATAAAACCTCATGATGTCTTTTAAAAATGTATACATTTAGCCAGATTTTGAGAAAAGGATTTATTTATCCAGGAAATTGGGAGTAGTATGTGCTTCAGTACACAGAAATCTGTGCAATATTCAGAACCATTGTTACTTTCATTTTACTTGTAAGTGTCTATGCACGCTGTATGTGTACGTATAATCATTTGCAAGAGTTAAGGGAAGAAGTTAGCCAGGCCTACTCCTTCTTACAGATTTCCAGCTGAACCAGACAACTCTGGTTTTAGAGGGATAGGTATTTATGCTGACAATCCTAGACAGTGTCCCTTTAATGCCCTATGGAGAGTTCTTCTGGGGAAAAGCATATTGTGTTTACAGCAGGGATGGCCAAACACTTCTGATGTATGTGCTGCTTGAAGATCACAGATTGAAGCTCTGGGCAGCAAATGTCCCTGAATTACCACTCTCTACAACACATTAAACTGCCTCCAGCTGTTGAGTCTGTCTTTACCTACTCATTGTACTTCTCATTTCACTCTCCTTTTTGGGGTGAAATACTCCATTATTTCTGTTTTGTCCTGGACCCATCTCCTGTCTGTTTCTTTTGTTGCCACTATTTAATAGGGACAAACAGAAGCAAGGGATTTCATGCTTAGTTGGTTAAACACACACACTCTCATGGAAAAATACCCTAAGTTAGTGCAGCACTAATGATAACAAACCAAGCATTCGGAACTCTTGAAATACAGAATTAAGGCTGAAAGCTCAATCATAACTCTGCTCCCTTCCCCCTCATGATTATATTTATGGATATGGTCTTCCTTTATGTTTTATTTTTCAGTTAAGGTATGTTTGAACTAACAGAGTTCTAGTACCCAGTGCTCACTTATAACCAGAGGACTGGTTAATCATCACCTGAAGCAGTTGATAAAACTCAAGGAGTTTATTAAAAAAAAAAAGTAAAATTTACAGACAGAAGGTTCCATAGCTCTGATGTTGCCTGAGATCACACACACACAAAGAAATCTCAAGCGTTGAAGAGATAATATGAAGGGGGTGGGGGGAAGAGAGGAGGAACTCAACAATGACACAAGGTAGACAGTTATAATGTTAACAGTAGAAAACAACTGGGAACAGCAGTGGAATAACTGAATGCAAATAATACACAAGGCATCAGAATGAAATTACAGACACCGTGAAGGGGGAGTAAAAGGGTGGGGAGGGGAGAGGGAAAGGATATGTAAATAAACTAAATTCTAACTGTATGAATACCTTGACTTGAAATTAGTACAACAGAATCTATGCATTTGACTGTGTGAGCTAAAGCCACAGACTCTGGTTTCCATACTGCTGCACAGGTGGTTTTACTAATATGGGGAAAAAAAAAAAAAAGAGTTTATCTTTGTCTATGTGACTTCCATAATGAGGACAAAACCTAACAGACTGCTGTTCATTTTGCAGCTACCAACAGAGATGAATGAATACACACATAGCCATTGCCATCCTGAAGTTCAGCACAGATAAAAATTATAAAATCATGGCTAGTAAACTTCTGCGACAGTCCACAACCTCATTAAGTAGTGACAGCTGTACTCAAGATCCTCCAACCAAATACGATCCAAACTCCAGTGGAAGCGTACCAGCTCAAGTTCTGCTAATCTGCTGAACCATTCCTACTACAAGACAAAGAATCCTCTAGTTTAACAGGGCTAATGAGTGAGTGGTAAGTCCACTGCCTGAACCAAAAGCACTCTTTCTCTAGTGCACCTTCTACTCTTTAACTTTATATCAGCCTGTGCTGCTGGAAGATATACAAGTATATGGCATTAAAGACAGGATAATATAAAAAAAGGACAGAACAAAGCAAATTCTCAATGAAGTGAGGCAGTTTTAAAGAGCAAATGAAGTCCTGGTGATATGCTACCTTACAGAAATCATAGGAGGGTTGGAAGGGACCACAAAGTTTCAATCCCCTTGCCATAAGCCAAGACACCTACTAGACTAGGTTGCTCATAGCACCATCCAGCGCTTTCAAGAATGAACATCCACAATTTCTCTGGACAACCTGGTTCAGAATCACACCAGCCTCACTGTAAAGAATTTCTTCCTAATATCTAATGTAAACCTACCCTCTTTTAGTTTAAAATCATTCCTTCTATCACTACATGCCCTGTCAAAAGTCCCTCACCAGTTCTCTTGTAGGCTTGCTTCAGGTACTGGAAGGCTGCTCTCAGGTCTCCTGAAGCCTTCTCCAGGCTGGACAAGCCCAGCTCTTTCAGCATGTCTTCATAAGAGAGGTGCTCCCAGCCCTCTGCGCATTTTTGTGGCCTCCTCTGGACCTGGTCCTTCCCATGCTGAGGACCCCAGGGCTGGATGCAGTGCCCCAGGTGGGGTCTCATAAGAGCAGAATAGACCTGGTGGCCACACTGCTTCTGATGCAGCCCAGGACACAACTCACTTTCAGAGCTGTGAGTGCACATTGCTGGATCGTGTCCAGCCTCTCATCCACCAGCACCCTCAAGCCCTTCTTGGCAGGACTGCTCTCAATCTGTTCCCTGCCCAGCCTGCAGATGTGCTTGGGATTGCCCTGACCCAGGTGCAGGACCTTGCACTTGACCTTTTTGAACCTCATGAGGTTTGCATAGGACCACCTCTGTTACCGGACACTAAAACAGTGGCATATGGTTTGGAGTAGGAATCTCAGATTCTCCCTTCTGACCACTAAGAAATACATTTAGATTCATTGGTTGAAATTGTTTACCTTCCCCTATCAAATACTTCTTGGTATTTCAGAGAAGCCATCAAAAGGAGCAAATACGTCAAAAAACTTTTAGCATCCCTATGTAATCACCACATGAACAAGACATGACGCAAGCTCAAGTACCAAAACCAGACACATGACAAAGTCCTATTCATTTTTCAACATATTTGACTACTCCCCTACCAACAGAGAACGCTTTGAGGAAATACAGTCAAGAAGAAAGAACTGGATGACTTCTGACAAGCCAGATATGACAGTGCTGTTCAGGGCATATAATTTCATAAGACTTCATGGTCATCATAATACAGCCACAGTGGGTTGAATTGCAGGAGATAATTTGTTTCATGTGATATCAGAGGAACTGCTCTTGAGTGAAGGCTTGACCCAGAAGTTCAGAAATCACAAAAATGCAGTCAAAGACATAACTTCCCCAGAAGAAGCTGTAAGGCAACAGGAATCCCTCCCCTACTATCAGCCAAAACAAATCACAAGCCTCACACCCAAACGGGAAAATGAGCCTGTCGGACCTCAATACCTTGCACACTCCCTATAAAATCAAAACCAAATTATGACTCCCTCCTCCATTTACACTATGCTAGAAGAAAGCATGAAGTAAAATAGTATCAACTTTTAGATGTACTCAGATATTCAGTGCAAGTAGTATGATTAAAAAGCCTACATAAAATAACATGGCATATGGCTATGACAAACCAAAGCTTAGCCAGCAAACAGTTAGAAACTTGTGCACGGGTGGTAGTCTAAACAGAAAACAATCACGGGCTTCACTGCAGTGTCAAATCAAGCTCCAAGAGGGCTTTTGGACACTTCTAAGTTCCATCAAGTGTAGAATTGCTCAAGTTGTTTCCTCTCTAACAGTTTGTTTTCCACTTGTGTGATTGCTCAAGAGTAACTCGTCTCATTCAATCCATCAGTCCATTCACATTTAACAGCAAGAAACAAAGGCAACAAAAAAAGAAGAGCGAAAGCCTTTGCAAACAGTTTGTTTCACAAGTCAAGGAGACACAACCACACTAAAAAAAGCCTGAAGAATCATTGAAAATACTAGCAAAAAAAGGCAGTAGCAGCACCGCCCAAACGTGCAAAAGTTAAGGATGTGACACCTCCTGTCCCTTCTAATTTCTAGTGAGGATGAAAGACGTATGCAAGTTTCATTTTTTTCTTCATATGCACCCCTAAAAAAATACAAACAACAACAACTAAAACAAAACTGCACCTTAGGGCTTTTAGACTTGCTAAAAGTCACCCCTGTACAGTTTCTGAGCCAAATCATAAAAGTTTTTTCATTAACTATGTGTGCTACAAGGTAGGTACCAAGCACACATTTTTTTGTTCAGCATAGCATGAAAAATTACCTGTGTTCTATAAGCTCACATGGAATCACAAAAGGAGAAAGAAGCCTACAGACTACTTGGTGTTCTTTGATTTTTTATTTTTTTTTTCTAATTAAGGCTTGAATACATGCCATCTAAATGCAACAGCAGACTTAGTTTCTTTTTCTCCTCAAAAACTACCCAGACCCTCATCATTCATATTTGACACACATGGCACACATAAGGTTACTTCGGTAACAATATAAAAAAAGAGGATTTATGGAAATAGTACAGTGATATCTTCAAATCCCATGCCAGAATGGGTCAAAGAACCTTAGAGGAAAAAATTAAGAGAAATACATTAGGTGCAAAAAGAAATCTAGTCGTACACTAGTTGAAGGTAAATGAAGACTTGTATTCTATGTATTAAAAAATAAAAGAACAAGAAAAATTACTGCTGCTGTTCTATTCTGAAATTTGTAGGCAAATTCAAAGTATACTAAGACAGTTAAACCCATCACCTACTGTGAAGGACTTACGTAGTAAAAGGGTCTCAGAAAGTTCAGTTAAACAGATATTAATTTGAAACAGTTAGAAAAAGCACAAAAATGGCCAAGTACAAACAAGAGAAGTGCGTCCTCATGCACTTATAGCTGGAAGATCTCAAGGGGGATTCAGGTGATACCAGTCAATAAATCCCTGAAAAAAGGAACAAGATCTGAGTTCTTCTATCCACTCTATCAGTAACATCACAAGAACAGGTAAGCTCCACAGAATTTTTTCCAGCCAGCTTTCAGAGTTGTTGGGCACCACAATCATAAAAAAAAGAAAATAATTCCTGGGCTGCATGTGTGTCTCTCAAGTATCAAAAAAACAACGTAACCCAGAAAAACTGTAACCTAGAGCATGTTCTGAGGGAAAAAGAAGAAATAACTATGTTTACTTGAGGCAAAGTTTCCACTGAGATTAAGCCCCAAGATATTTCTTGTTCTTTCATATGAAGGATTTCAAAACTAACGTTTGACATCAGATCTGAGAGAAAAGAGGAGGAATCTCAGAGGATAGCAGACCAGACTATTTTCTGTAAAGTCTGGTCTTACTGAACAAGCTCATAGCTGAGGTAGAATAGTGAGTACAAAGAGATTGTGAGCATCAAAGTAAGAAATCTGTTTAAAAAACAAAACAAAAAACCACCACCAGGAAAAAAAAATAAAAAACCACAAACCAACCAACCCAAAAAAACCACACTGACATTGGGGAGGGGTGGGAATTCACAAACTGAAGAGGTTTAGAATTAATTTGCAAAATGCCATACAGTAAAATTAAACACAATCATGATAGTGTGATAGTACGTTAAAAAGGAAAGTACAGTTTCAACTTCTAAACCTGCCCAGGAGGCCCTATTGCTAACTCTCTGCTCACACAGTACACAGACTACACCACAGCAAGTTTACGCATTATCCAACCAAGAAGTGAGCAGACCAACAAATGTTTGGTTGCTGTAAAATTAACAGGAGATAAGGAAAAGAAGGTATCAGTAGAAATTGATGCAAAAAAAGCTACTAAAAAAGAAACAGTCTACGCAGATAACACCTAAATGTAAGAGTGAATAGAATTATTAGTATACACAGTCTAACAAGTAATGGGAGGATTTAGATAAGAGAAGAAGGTGGACAGAACAAGGACAGCCTGATTTTGCAGACAGTGCAAGCCTTCTGGCGAAAGAACGCTTCTGTGTGGAATGTTAAAGATAAGACTGCCCTTCAACACTAGAAAACAGAGTAAAAACTACACCAGCATTTCATTGCATTATCAATTTGCAGTGTTAAATTTGAAACATTAGATAATTGCAGTCTATGGGTATCTCTTATTCATTAGGCTCCCTATGAATGATTTTAATCTTTGTGGCCTTTTCATTTTACTTTTCCAGTGCACTATATTTACAAAAAATAAGAACATTCAAG
>JAWWEW010000088.1:55427077-55455319 GCA_035583185.1 Anabacerthia variegaticeps | reverse complement strand
TCTATTTACAAGACATTTATAAGCTATGAAAGCATAACATACAATACCTCTTGCATTGATGAGTTATACATCTGCACCTCAGCTGTCACCTATCTGTTTGCTGACGAAGATTCCATTGGCTATTTTGTTCATCTATCACTGCAAAATCAGAACTGTCAAATTTGTTGTTCCTGAGCATGTATGGATCAAGGACTACACAGCCTTTAAACAATATTGAAGACAAACCAAACAGGTACCCTGCTTCTAGTGCCCAAATGTTTGGGGTGCACAACTCATTTTGAGATGGGGATTCTCAGAAGACAGGGAAAGGAACAGATCATAGAGAGCAGTGAGTTGACTACAAGTAGAAGCTGTTTTCATGTGCTTGCACTATTAAAAAAAGTGAACAAAACCAACAAACCAACCAACCAAACAAAAAAACCACAAAAAAAGTCCACAAAACAACCACATAAACAGGATTTTTTAAATAAGTATTGACCAATACCTATTCATCTTCTTGAGTTAGGTGGGAATAAAAACCCCAATAAATGGTTAAGAATATTCTGTAGATAAATTCTGGATGCACTTAGAGATTAAGCTGCCTTTGAAAAGTCATGGCTGAATTTTAACGTTATTTATGTGAAAATGAAACCTGGTGAGAATCAGATTTGTTTTTTGTGAAAACACAGATTATTGTGGCCTTGCTGACTAAACAGTCTGCCACACAGCTATGCGGACTCATGGGTATGCCAGTGTCCTGCTCTGTGATGCTGACAGCACAAACCAAAAAGTTTCTCCTGGCAAAACAACCACTTTTTATCAATTAAGGGGCATAAAACACTTTCAATCCACAAGAGTATATCATTATGCCAGATTATTTTCTTTTGTGGGAAAGCTCCACTTGTAGACAGAACTGCTGAAAACCTTTTAAGGGGATTCATATTTTTCTCCTTTGAGTAGATGCAGCATCCAGTCAGCTCTAGGAACTGAACACTTTTAAGAAGAGTGAAAGCCCTCAGACTGAAACTTTTCCATGCAGTCCATTTCCCAATGATAGTGTTTTTATAGACAGCGTGATAAGTATGTTTCTTTCAGGTAATTATTACATGACAGTTCCATAAAAATTTTTGTAATTTATCAATGCAATGTTACTTAAGAATATACCTGATGCTGATGAAATATGATCACAAATCCAAGCAGAAATCAACTTAACATGCTGTTCAGATAACTGAGCACAGCTCTGGGGTGCTTAGTTCTTCACCTGATTTAACGCATAGTTGTGGGAGATTTAATACATGTTCTAAGGAGGTTGCAGACACCTCAGTAAGAACTGACTCACTGCTTCTTACAGGAACAAAAATTTTACCATTTATTCTTTATCAGCGTAAATCTTGCCAAGCTGGGAAACTCCTTTTTGCTGGCTAGAGAGAAAAATTCACTGAGGACCAGGGAGAACTGCCATAATGATGAGAGTTTATCAGAGAAACATAAGCAATCTGTAGCTGGCCGCATAATTCAGAGTGAAGCAATGAATAAAAACAGGCTTAAGAAATGGAAGACAGTTGTCTTTTAGAGACTAAGACACATGATTATTTGTAAAAGCAGAACACTGGCTTTAACTCAACCTTTTTGTTTTAAGTATTTTTAATTTTTTACATTCACTTTCCTAAGGACTGACAGATTACTAAAGAATTGTAATAAAGAACTGGGAGCTAGAATTCTGTAATATAAAGGTATGACAAGGGATAAATTTCTACAGTAAAACTTCAGCAACTGTCAATTACCTACATATCATTAGATCAGTATTTCTGAAACACAAGAATGTGAGAAGAGATGCACACTGTTCTATTCACACCATAGAGACTTATCACTGCAGAGGAATCTTTCACGCTCACAGGTAATTCCTCAAAGCAATTTATAACAATGAAAAGATACAAGGCATAGAATGTTAAGGATGAAGGAGTGCAGCACACTTGGACTACTGGGGAATAAAATCACAAAGTGTAGTATTTCAGAAGAAACCACTGCTCCAAAACATGTCAAAAATCACAGTAACTGAAAAAGGACGGGAAGGATTTTATTTTCCTAGATATGCAATAATTTAGGCCTCTTTATTTGAAGAAACAGAAAAAATATTCGTGTGTCCTCATCTTCGCAAGAAATTCTTAAGATCATGTTATTGAGATTATTGCTACAAAACAATACAATCACAATTTATGGCTTAAAGAGACCAGTGCTTAATCAGGAAGAAATGGCAGTCTTTAAAAGGAGGGAAAGAGAGATACTTGAAGACAAAACATATTTCAGAACAAATGACTTATCATAAACATTCATGAAAGTAAGACACATTAAACTTTGGTGCACTGCACATAATTATTATCTCATACCCAAATAAATCATCATGCATGTAGATGAACTTTTACTTGAGAGATTTGCAGAGCAGAGACAAGAACAAGGTGGTGGTGTACCCCTGTATTTGAAACACTACCTCTGCAGACCAGGAGGAAGTAAAAACTCTGCCCCAAACCCCACAGCTCAACAGAGTAAGAGCTAGTTATGGAACATAAGCTCTACGTACAACATTGGACAACACTGTTTGGCCTTGTACAGATGAGCAGGAAGTACCGGGACTTTCTGGATAGATACTGAACAAAAGGAATTAAAAGAGGAGATCCTCCAAGACTCCAGTCACTTCCACCTCTGCAGGTCGAGAAAAAGATCAGAATTTGAAGTAGTCACTGCAAAAGAATATTTTTTATTCCTTTTTATACAAGTAGTTTATAAAGCCTGCATAAATGAAAAAAATGTGTTGTTTACATTTCTCTGGCAAAAGGCAAAGCTTCTGGTGCCTAAACAACAATATGAGCCCTCACGTCTCCTGGGGAAGCAGAAGCACCTGCGCATTGTGCAGGTCACTATCCTCAGCTGATGTATGGGAAGGAAATCAAACTAAAAAATATGGAGAACGATACTAAAAAAGCATAAGCCTGACCATTCTTCAAGATTCACCAGTCAGGCAGAATACTGAAGCAGAAATTCTCCTGCCACTATTAACTAACCTGATCAAATCTGAAAATTTGTCAACAGCTACTGTTTTCCTATTGATTTTTCCAAGTTCCTTACCCCAGGAAACCAAAAAATCTCAGATCTTTCAAGCATCAAGTACACTCTCTAAACTCAGAAATATTTTGATGGAAAAGAACAGAATGAACAGGCCTTCAGTTCAAAATGAAGTAAAACATGAGAAGTGAACATATGCTGTCTGGAGTACTTTTCCTAAAAACGCCTAAAAGATCTTTGATTATTATGAGGTAAATTGTGATTTCCAAACCTACTGTACTGTTGCCTAAATTTTTAAATTGACAAACCATCAGTGAGCTGGGGTTTTTTTTTTAACTTTATTCTTAGAAACAAGTCAGCAAATTTTATTAAACCTATTTTTAAATGTACCTAATCTCACAAAGTTGAGGATAATGTCAGCCCAAACAGTAAAATTCAGCCAACGAGCAGAAAAAAAATCCCCCTATGAATACTAGCAGGAAGGCGAAAAAACAGGTTGCTATTAATGTATTACTTCTGGTGAAATACCAATGGAGTTCAATGTGATCCAAGCCACAGTGCAATGTGTACAAAGGAGAGAAGAGTGTAAGTTCCATACACTAAAGAGAAAGAATCATTTTTTGGATTTTTTTTTTTTATTATTTAGTTCAGAATTGGAATTAAGTTTTGGGACTAATTAAACATATATGTACTTCAAAAGAAAAGAGCTCTTCAACATGGAAACATGGTCTAATGCAAATTTCACTGCTAGCTTTTCTTCTTAAAGGCAACAAAAAGTATGAGAATATGGTTGTGATGTCCATCAAGCACAAGGGAACGAGAGTAATTTAATGTAGTTTATTGTAAGAGGATACAACTGATCTGAGAAGTCTCATATTTGACTCATGTCCAGAAAACAGGAATCAAAATGAACTATTAAGCTGTAGTCTAAATGTTTGAAGATTTTTCATCTGGGGACATGATACAGCCTTAAATGGTAAAAACAGTTAAATCCTATCCCAATAAAAATCCTTGGAAAAATAATCTTCTGCAAATAAGATGAAGATAAAGTTCCAACAGACCATAAATTGATTTAGAAAAATCACACTGACAGCAACAACTACCCCATCAATAGTATGAAACCAGGTAAATACTTTTGCACTAAGCATACATACGAAGTCCATTGTAAAAACATTAAAACCCACTTGGACTTCCAGGCACACTGAAGTATTTTAATGACAAATGTGTCATGATTCTTCTTTCTGCTGTCTACTGTTTTTCTCTTCTGCTAAGCCTTACATTCCGCCCTAATAGTGATATATTTTCTATTCCAATCAACTTTATTATTCAGTGGTATTTCCTAGAAAAATTTTTCTTCTGTTTCAGATAAACACAGAAGAAAATCCTTCAGGGACACCTTGATATACCACAGATGCCAGTTGAAATAATAGTGAAACAAGAAATTAAGAATTTCCTTAGTGAACCTATCAATATAGAAAATGCGGAAAAAGTGCAAATTTTTAAGCAAAATTTAACCGCATCAAGCATGTGACTTGGACTTCTTTCCATAATTTTAATGCTATGTAGATTCAGAACTATCAGAAATCATGCTGTATGAAAAATTGACTGTGATAAAAATAAACTGAAAAACTCTACACAAGCAGCATGATGGTATTGCACTATTACACGATCACAAATATTTCATTTGGCAAATCAAAGAAGCTCAGATGTGGAATTTTAGGATACAGAAGTCCTTTTCATACTATTCTGGTTAAAAATAATTTGGTGGTACCTGACTAGACAAACACAGTGACAAAAAAAAGAGTTACTTTGCAGGTGCCACACAGGATCTCATCAAGGGTAAAGAAAAACATATTATTTCCTTAAGAAACTGCTGAACTTCTATCAACAATTAAACACTACATTAAATCAAACTGAACATAACAAAGAGCTGTGTGAATTTGCAGTGCAACTCAATCATCAGTGCTCTCACACAATTCTGTGCTTCCCACATTTTCAGGAATTAGACCTGCAAGTTTCCCCATTTTTACACATGTTCAAAGAATTTAACATTATTAGACTGTCATAAATGACTTAAGATTTTTGGCAGGCCATCTGCTGTAATAGCTTTGAATTTCCCTTAAGTGCATATTGTGGATGACTTATTTTAACAAGAATTAACACTACCTTGCGGCTCAGACGAAATCTAAACTCTTAACTCCTTTGCATCACTAATATGGCAAGTGAAGGTCAGTGTTATATATGTGTTATTTACTTAAGGTAGACTAAGATGCATGACATGTTACATATATTGGACATTCTTTTGATCTTAACTTGAAATTATTAATCCTTCTAAAGCAGAGTGAGACCATCTCCATATACTTGGACTACGTACTTTGTATCTCTGGGCAGCAGTCAGAACTCTAGAAAATTTTCAAAGAAATGCTTTTCCAGTCACATTACAGTTAAAAATTAAGGAAGATATCTCATGCTTACCATTCCACAAATTTCAAATAAATTTGAAAAGTCATAGGAATCCTATTCTGCATTCCGAATTCCTGCAATATTCACTAATTTCAGTGTAAGAACCATCATGAGTGGAAGACCAATTGGTTTGTAATGTTTCCTGTGTTGGCTGCACTCTAGATCTACTTTGTTACTGTAGTATATAGGAGAATTTAATCAATTTTCCCAGAAAGGAGCTCAGCAATTAGAGCTATTTCAGTGGCTCATTAGCTAGTTATTAAAAACATACTTTATCACTGATATCTTAGGACAGTGAAAACAAAAACCAGATTGCAAGGATTTGTTTTTAAAGAATTTGATGTCATCACTTTTGCCATTATAAATTGATACTGAAAATAAATATTGGCAAAGAAAGCAAACATTCCATGCTTTCTAGATTTCTCCATTGACCACACAAAGGGAAAAATATTGCTCTAACACTACAAAACCCTCCTCTTCCAATACAGACATGAGATGACATGATTTAAAAAATGAAAGAACAAAACTTCTGATTTTCTGTTCTGTCATAGGGAAAAATCTCAGTTTACAGTTTTACAACCATGTTTTCCCTTCAAGAAACTACTGACATAGTGATCCTGGAGTTTTCAACTGCTTTATACTGTAATCACGTGGCAGAAATGTCAGCCATATCCTTCAGCATTTCATACTCATTAGCATGGGTATTCTCCACACTGAGTGAATGAGCACGTGACTTTGTTCATTCCCAACACATGGAACTTGCAGCAGGCTGGAAAGTTTCACTCAGAAATCTGAGCACCTGAAAGTCCTAGAGATATTCAACATTATGACCGTGAAGACACCTCTAGTATTCTACTGGATTTTCACACATCATCTAGAAATTACACTTGTGTCTTTCCCAGCTGAGACAAAATCCAAATGATTTCTCATTACAGAGTATTTAGTTCATAGGCCTGTAGGAAGAGACTTTGGAATATGGTATCAGGTTCCAGTTGTTTTTTCTGTATTTTCATATAGACTAATAGTAATGCTTATTTTATCAGTGCTTAGTTCACTACAGTCAATGCTTCCATGCAAACACCTGAGGGGAAGTGTTTCTGTATTGAAAAGCCACTATTCCCCAGTTATGCTTATCCTACAATCACCTTATACCAGGTTAAGCTCTACTCCATGGTAAAGGTCAAGATTTCATTTTCCGTATCAAAACACGGTACACATACGTGTGGCCCATAAAAACGAACATACAAAAAAGAGAACCTTCCCTACAGTGTAGTCTCATTCCTTCAGGTGGATTTGTTTGTTTGCTGTTTAGAGCGGGGGGGGGGGGGGGAATTATTTTTGTTTTTTACTTTTGCAACTGCCAATTTTAGACTGGGAGACTACAGCTTCCAAATCACATTACTGAAAGAACTGACACACCCAAAAAGGCGAGTAGCAATTTGGTTTGGCTTTTTAAATTGGGAATTACTTGGAGTACTCCTTGATGCTTACACAGTAACAGTAGCTAAAAACTCTTGCCATCTTTGGCTGTCGATGAGACTGCACCCTTTCTCCAGGAATGCAGATTCAAGCATAGTTATCCATGTATTCATCACCCCTAGGCTGAGTATCACACTGGTGCTAGAGCCTAGGGATGAGGCATTCCAAGTGAATCAACAGGCACCCTGTCCTGCGAAGCCGCACGTGGGGATTGCTCACCCGCGCCAGGCGGCCTGCTGGTCTGTTAGCAGATTCTTTCCAAGATCTGGTGCTTGATTTCATGCTAACGCGTGGGAGTGGATCCGTTTCTCCACGAATTTCTGTGATGATGGCAGTTGAGAGATCACGGGTGTGAGCCAAATCATGGGAGGGAGGCTCATTTCCACCACAGCTGACTTCAGCAGCGAAATACTTGTGGTGGTGTCTCAACCACAAGGCAATTATTAGTTCAGCAAAATTTCCTTTGCGATAGCATTGTGATTATAGGAATGGTTTCAATGCCCACAAAGACAAAAAGTAAAGCAACATTTCAGAGTACCATATTAAGTTTCACTAGGCACTCATATCAGATTACCTTGCATTTTGAGCATGTATGCCTGCAACATTTTTGTCTTAACAAAAAACAGTATTTAAGAAGTTGCACAGAGAGCTTATGAAAAACGCGACAAATGCTGCTTTACGCAGAAATAAGAACAGGGTGGAGTCAAAAAAATTGCAACATATTTCCTTTACCCAATTCTGTTCTTTGTCAGTTGGAAGGTAATTAATACAATAGAGGTAAAATAAATAAGCACATAAATCAAGGCAATGCCCATTCCACGGTTTCGATTCCCCATGTCTTCCCTATTCCAGCAATTCCTAGTTTTCTGTTCTAATAGACAAGCTATTCATTTCAGTAAACTACTTTTTGTTAGTCAAGCCTTGTATTAAAAACAGGTTCTGATGTTGATGCTAGGTTTTAATAGTGGCTATTCTTATGCAGCTCTGCACATCATGAATGCCATTGTACTGCTGCAGAAAAGTAACTACCTAAGGCACAGGCTGCAGAAAGCAATCATTGTAGTAAATACTGTGCAATAAAGCAAAAGCTCCAGTGCATCTGGACCAGGGAGAGGAAGAGAACATGATGACATAGTCCCTTTTCAAAAGTGGGGCTTCATTGGTTTAACAATAAAACAACTAACGTGCCTTACACAGTTATAGTATGCCCTAGACAGGCCAAGTGACAACGTGGAGTTACACACAAAAAAGTGATATTTAAGCCCTTTCAGGTAATGCACAAAAAGCAAGCAAACATTAAGTGGATTCTTACAACTTCCATACACTACATGCATAAATGATGCAAGTTAGCCTAACTTAATTCAGTGAACCTTCACACACAGGTTAGTGCTTACAAACCTAAACTGTTTTAAAATTAACTTTAATTACACTGTAAATTGCACATAGACTAGACTGTAGCTCAGCTTATATTTCCTTATGACTATCAAAAGTCATAAAGCAACAGGAGTAATCTGTGAACCACTTACCTACTTGATAGCCAATAAAGAAAAAAATCTATCTGTAAGCAAAGAGAATTAAGACAACTATTTTCATAGAGCTGAATATTTTAACATGAATTTCAGGCTGCCCTGCTACGTAAAAATAGCAGCATATTAGCATGTTGATGTCTTTTGGTTCTGTTGACATTTTAGTGTCTTTGAGGATGCCCTAAGTTTCCTACACAAAATTAAAATCAGTCAGTCTCTCAACTCCAAGCCTTAAATGTAGCAGCATGCTAAAAAAAAAAAAAAAAATTACCCCATTTCCCTTTGTTACTCTCAAAGCCACTCATTTCCCGCTTTCAGAACAGGCATTTGTTAATGCAAATGCATCAGGCATCACATTTTTTCCTTATGTTTCAGACAACAATATTGCCAAAAGTACAAATTTCTATTTGTTCAAATTTATTTTGTACTTATACTACATGTGGCATACTGAATGTGCCAACTCTTAAAAATCACAGTGCAGTCTTGAGTTGCACCCTCTGTTAAAAGAAATCTCACTTATAAAATCTAACAAAGCCGCAGCAGTACAAACACAGAATAATCTTTGAGACAATCTAAAGCAATTGAGATATCCAGATAAATGTCCTGGGAACTTTCTGAAGGGATGCTTGCAGCTGTAAATGGAGTAAGGACAAGAAACAATGGACGAATTGAAGCCCAAGAGGTTCAGACTGGACAGAAGAAAATACTTTTTCCCCATGGGAACAGTTCAGCAGTGCTCAGACAGGCTCTGCAGTCCTATCTTTGATGGTTTCTTCCAGTTGGTTTTCAAGACCAGAACTAAGCTGAACAAAGCCTTGAGCAACCTAGTCAGACCTTAAACTGACCCTTCTTTGACCACAAGGTTAGAGTACAGACCTTCCAACCTCAGTTTCCCCATGAAAGCAGTAGCAATTCCACAGAACTCTTCAAAGATGTTTCATTTATACAAGTTTTAGGTGACAATATTTTCCAACAAACACAAATTGTAAGTGGACAGTGCCCTTAAAAAGCTACATTACCAAGGAGGGCCCTCAAAAATAGTCTGAACAGCTTTTTAATTTGAATAGACTTCCACAGACTGCTTGGTCCGATGCAGACAGGTCGATTCACAGCCACTTTAGTCCAGGTGCTCAAACCCAAGCACCCACATCAGCTCAGTCACAGGGCAAGTAGCCACTGCCCAAGTTACTGTTTCTTTCCAGAGAAAACATTTCTAGAGGTTTATCATAATGACCGGGCTGGTTTTTGCTTTGTTTCTACAGTGAGGGGGAAAGAGAACCTTCTCCCATATTAACTGGAAAGAAATCATCAAGCATCTGCCTGTGCTTCTGGGAGAGCTGTGGGACAGCTCTGAAGGACTGCCAGATCTACTCAGTATCCTCATTTGCAGGATGGGCAGGTTGCCAGACTGAGTTAAAACAATACCTGAGGTCTAGTTTATATTCCCAGCTAGGCCAGAGAGCTAGGATTTAAAACACTCGTAAATTTGGGTGTGAGGGCTATGTGCGCTGACAAGGGAGTTAGGCCATGGCCCTACAGGACTTCTCCTCTGACACAAGGTTAGATCGAGCAGCCTCGCTCTCCCCCTCACCCTGTTTTCCTCGACATCTGACCAGGAGAGACAGAGCAGGGCAGGAACTGGAGGCTGCACTGCAGCCAGGTTGCAGGTGATGGACCTGGGACCTTGGAATGGTGTCCCAGGCAGAGTACCACACCAGAGTGCCCCGGCTCGGCTGCTCCGGCAGGCAAGCTGCAAGAAATGCTAGTGCCCTCGGGCTAGCAGGGACACGCTGGTCTCAATTTATTTGTGAAAATCAGGCCCTTTTCTCAACTGATCTCTTGCTTTTCATCACTTACTCCACTCCTCTGCCAGCATATCTCACCCATCAGGTGCCACAGCTTGTTTCGTTCGTGCTCCCACATCTCCCTCCACACCGTCAGAGAAAAGGGGAGACTGAAGAACCTTCATTCCCAGTTCATTAGCTTCCAAAAAAAAATTCTCTTTCAAAGGAAAAACAAAAAAAAAAAAGACACGCACTCCCCTAAGTGCAAAGCCAACAAAAAGTCCTAAGCCTCGCTGTTTGCACACCTGCTGAGTTAGGTACCACAGGTGGCCCACCTCCTCCTGGAAGGACATACTGGGAAGGAGCACCTCTGGCCATTATGATGGCAGTACCCAGCACCACCAAACAGCAGCTCCCAATATTTCCTGCTCCACGGCAGCCACACGCTCACCGAGCAGACTGTCCCTCACAAAGACCAGGGGTCTTAGCCTTTCAGAACAACAATCTGTAATGCACCAACCTTAGGCAGCATACACACCATCCTGCCAGTAACTGACCAGGCCAAATATTTTATTATCAGTCCCTCTGTTACTTTTTGTAAGTTTAGATAGCCCAAAAGCAAGACTTGAGCAGGGGCAGGAACCAAACACACACCTAAAAAAAAATGAACCTCTAATGTCATCTCTGATAAATTTACTTCCAATGAACAATGAAGTTAAACCATATTCATTAAAGTGAGCAATGCTTACATAAATACTCTTATTATCTTGCTGTAGCACTCATGATTCTTGAAAATTTATCTGTCAATGTAAAATTTTTAAGCTGATTGATTCAAGTTAAGGCAGCATGAAGTGATATTTCATCCCAAGCTTCCAACATATCAGAACAAAACAAGAAGTATGCTGAAAGAAAAATCTCAATTCTTAAACTTCAAAGAAAAATACTGCATCTAAAGCCTCCCAGGCTGAGTAAGGATTTCTAATGCATAATGACCAAGGACTAAAAAGAAACCAAACCTAATTTAATGGTCTTGAAAATAAAAGTAAATAAATCTATATTTATTGTATGAAGATACATGTTTCACAACATCCAGTTAAAACTATAGTGAAGTTAAAATGCTTACTCAATTGTTTAAATGCTGCATTAATATTAGTTAAGTTTATATGGAAAATGAACAGGCTAATTAAAATATCTCAATGCAACATATTCCTATTTAGATAAAATGGGAGCACAGGAAAGCAAATGAAACCCAAGAATGTTTCTCTTATTCTACTTAAAAGACAGTGTGAAAAGTATGCTGTCACTGAGACAGGAAAAGGTACAGTAGGGAGACAAAGTTTGACAAACTCTTAGACCAAACAGCCATAGACTATTCCTAAGTAAGAAAAAAAAGATTAAAAAAAAAAAAACCACACCAAAAAAACAGCCTTATGTCTTCTCTGCATAAAAAGAATTCCTATTCTGCTGTTAGATTTGTTTCTTTGATATTTTATATTCTTTTCACTAAAAAACTTAAAAAGGAAAGCCTATGTAACAGTCTAACATGCTCAGAGCACATAAATCACAGAAATCTACCAAAAGACATAAACAAAAATTACACCATCACAGTCTCTCACCATAGATTTGCAAAGAATAAACTAGCTGCTTTCTCCAAGATTCAGTGTGACACTGCTGCTGCATAGCAGAGGTTGTGAGCCCCCAAAACAGCGAACAGGGAGCACACACATACTGTGCAGCAATAGTGAACTTCCTACTGGAAGACCAGCTCTAATTTCCTGGAGCTGATTCTTGTCAATTAATATTGACATATTTAATTTTTGTTTGCATCTTTACCAGATAGATTTAGGTTCTTCCAATGTCACAAAACTCCTTCAAGCAAGGAAAGAAGAAACAGCAGAAGATAAAACGGTCTATAAAATGGCTTTATGTTTAATCCAATCCTTGTTCTGATTCATGATCAGCAATAATTATTCCTAGCAAACGGGAAAAACTTTCCAAAGCACATACCAGAGGCAGACTTGCAAATTAATTCAAGCATTTTGTAAAATTGTTTCTTCATTAAGTGGTAGTACTCCCCAAATACACAGTTTACTATAACATCTGGATCCTTTCATCATCCCATTACTCCCTTTGCTATTCTTGAAATATCCTTTTAACAGGAAAACATTTTCAAAACATGCTCTGGCATGTTCAAGCTCAGAGCTTGCCACTGCAATTCAGCTATTTTAAATTTACACCACCTCTTGTTTTCCACCATCAAATGTACCAGCATGTCCAGCATAATTTAAAATTTCCCCAACACTTCTGCTTAGTATTCCCACTGCAACACAAATTACTGATGCCCTAAAAAAATAGAAAGAAAAATATATCTGAAAACATTTGGCTCATTTTAAATATGCTCTCCTCAAAATCATCTCTCCCCTGGTCAACCATCAGTGGTTCTTACATTGCATAGTAGCTATGACCCCTACATTTGAGGTGGCATGATCAAAGGAGCCCTGGCCAGACTTGGAAAAACATTTCCACTGAGAATGGACATACTGCCTGTCAAAAGGTTATTCCCACTGCGTACAGGGAGCAGCTCATATTACTCCAGTGTAACATGAAAGTGCAAAATCTAGCCATAGTAATCCACATACATGTTTTTCTTTCTAAAAAGGGCATATGGGAGACACTGGCTGGAACAGAACATCCGTATTATCATTTGAAGGGAGGGGATGGACTGGTGAGGGAAAGCTTCCCTAATCAATTCAGCTGTAGGAATCAGACTCCTAAAAAAATACTTAAAAAATTCTGCCTCTTACCATAGCAATTACTTCTCTTCAGTTGCTTTCTTCCTCTTTAGTTAAAAATTTATATATGCAAATATACATCTACATATAGATAATCACACACATACACATGATCAGACTTAACACGCTGCGGAAGACAAAATAACTTTGGAGGCGTAAATCTTAATGTCAATGACAGGAAGGCTTTGGTGAACCATTACCATAAATCTGACAAACGCTAATTTGATGGGTGGCTGTATCTGTCTGCTGCAAGACCAGTCTAGACAGTCTATTGAGAAATCCTAAAACACAACTGTTTGTTCCCTGTAACACCATCTGGATATGGCAATAAGAGCCGACCCAGTGCCATTCACACATGGATCAAAGCACATGCTAATGCCATCATGAAGTCATACACATAAAAAATTCAATCTGAGAACTCTATGCAATTTTCCTAAGTCCTCAGTGAAGAAACCTCAGACTTAGCACAACTCAAGCTAAGTGCATGAAGAGGGGGAGAGGGTGGAAAAAAAGAAGAGAATATTTAATGAGCTTGGCCTTCCCGAGGAATGTTAGGCCACCCATTGTATTGGAAAAGGCTCATGTCACACTTCAGTCATGGCACCCATCAGGGTGCCCCTTTACAAAAATTGATCCGGAGGTTTTTGTAATTACCTGTTTCAAACAGAAAGAGTGCCCAGAAAAAGGAGAAGGTTTCCGAGGTATAAATCTTGCATTTTCTTATTTAAGACAGAGCTGGCAGAATTTGCAATATTGCAGACAATATTGAAAACCCCTCTCTCATTAAACTGCACCATGGCACTAGATCAAAGCACCAAGGGCCCCCTATTGAACTTCTCTAAATATTACAAACCTAACAGCAAGTCTGGCTATGCAGAAACTAAAAATAAAGCCAATTTTTTTCTGCTTCCAAAAAAACAAAACATGGCTTTCCATGACACAACTTGAAAAGGTATAAAACATACTACATAGCACACTGCAAACTTTAAATTGTCAAAGCTTCAGTCACCAGAAAAAAAAAAATTAAAAAAAAATAAATCAAAGATTACTGGGGGGTTTTTCCTGCAAAACTCACTTCTAACAGTTTCTGCATTGCATTTTTAACTACTGCCTTTCAAAAGGTCTTATGATTTTTATTTAATAAAATTTGTTATGTAACCAATTCAACACTCTGCACAAAACACTTAGCTTTGTCATCAAATCCACCTTTTTTTTTTTTTCTGTGAAGTATTCATTAACATTAGGCTTCCAGCAATTATACTGTTTCCAGCTTTTTCACCATTGAAACTCTATTTCCTGTTTAACTCTGTTTTCTTTTTATGATGTAAAAGTTTGCAACAAACAGCCTCTAGTCCTTCTGGAAAAACATAGTATGAACCCGGTTTGCTGACTGTGAAGACATACCAAGACAGGAAGCAAAGACAATTTTAACAACCATTTTGATATAAGCCCCATCTTTAAAAACTGACATCCTATCATTTAAGTCTTTTTCGCTACTCTTTTAAAAGAAATATAAAAACTGTTGGACTTTGATGATCCTTGGGGGTTCCCTTCCAACTCAGGATGTTCTATGATTCTATACTGTTATGGTGGTATTTCATATAGAAAATATTTGGGCAAGATTACAACCCTAGCTCTTTAAATACTTTTCTTTCTAAACAAAACAAAACAACAACAAAAAAGATAAGTAGCTAAATTTATTCCTGTCACCATGAGCAGCTCAATGCAAGTTAAACAACTCTTAAAACTGCATTTTAAACTTTTATAGGCTGATGTTAGTAATTTCTTTATTCTCAAAAAATAGAACTAGTATGTTAACCTGTCATAAAATAGTGCACCCTTAATATAAAGTTTCATAAAATTACTATAGAAAAATAATTAGTTGCTTTAAAGGACCTGCAAAAATCCTGTAAATCTGCACACAAATACACAAAAATCATTCAAGCTAAACTTCCAAACACAATCACTTTAACCCTCAGTCTAACTTGAAAAAATATGTACTTGTAAGACCACAGTTATGAAGTTACAACAGCTACATTGTGGTGTGTCACTGACATAAAACTGTAAAAGAAGTATGCTACACTCCTCATGATCTTCTAATTCAGTACTCCTATGGAAACTTACAATTGTCTTAAAATTTAAATATCTGAGATCTTTAAACAGTTTTTAGTAACAGCTTCAGAATAGATACATGCTCAGATTGTTATCGAGATGAAATAGTCCAAGAAACTTTCTGCTACCATGGCATCAGAGGGCTAATTGGAATAACCAATTTTTAGTGACATATATTAAATATAATTACTTTTCCCCCCCTAAATGATTAACATTCCAACAAAACAAAAACAACAAAAAGAGTGGGAAAGGGTGGGGGGCAGAAAAAAATTATTTTTGCAATCAGACTACTCATTAGGGCAAAAAAAAAAAGAAGTGATCAAGTAGTCTTTCCGCTCAAAGTGTACTCATGGATAAACAGAAAAAATCTCCACAAAGATTTCCTGTACTAGAAAAGCCAAGAGAGATTGGCCCTGAGTTATGACTCAAAAGACTGATACACTATGAGTCATCAAGTTTTCAGACTGTAGAGATATTTCAATATGGGGAAGTGGGAGATTTACAGGAATGAACTGTGCATCACAAACTAACAGTTATTTCTGCAGAAAGCAAATATTTCCCCTTGAGGAAAAAAGTTGGAAGAGTGTACATATTGCAGGAACTTCTCATTACATTTGCAATGGGATTAAATGGCATCATTAGCATTAGGCTCTTTTATGTCTGAATTATGTACAGAACAGATCACTGAAAAAATACACATGCACTTAGAATCTGTACATAGAACCTCCTGTTTCCTCCAAATTTCTACATGGAGAATTGTCTTAAGAGAAAAAACTTAATTTTAGGTAGAACAGTATATATCCTAACTATTTCAGCAGCAGACACGTAGTGAAGTGCGTGTTTCACAGAATTCAAAATTCCTGACGACTCTCCTTCAAGCACTGCAACAGGACAGCACTGCCATCTACTGCTCACAGCCGCAGCAGAACCCGTTCACACACCTCCAAAAAGTCTCCTCTGGCTTCAAAACACCACCCCGCCCAACCAGAATCAAAGACAGACCCTTGAGAAGCCAGTCCCTGGGAAGACACCTGCACCAGTAAACTCCTCTAGTAATCCTACAGTTCTACATAATATAAAAAAAAAAAAAAGACTGTGTTTCTCTAATCAAGTGTCTTATGGAGCACAGACGGAAGAGAGCTGCAGCTGCTCCCCAGAGGGACATCAGCACTCAAGAGTCATCAGGTAGCTTTGCCATTTTTCAGTCCTTTTCAGAGTGTAGAAGTTAATAAACCTGTTTGCACCCTGAGCAACTATCCATTTTCATACACACAAAAATATTATAAGGCTACACAAATTACACACCCAGTGTTGTAAGCCAAAAATAATTGATTTTTCCAATTTTAGCACAAAAAATTTATTTTACCAAATGCTATAAATTCGAGTAATACCTCCATTTAAAATAAAGCTTGCAGATAAACCATGGACTAGCTAATAAACGGTATTTCATTCAGGTGCTTTAAAGAGTTGCCAGTTTGATATGATGAAGAATTTAGTCGAATAGATGCATAATGTCATATTTGTGCCACTGACCTTCCAAATGAAAGGAAATAAATTTGACTGATAAGCATTTCGAAGAATTTATCTTCAAAAGTCCTCTTCCCATTCATTAACAACAAATTTGGATCCCTAGAACCTTATGCATATAATTTAAAGGAAAGAGACTAAGAATTTTTTTGAATGGAGCACATATCATATGGTGCAATAATAATGATGAAGCTACAGAAACATCATCTATAAATACAACTGAAGACAAATTGAACCCCTCCATTATGAAAAACAAAAAAGCTACCACTGTTCTGCAGGATACAAATAGCCATGTAATCACTTCAGTCACAAGGCAAGTGTCATATAAAAACGGTACATAGTTACTAAGTCTCCCAGATTACATGGCAATAAAAGGGTACCTGTTAACATATGTAGTAATTTGGACTTGATGGTGACAGTTGTGGCAGATGTGGAAAACAACTGAGGTGAGAATAAAAAGGTGAGAATAATTGTGAAATCTGTAATTACAATATCGTGGAGTTACACAGTTTTCATTTGCTGGTGTTTTGTGGTTTTGTTTTTGTATGACAGATTCAATCAAAATGTGAATGACCTTTCAGAAACTTTAAGAATCTTTAAGATCCTAAAAGACTCTCCCAAAATACCTCTGCAGACATTCCACCTGTCTTTCTTCTTAAAACAGTTCTTCACCCACCAAAGCAAGTCACAGCCTTCTTTCTATTTTCTATATCTGGTACACAAAAAGAAATACAGATCAATTCACAGGTAACATTACAGTGGGGGGTCTGCTACAGGCCCCCTGAGCTGAGAGACTGAGTAGATGAGGTCCTCCACAGACAGACAGGAGCAGTGTCATGTTCGCATGTCCTGGTCCTCACAGGGAACTTCAACCCCCCAACACCTGTTGGAGGGACAACACAGGCCATCCAGGAGGTTCCTGGAATAGGTTGTTGACAACTTCCTTCTCCAAGTGACAGAGAAGCCCATGAGGAGAGATGCTATGCCATACCTTGTTCCTACCAACAAGGAGGGGCTGGAGGGAAGGTGAAGCTCAAGGGCAGTCTTGGCTGCCATAGCCTTAAAATGCTCAAGTTTGAGATCCTTAGTGCAACAAGGAAAGTACGCTCATTGCCCTAGACTTGAGGGATCTGCTTGGTAGAGTAAAAGCCACGCAGACAACTGGGGCCCAGAAACTGAGTTGATATTCAAGGATCATCCTCAAGCTCAGGACCAATAGATTCTAGCAAAGAGGATGTCAGGCAGAAACTCTGGGAGATCTGCTTGGATGAACTCAAACACAAACATTAAGTTTACAGATGGTGGAAGCGGCCAGGGAACAACCCATGAAAGCTAAAGCCCTGACAGAATTAAATCTGGCCAGGGACACCAAGGGCCCTAAGAAAAGCTCCTATAGGTATGTTACTGATAAAAGAAAGAGTAATTAAAATGTGGGCCCTATCCAAAAGGAAACTGATTACCAAGGGCATGGAGAAGGCTGAAGTACTCAATGACTTTGTTGCTTCAGTCTTCCCTGACAAATGTTCCAGCCATACTGCCCAAGGAGCAGAAGTTGCAGAAGGACAAGGCAGAGAGAGGCCAGGAGAATGTAGAATCACCCAACATAGAAGAAGAACAGGTTCAACACCATCTGAGGATCCTGAAGATGCACAAGCCCATGGGGCCTGATAAGATATACCCACAGGTCTTGAGGGAACCAGTTGAGGAAGTGGCTAAGCCACTACGAATCGTATGTGAGAAGTCATGGCAGTTCACTGAAGTTCTCACTGGAAAAGGGAATATATAAGCACCATTTTCAAAACAGAAAAAAGGAAAACAGGAAACTACAGGACAAAGAGTCTCCCCTCAGTTCCCAGCAAGATCAGGGAGCACATTCTCCTGAAAACTATACTAATGCATGTGAAATATAAGGTGACTGGTGACGTCCAGCATGGCTTCATACAGTAAATCCTGCCTGACATATCTGGTGCCCTTCTCTGACAGGATTACAGAGGTGGTAGATGAGGGAAGAGCAACAGACATCATCTACCTGAACTTGTGCTAAGCATTTGATACTGTTCCACATGACAACATAATCTCTAAACTGGAGAGAATGGATTTGATGGATGGACACTCAGTGGGTAAGGATCTGGCCCCAAGGAATAGGGCTTGGGGGTTCTGGTAGACAAAAAGCTCAAACTGACCCAGCAATGTGTCCTTGCAGTCCAGAAAGTCAACTGTATCCTGGTCTGTATCAAAAGTAGTGTGGCCAGTAGGCCAAGGTGGGTGATTCTGCCCCTCTCCTCTGCTCTGGGGAGACCCCACCCGGAATGCTATATCCAGATCTCTGGTTCCCAGACTAAGAAGGATATAGACATATTAGAGCAGATCCAAAAGAAGGGCCACAAAAGTGCTCAGAGGGCACCTCTTCTATGAAGACAGGCTAAGAGAACTAGGCTTGTTCAGACTGGAGAAGAAAAGGCTCTGGGGAGACCTTCCAAAGGGGACTTAAAGGGGACCTATAGGAAAGTTGGTGAGGAACTTCTGACAAGGATGTGTAGCGACAGCACGAGCGGGAATAGCTTCAAACTGAAAGAGGATATATTAGATTAGGTATTAGGAAGAAATTCTTTACTGTGAAGGTGGTGAGGCGCTGGAACAAGCTGCCCAGAGAAACTGTGGATGACACATCTCTGGAAGTGTTCAAAGCCAGGCTGGATGGGACTTTGAGTAACCCGGTCTAGTGGAAGGTGTACTAGACCATGCCAGAGGGGTTGGAATTAAATGATCTTTATGGTCCCTTCCAACCCAAAGCATTCTATGGGTCTATGAACTGGAAAGTTAGAAACTCAATTTTCATACAGTTCCCATCAGGAAGTGCTGACCACATTGATCATTCTCAGTCTCCAAAAGATCTGCAAACAGGTTTTAAGACGCAATCTGCTAGAGTATCAAATTCAACCTGTAGAATTCATCTGGAACACATAGAAATCAACTTTCAGATATGACATATACCAATTATTAACTCTTTCTTATAATCTACATCTCTCTTTAACACAAAGTCATCGGTGAAAAAGGGTGGTCCAGTTTTTGCTGGAATAGCACCAATTTTCTTCACAGTGGCTGCTATGGGGTTGTGTTTTGGATTTGTATTGAACACAAGGTTGACAATATAGAAATGCTTTTGTTATTGCTGAGCCGTGCTTATATGGAGCCAAGGCCTTTTCTATTTTTCATACTGTCATACTAGTGAGTAAATTGGGAGTGCATAGGAGATTGGGAGGAGAAACAGCCAGGACAGGTGACCCTGACTGACCGCAGGGATATTCCATACCATATGACATCATGCTCAGTTTATAAAGGGGGAGGAAGAAGGAGAAAGGGGGGGACATTTGGAGTGATGGTGTTTGTCTATCCAAGTAATTGTTATATGTGATAGGGTCCTGCCCTCCTAGAGATGGCTGCCCATGGAAAGTAGTGAATTAATTTCTTGCTTTTGCTTTGTTTGTGTGCACAGCTTTTGCTTCCTTGATTAAACTGTCTTTATCTCATTTCATGAGTTTTTCAGCTTTTACTCTTTTGATTCTCTTCCCCCGTCCCAATGGTGGGGGGGTGAGCAATTGGATGTGTGGAGCTTGGCTGCTGGAGATAACCCTAGGCAAAGGGATAAAGGCAAACACTACCTGTTAAGAGACACTTTTAAAGCCTTGATTTTAGAAAAGCCAAATTTTGAACCTGAAATCCAGATGCTGCTTTATATATGAAAAAAAGATCATCAGCTTTGTACCTACTCTAGGGCACTTATGAATCAGAAACTTAATAATTACCTACTTATTTAGAGTTCTTTACACCAAGTGAAAGGAAACAGGCTCCTTCATAACCAAAGCTCTTCTCAGTCCAAAATGAAGATCTAAGGTCATAGGTCTACTTCTATGTTTAGATTTAGAAGTAAGACCTGCCTAAACTAAAGAAATAGTTAGCAGCAGGATACTTATACTGAGGCAGTTGTATTTTTCTTACACAGAAGACATTAATTCAGCTTTGGCAGCCTGATTAAAATCATCTTGCTTCATTAACAGGATATCAGTTTTTCCCTCAACATAATTTCTGGGAATTAATACTGAAAGAAAATTATGTAAGTTGCAAAAGAACAGAAAGAGAAAACAGTAGCAAGAATCATTAAGCAAACAGTCTTTAAGGCCTCTTCTGCTGGGGAAAAAAATATCCATTATTAGACGGAAATTGTAGCATTCCTGACAATAAGAAAAGTGGGAGCAGTTTCATATACACATCTGTGTGACAAAAAGCACACAACGTTCTTCTAACGATGATGAAATAGTTTCCATTCCAACAGTAACACAAGATGTTAAACAGCAGCTATTAATTGGACACTTTTACATCAGCAAAGCTAGATAACTTGGATACAAACATGTTGAAAAAGATGGCATAGGTACTGGCTAGACTGGTAATGCTCACTGTCATTAAGGTCTGAAAAAAATGGAACTGGAAAAGTTCACACGAACAGCAAGAACAGAATGGCTATGTCAATATTTACAAAAGACAAATTGAATGCACTACATAATTACAGGCCTGTCAGCCTGAAGTACATTTTTTGAAGAAAAATAATTTTTATGTAGTGAAATAGCTGATGAGAGATTTGATTATGAACAATTAAGTTAAATTACACAATGAATGCCAATCAACATGTCTATAGACAATAGACTTACTGTTCTTCAACTGTGTGTAAAGAAGTATGTCTTACTGCAATAGTCTTAGTCTTCTGGAATACACTCACTTTGGCACAGTAGGATATTTTGCTTAATCCATTAGAACAATCCAATATCAACAAAGCACTTTTAAAACTGTACACATTTAATTGATTTGTGAGCTCCTGGATACACCTGTAAACAAGGTGCTTTCACACAGTGATGCATTTCTAGTGTGATTCTATGGGGCCCAGCCATACCATTCCATATGTAAGAGCATCCATCTCAGGAAAGCCCAAGATCATCAGAAATAGTAAAAGAACAGTGATTAAAAATCAAAAACACAGTCTGTTGTTACATTACTAGGTGTTCTATAGCACAGCAATGTAATATGGAATAGACACTACTTGAACAAATCTATGGAACATAATCCTGTTTCAACTGACTGGATATGCACTGGGTTTCTTAGAGAGAAGATTGAAGAAAGCAAATCACAGGCCATGCTGACTACTCTGAGAACAAGTACTGAATAGCAGGCCTAACAAGAAACACAAGGGTGTGCACATTTGCATCTAGAAACTAAAAAGATGACAGTATTTTCTGCCCTGGAAAATAATGCCTCTGAAAATGGTTTTGGGCATGGTAACTATATTTGCATGAGGCACTTATAAGGATCAGGCATAGCCTGAAAGGACTAATGTTTGCTTTGGAGATTAGGGAATTGCCAATTTGGAAAAGAAATTATGATGTCTGCAGTCGACACAATAATAATCACATCGCACTGCTGTTGCTTGTCCTGATGATTTCAAAGAGTGTTCAATTTGCAGAAAAATAGAATCAACTAGGTCAGAGAACAGTCAGGGAACACTTATTAGAATGAGCGAAAGAGCAGGAAAAAAACCTCTGATAATTCAGGGCTTGAGATACTCAAAAATTTGCCTTAAAGATACACAATAATAGCAATCTTCCTCAAAATATACAGAAGAGGGCCAAAAACACAATAGACATTCATTCAAGGAGAGGCAGCTGAACACTAGAACTTCTTGTCCAGACTATAATGGACTTTCTACTACTGAAAATACTCAAATCAGAATGAGATTCTTTGATCCTCATTCAAAAATGGTGTTCTAGTTTAGAGAATATCAGTAGAATCATTATGAATAAATGTAACCAGAAAAAAATCTTCTCAATTTACATCTATTAAATTATTGTCTGGATAACCAGCAACCATGGCTTTACGAAACAGAAAGACAGCAGGGGACGTCCTCAGGATGATCAGTTCTGTGCTTGGTTTCACAAGTGCCACCATGTGCTGTTCAACATTTCACAGGGCTGACAGAAGTCTATATCATGCTGAAGCATTTCAGGCATGGAGATAACTCACATTCACAAAAGTAACTCTGACAGGGACAACACAGAGTTCACCAAGTTCCAACTGCTATAGGCTGATTTTGGTTTACTAATCTTAAGGACCTCAGAGAGAAAAAAGAGCACAAAGTAAAAAATGTACAAAAAAGTAAATAATTCCCCATTTAAAACACAACAGCCCCATCTTTTCAATGCTGGGACAGAAACAGCTCTTTCAGGACCCTGGTGTGCATCAAACCCAAGAAGAAAAGCAAACCTTACCAAAGGATCTCCTCTGGGACAGAACATCAGAAAAAGCCTCCTGCTTACCTAGACTGTCACAGGGACTTCAAAACACACAGATGCAAAAATCACTTCTGCAAGAGGAAGAATAAAGGAGGCAAAGAACAGGAACACAGTTTTGTAATTCTCCCTTTCCCTCCGTGCTCCACACATGAAGCCAGCCACAGGAAGTGAGTAAAGGAAGGAAGGAGACCTGCAGGTGTTTAAAGTGAGATGGTTGCTACTCCTGATACCACTGAGAGGCCACAGAATGTTCCTTTGTCCCAGCAGGTGAACAGTTCAGGAAGCATTTTGCTCATCCATTCCCATGTGACAAACAGAGTAAGTCTGGAGGACAGAACCAATAGATGGAACGTACTGCCTTCAGTGTACTTCATCTGGATGTCCACTTCAGAAAGCTTTTTACAAACATTAAATTCTTGTTCCAAGTTGGGTGCTTCTCACCAAATTCCATACCAAATGCATCCAGATTTCAGTTTTATTTGCAGGCATCACTCCAGAGAACTGCAGATCCAAGAGTTAAGATGTTCTGTTCACCTCTCACAAAAAATAGTAAAAGGTTCTCCAGACTAACTTATGTTGCTAGTCACTTGTATGCAAGCCCTATGATTTTAATAGATGTGCCCTACTGGCTAGAGTTCAAAGAACTGTTTTGGGAGTGTCCAGAAAGGCATAGAACATCAGGAGCAATTTAGTCAGTGAAGCAAGCAGAACCAGGTCCAAACAGAGAGAGTTTGAATTAAACAGCTGTTATTTACTCGATTTTGAGAAGTAATAAACTATACTTTCTTTTATTTAGATCCAAAAATAGTCTAAGTGTCCATGCAAACAGGTCTGTAAAGTCTGCACTAACTCAAGAATTGTAATGGTGTCTGTAGATAACCATTACTGGGTTGCACTTTAGACAGCTTTTATTCAGACCAATGTAGCAGAGGAAATTCACCCTAAGTGCGGTGAGCTTGAAAGGAAGAATAGACATCAAATTGTCATTCAGAAAAATACCAGTTTCTGCTGAAACCACACTTCCTTTTCCCATCTGGGAACTTAGTGTAGGGAACCTCATGACTGAGAAAACATTTCAGAGAAGAGTGTGCATACACACCCACATTGGAACAGATTACCAATTGTTAGGCTAGTGAAGGCAAGCGTATTTCTCTGAAGCAATCCCTTCTCCTCTCAGGAGATAAATCTTAAACAAACAATACTTGCTAGCAACAAAAACATAAGATGTCAACAGCTTTCTAGTTTGTTACATTATTTAATATCAAGCTTGTACCAAGCAATGTGGGAATCAAACCAAAAAAACAAAACAAAAAAAAAAAACCTGAAAAAATGCACAAAGTAATTTCTAATGTTATTCAGGTCAAATTCAGAACAGATTAGTTAAAAAAACCTGGAATGATTCTAAATTATATGAGTCCTGGAGATGTTCTCATGTGCCAAACAGGCATAAACAAAAGATAGTCTTAAATATGAGATAAATCTGAGTTTAAAATTGAGCCAACGTGGATAAAAAGAACATAAAACAAACAAATTCTACCTGACCTGAAGCTCTCGATAAGCCATAACACAGATGTCCATCCTCTGCATGCAGCAAAATGAAACAGATGTCATTAAATGAACAATATAGTCTCCCAAGAAAACTCCCAAGAAAATTCAGTTTACGTTTAATAACTTGCGTCTAAAAATCATATCATGCACATTTTTTCCATGTCAAACCTTTAATATTATAAATTGCTTCTAGTAGCATATTTCAAATAGCAGTTTGCAGATAGAAGACATATGCTCCAGGCTTGCAGTTTTATTTCACTATTTAGGGATTATTTGGTACACATTAATGCCACAGAATGTTCTTCAGTTCCCACATGTATCAAACAATTCTTATCTAGAGTATGGCATTTGTCACTTACCAACATGAAAAAGACCAAGACTACTTCATGATCTAGAAAAACACATATAGTAATGTCCAGAAGTATGATAGAGGACATGCGTGAAAAAAAAAATTGGCACAAAATTTGTGCCTTAATAACTGATGATACAGGGTCTCCTAGATACAACAGCCCAGTTCAGGCCAACACTCCTTTGACCAAGAAGCCAAAGTGAAAAAAAAGCTTACGAGAATTTCTCAGCAACTTATATTGAACCAGGTGATACAAAGCCAGCACTGGAATGCTGCCTTGGTTAACATTCTGATTTGGACCAGAGGCTTCTAGGTTTAACATTAACAGTCTATCAACTTGACATGAACAAGGAAGAAGTCTTTGACATGCAAGCAAGGCTTATTTGGAAAATGCCAGAAGTGAACGCCACTTTCATTCAAGACTAACAGTAAAATTTTAAGAGAATCTTCTGAATATTTAATATAACCTTATGAGGAAATGCTTCTGTTGTTAGGAGTTAGAGCAATTAAACAAAGGTTATCAGAGAAACACAGGGCCAGTTTGGATACAGAAGAGATGACTGTATCAGACAATGAGGTAAGAAGGAACATCAAGTCCTGAAGCATCAAAAACTTGTAAGAGAAGCAAAACCAGCATTTCCCTTTCACTAGCACTATACTGTACAATAATAACCAATATAGGAGTTGTGTGAGCAGAAACAACTCCATTTTAAAAAGTGATCAGTTGTCTGGGCTTAAATCTTTAGACTAATTTAACTATAGCAGCAAAATTTCTCTGAGTTGCAGTATTTCTCCTTCAATGTTATACTTTTTCTCAGGTTCTGGGACAATCTACAATTAAAAGGAGCTGGAAGAAACAGGTAATAAAGCAAAGGGGGGGACAACCCAGAAGATCTAGAAAATACAAAGGAATAATGCTTGTGGAAATTTGATGTTGGCAAGTAAAAACTTCATTCAGCATCTGAACAAATTCTCTAAGGCCTTCACTGTAGATAATTTCATAATATCTTAAATAAGTCTCAAGACGTCACTGTTCTTATTCAGAAAAATGAAGAGATTTTTATTAAGAAGCATGTTTTTCAGTACATTGTTCACTAGCAACAGGAAAATATGAACAGAACACCCCTAATCACTTTCCTTTGTATTAGCTGTCCTTTTACTATTTTTTACAAAAACTTTAGAACTAGCTTTATCATGCACTACTTTCCCCAAATCTTGAAAACACCACCAATACAAGCTTCATTACGACATTGCAAGTAAGCTGAATGCAGGACTTACAGTGCTGCTACAAACAGGTACACTATATTGGTTCATGAAATGATCTAATATGTGCTGTATGGAGTATTTACAGTGAAAGTAAAGGTTAATGACCTTTTCCTTCACAGTACAAAACAAGAGTATGCAGGGAGTGAACACTTTTCAGTCCATACCAACCCAAAGAGATGCAGCAAAAGGTGTCATGACGCAACTAATACTCACTGATGTCAAAAGACTCAAAATCTTAAAGAGTTAAGATCACTTAATTTTCATTTTTTGGTGTTTTCTTTTTTCCACCTCCAGATAAACACCATTCTCTTTCCTATTTAGAGCCACTGATGAATTTCAGTGCTGGCCTAACTTTTTGTTTGCATCCTGAAGTTTCCTCTAGGCCCTGTTTGTTCTCAAATATATCTGGAATCACTCTTCTCTGTAGTTCTTGGCACTCATCAGCTTTCCTCATGTGTGCTGCAATATAAGACCTAAGGTGAGACAATTCAGAATCTGCCTCTGCCAAGGACACAAGTGTCTAACCAGAAGGGATTTACGTTGGTTCTCTTTTCAAACCAGACAAATCTATCTTCCTGGCATGTCTTTTTCAAGAGTGCCTAACAGCTTAGTCAAGATAATGGAAATGCTAGAACAGCAAAGAGAGGGGTAAAGATGCCAAAGGCCACTTCCCCTTGCCTCAAAAAGCTTTTGCCTATTTCAAAGAATTAGCTATGTAAAAACAACCCTGCCTTGAAAAGTCACAGTGACATCTTTGCTCTTCTGCAAATACTCCATAATCAGAAACAGAAGATGGATAAGGTTCCTTCTCAAAGGAAAATTACACAATGATCTGGAGATGAAGCACATGTGAAAATACTAAGTATGCTAATAGTGGCTACTTGAAAACAAACAAAAACATGAAAATATTCCGCTCCCCCTCCAAATGCAATTATACAACAAAACCCCACTGTTACCAAATACAGTAATTAATCCTGTACTTGATAAGAAGCAAATAGGTTCTACCCACTTACACAGCAGCAAGCACATTTCAGAGAGCTGCAATGCAGGGAAAAAATGGACTGTCAGGAAAACAAAATGCTTGAAACCTGTATTTAACCATTAACCATCAGGCACTATGAAAAATCCTTACAAACATGCCAATTACTCCACGAGTTCACTGGGGAAGTTTATATTTTTACTGGATGCTGACGACCCCAGCTGGATAACAGGTACAAAGTATGACAGTTTTTATGTGCTTGTCTCCCACATAAATGCTATAGGGAGTAAGAGCTCTACCATGCATTACCCACACGCCCAGCAGTGGTTTGCTTCTACAAAAATCAAATATAAAACCCAAACACAAAAGAAACTAAGGCAAACTATACTGAGCTTAACAGCTCTACAGATTTGCAGGACAACTGCAAACTAAACAGACCTCTGTGGACCCTCCCTACCATTCTCCTTCCTCCCTTTTCTCCCCAGTTTAGCCAAGGTTGAAGTTTGCTGTGGACTGTCACCCTCCCTGCAGAGCAGCAGCACTGCCCAAGGTGGTTCTCTCTTGGCTTTCCACAGGACAAAACCCTGGAAATGTTGCGGACTGCAGGCAGATGTTGCCTTTCTGTTCCTACATCCCACATCCCCTCTACCCTGACACTACAACACTAATTTCTTGCTAGTACCATGTTTCCAGCGTGCCAGGCTGAGGCACCCACACCCCAAAACTCCACTGTGCAGAGAGTGCCTAGTTTGCATGAGGTGCCACACTGCACCGTTTCAGGTGCCATAGGTTTGCTGCTCCGAATCAGCTGTCCTCTTCTGCAGCGCCGGCTGCCACTGACAGCCTTGCAGCCTCTCTGTACTCCTGCACCCACGTCTGGCCATCCCTGTTCTCCTTAACGCCCTTGCTTCCAGGTTTTATTCATCACTCCGACCATACAATCCCGCAGTAATTGCTCTAGACATTCACAAGTCACTCAGCTATCAATCAGACTGCCCTGTGCTGTGCTGAAGGCATGATAACAGCAGGGGGAAACAGTG
>JAWWEW010000088.1:55390970-55420371 GCA_035583185.1 Anabacerthia variegaticeps | reverse complement strand
CAACAGGAGATGCTGGAATGTGATTTAGAGAAGAACTAGTCAGTGCTATAATCCACATTATGGATACACACAAGAAAAAGATGGCATGCTCTATGAGTACAAGAATTCTGGGGGGGGGAAAAAATTACTTCTGGGGGAAAAAAATTAGTACAAGCCTGAAACTGGACACTAAGTTATTACACAGTTTAGACTTTGGCTGCTTTATACATTGTTCCATAATTGAAAAAAAAAATTACAACCTCACAGACAGATGAATAAATAAAATTCAGCATTTGCGAAGTACCCAGACACAGTAGCCATGACTGTCCCAGAAAGGCTCATAAAAGCACAGTAAAGGTGTATTTCCATTAGGCTTTCTACAAAATTCTTCAAAAATTTAAGAAATACAAGCAATGCAGGGAAGCCACTTACAGAATTTCTCAAGGAACTGTGATGGATCTGCTGTGGCAAAGGTGACCAGTAAAAAACACCCAGTTACTAAAAACAGTACAGACTAAAGATTCAAGGAGGGACACCGTGAGATATCAGAATGGAAGGTGACATTCAACAAATAAGTGATCTACATGTAAGGAAAAACCGCAGTTCTAATAAGTTGATGGCATCTGTTGTTCAGAAATTGCATTTTGGATTATGACGGTCCCTTTAAAACAGGAGTTTGGTCCTTGATAAATCTCAGAAAAAATAAAGTGAGTGTTAGGAGTATGGACGGGAACATCATCAAACCATTGTATAAATCTACGTTTCAATCTAACCTTGTTTACACCTGTGACTGTATTTTTTACTCCCCTTATACCAAAAATGGTAACAAAAGTGGAAAAAGCTCTTAAAAGGACAAAAAAAGGTGTTCAAAATATGGGATAGCCTTTCATTTCCTTCAAGTAATCTTAACTCTAAGTAATCTTAGGGTTTCTTTATTCTGGAAAAAAGAATTTTGGAGATGTCTGACAAATTCATGAAAGTTTAGGTACATTCTAGAGGGTGGTGGTATGAAGTAAGTGCACACCAGCTCTGCACATATAAGAATTAAGAGCCATTGAATCAAGCTCATCGGAGATAGTTTCAAAAGGACAAGAGTGGTTCATCATGTAACTGGTAGTTCACTTGAAGAACCACCAGCTCATTGGCAAGAAACTGGACATATTCAGAGATGAAAATCTACTGATGTTAAAAGCACATAAGCCACAACTAACTCCAAGCTAGCTCCACTTTTCTTGTTCTTATTCCCCCATAGGCATTTGTTTATTGCTATTGTAAAATACATTATTAGTCAAACAATGTACTTGGACTGACCCAATATGGTCATTTCTGTGTTCTAATTCTACCTTCAAAATAAACAGCAGAAAAGAATTTGAGGCAACAACACCTAACTCTGTTTTTCTCCCAATTGTTAGCAGCAGCTAATTAAATTACCACCACCCATCCTGTGTAATGAATGACTCATGGGTCCTATGGGGAAAGGAAGAGGGAAAACAAAGCAATGTTAAGTAATTAAGGACTATACAAAAACACACATGAACGCAGAAGGCAAAGTAGGCAGGATTATCTTGCTTGTGTATTTCCCAATGTATAATAGCCTGGCTTTGCGACCAGACAGTTCTAACATCTTCTGTTTATAAAGTGGCATAGTTAAGTTTTGAATGATCTGAAATAGTTTGATGTATGGGTCTTCTGAGGGAGAATATCAGCCACATGTTAGATTTAATGGAATATGTGAAGAATCTCCACTTGCTTCCCTGGAAGGAGACAGTAGATAAACTATGAAAGACAGTGCTTCAAGCCAAACTGGGTGACCTTGTACTCAGGCAGATATGGGAGCACTCAAACAATCTTCTACCAGCTAAGACAGGCACCCACACCTCCCTCCATCCATTCCAAGCAGATCAAAGGTGCATAGCTTTAGATGTTAATTAAGACAAAATCAGATGCCAGTACATTGACAGGGAAGTGTTTTGTCATCAATACCAGATCATTGCACGCGTGTCTGCCAGTTACAAAGTAGTGCTGTAAAAGTTCTTATGAATCTTCAGCATTGGATCATAATCAGAAAGTGATGACTGATTTCATATTAAAATTGGGCTGAGTTTACTAATAGGTACATCTGTCAAAGGGGGGATGAAATTAATTATTCTTTTTAATCCTGGGTTCTTTCCTAGGACAGAACCTTCAGAAGAGAATAGAAAATGTTAAATAGGGCTGAGTATGTATAAATAAACTGCAACTTCACAAAAGCTAATTGTTTTTAGGAACTGATATTTACAGACTGTGTTTTAGTAAGAAGAGCGAAATACAAATTTCCATATAAGAATCCAGGACAAAAGGGCAATCTCAAGATGCAGCAGGGAAAGTTCAGGCTGGACATCAGGAGGAATGTCTTCACAGAAAGAGCTGAAGCATTGAAACAGGCTGCCCACGGAGGTGGTGGAGTCACCATCTCTGGACATGTTCAAGAGTAGACATACCACTTAGTACATAGCTGCCATGGTGGTGTTTGGTCATAGGTTGGACTCAATGATCTCAGAGATTTCTAACCTAAATTCTATGTCTGCCAGTAGCTGCTGAGAGAAAGTACAGAGGGGAGTTGAAGTACACCTGTACAGTACTCTGAAATACTGTTTGTGGATTACTTTGTGAAAACCTGAGTTTTAATACTTTCTCTAAAAAGGTTGGCTGTTCAGGGTAAATATAATTTAATACCCATATAAATGTTTAACCCTTCAAATTCTATTTAACTCTAGCACTATCTTACAGCATAATGATTCATTACATGCTACAAAAAAATACGCAACCCCTAAAAGAATTAATTTTCCTCTTTAATGTCATTATTCTAAGAAAAGAGTCACAAATCCTACAGTGGCCTCTGAAATCAGATATTCAGATAAATTTAAAAATTGACTGTTTTTTTGTTTTTAAACACAGCTAAAGATATTTTATTTCTGTAGTATTTTTATAGGAGAGGTGGAAAAAGACCTCTTGTCATGCTTTAGGTAAGAGGAACAACAGTTATTTATCTAACTGCATCACTATTCCACTTTTGGCATCCATCTTTGCTTTTTTATGTAAAAAGGAAAGGGCTAGTAAGCTTTAGCCTGTCATATCAGTGCACTTCACTAATTGTCATAGCTTTGTCACTTCTCAGTTTGTGTGTCAAGCTAACATCCATGAAGTATTTTGCTGAGTTACACATGCAGTCACACACACACACAAAACCCCTTGGTTCTGGTCTTCACATGTAGCTATTTCATTCAACATGCATTCATGCCTCACTTACTTCAAATTCACTAAAACATGAACCATTTCATTGCTGAGTGAGTACAGAGTTGTCCTTTGAAACCCAGCTAATCAGCTCTCTTTTTAATTGCAACATATCCCATTTCTGGGTTTCATTAACTTTCTCCTTTGAACTGGTATCTAGGAAATCTCTTCATGTATAGTTTAGACAACTACATTGATTTACAATTAAATTGGTTTACATAGCAAGACTCTGTCAGACTATATTTCTGTAACACTCAATTCAATGTCATTTACAAGACCGCAATTTCAAACACTATAATAATATCATAAACTTATGACACAGTTCAATTTTTGTTTACCTACTCATTTAACATCTTACTAAAGACAAAATACCATTTAAATATTAATTTTTATGCCCAGAGTCTGGTAGTCAATAGATTCTGTAGTATCAAGCAGGATTTGAACCATGCATAATTCACAGCAGCTACTGAAGCCCTTATATTATCCAGGGAATAATTATCTACCTTTTGCTCACAACAGCTCCACTTCTCAGGACAAGGGAATGAGCCTTCACACCTACATCCAGGTATTGCAGCTGTTTTTCACTTTCCTGATCTGGAAGAAAGAAGCTACTACTAGCAGCTAAAGCTAAGATAAATAACCACTGGTAATGTAAACTCTTGCTAGACAGTGCTGGTGAATGGAGAGGACTATTTTGCAAGGGTTTTTTGAGAAACACCAATAAAAGTTTAAAGTGAGCAAGCAATCTTTGCTTCTTTTAAATTCCCCATGAATTTCTGGAAAAGGCTTGGAGACATTAGGAAAAACAAATTAACTTCATGTTTAATAGCTGAATGTCCACTTGAAAACTAAGGACGGAGAAGGACCACACTGTGTCCCAGTATCCCCTCTTGCAAGGGAGAGGGTAATCATAAGTATTTCTCACATAGGAACTGAGTGGTTTATAATCACTCTCAAATTTAGAAGGATTTTTCTCCGTAATTTTACATGAAGTCATGGACACTGTGAGTGGTAATCTCTTATGAATTTTAATAAGCAGCCATTGCTTTGCAACCCTAGTATGTCAAGCTCTCAGTCAACAACCACGTGGTATAGGAGCATGCAATCTTTATGAAATAGCTCTGTAGAATGTGTTTCTTGTGACCAGTCATGAAGCACACACAATGAGCAGCAACACAACTGCAGCACATGGCAATTTTACAGAATGTCGTCAAATTAGCAATGCACAAGCATTAGCCAAAATAATGACTAGGACTTAGGCAGAAAAATGGGTCATGTTCAGGGGAGTAATTTGCTTACAGCAGGTATAATCACTGTTTCTGGTACTAATTTAAAAAAAAAAAAAAAAGGCAATTATGCATAAAGATGCACCAAAATATTCAAATCATTAACCTGTATGCCATTAATTTTATTCAATATAAAACAGACCCCAAGACATCAATTATATTAAATTACTTTATTAAGTATTAAATTATTTTAGTCAAGGAGACTTGATCAAATGCTAAGAATTGACAGTATGAGGCTATTATCAATGCCTGTGCTCCACATTTAGGGTGCAGAGCAGGTAAAATTAGCTGCACACAGGCAAACCACCTCCCAGCCTGACCTAAGAAAAATCATTCTCTCAGTCTCAGATCTACCAAACAAATTGAATCCAGTCACATGAACCAGAGACCAGGCAAACAGCTAAGAACACTGAGACCACTGTCCACCATTCTCCACATTCCTTCCAATGCTTCAGAAAAGGCTATCATAAAACTAACAAATTGCTCAGCACAAGAATATGCATGTTCCCCAAATCCCATAGATGAGCAGATAAACTGCTCAAACACAAATTTTGTCCCTTCCCACTCCCCGTGTCTCCCTCCCCATCCCCCTTTTTTGTTTTGTTGGGTGTTTTTTTTTGTTGTTGTTGTTGTTTGGTTTTTTTTTTTCTTTGTTTTGTTTCAGGGGTTTTGGCGTTTTTTGGTTTGGGTGCGTTTTATTTGTTTAAAAATACAGCTACAATCATTATCAGATTTCACAACAAATTTCTCTGAGGATACATGTTATCAGCTTCTGAGAACCACAGCTCTTAATTTAGGGAAGTTTTTATTGTAGGTTGAAAAAAACTGATCCAGCAGTGTGTATTTGAAAAGCTGTGAATAAGGACTCATAGAAACTTCAGAGAGGCATGAGAGATAATCAGCACAAATTACATAAAAGGTAAAAAATAGTGTTGGAAAATTCAAGATTCAGCATTGTGCTGACTCTTCCTACTTTCAGTGGGAACATGACTAGATAGGATGACTGCTCATTCACTAATTTTCATTTTACACAAGAGCAGGTATCCATATAAAGATCTATCCATACAAAGAGATGGACTATCTCAAACAACCTTGAAGATTATTTGTTCTGTTCTTCTGTCCCTGACACATACTGTGAGCTGCAAGTCATCTCTCAACCCCCCACAGAGGATTAAAGATTCCCAGAATAAAAATTCCAAAGCCAGAAAACCAGCATATCTCCAGAAAATAAAAATGATAAACTGCCAAGGTTTTGAGTTTGCCAACACCAAAACAAGTCTTTGAGGAATAATTTCTCAGACAGAAGATGTATTAATTAAAAAAAAACAAACAAACAAACAAAAAAAACCACAATACATAATAACTAGTTGCAGAGAATTTCTGGCAGTCAATAGCTTACAGAACACACAGTCTCACAGTTCAAGGCTTAAGACAAGAAGCTGGCTTAAAAGAAGGACCATTTAAAAAAAAATCTTTTAAAAAAAGAGAAATTAAAAAAAGGGGCAGGAAGGGGAAAACAGAGGGACAACAAAAGGAAACTTCATAGAAATTCCTGCTAACATCTTGCAGACCAAGCACTTGCAGCAGTGAGCATTAAATTTGTTACAATTAAAAGAAACCACCATAGAAAAGGCAAAGGAAGGATGAGTGCACATTGCATGCATGCACCTCTTGCATCTCAGAATCCTCCCCAAAATCTCCTGCATATACAGAATAGAGGAATAGTACTGCATAATTATTTTGATTCACCGACAAAACAGCTTAGCTTGAGTCTCACAAGAGAACTTCCATTTAAACAAAATTCAAGAAGTACAATGCTCAAATATTACGTCATCAAAGCAAGTGACTGAGTAAAGCAGAAGCTGAGCCACGGAAATGCAAAAATAAATACCAAAATCCCTAACACCAAGTGAAGCACGTGTAGAAGGCAAAGCACAAACCCCATACCAGCACTGACAGAAGGTGATCCTGGCTCCCATCAACAGTTCAGATACTCATATAAAAGAGGTAGGTGTTATAAACTAGTCCTGACTAGAGGGAGAAACCACTTGTGCTGAGACAAGGTGGTCTGTGGAAGAGGCAATTATACAGGAAATTAGGAAATCTATAAGGTTAGCCAAGAGTACTATTGATGTGAGAATTCTCTCAAATTGAACTAGGAGAGGCAAAGGCAAGGAAGAAGAAACATGTTGGATAAAAGCTAGTTAACCTTACAGAATAAGATAACATAAAGCTTATAGGAGAATACAAAATAATAAAAATATACAAGGCCTTATGTGGCAAGGCTACTCAAAGTGAGAAACAATTAATACTAACTATGCTGCCAGGAAACCCAACCAAACAAACAAACCTCACCAAGTCCAAATTCATTCCTCCTGTGTTTTAAATCTGAAGACACCCCAGTGATTCAAAACCAGCCTGCCTGAACAAGACGTAATAAAATGTCAACAAAATTGACAAGCATTTCTTTCCTGCCTTCATACAAAGGTATTTACCAACTCCCCTATCATAGCCGATCTCAGATTTTACTATTTTCTTCAAGCTACATCAACCATGATTTACGCTCAAGGTAGGACACTGTCTCCAAGATGAAGATTAAACAGTCAAGCATACAGCAAGAATTAGAAGTGGTTTCAAATTCTGCTATGGGCTGTCTGTTCAACCTCTGTCTGTGGTACCTTCACAAAGGATTTCTCTGTTGCTATGCAGAACTTGCATGTCAGCAAGAGTGATTTTACTATACGGAACAAACAACAGATAAGCCATAGAGAAGGCACATTTAAAGAAAACAAAAATAAGTGAGTTTAAAATGATAAAGTGGTATTTGTTACAACAGATGGGCAGGCAGTTTTTAAGAACAATGTTCATTACACTTGTATTCACCTGCAGAATAGGAATGCTCTAAAAAGACAGAACCTACACATTTGTTTTATTAGGATGGTATGTATGAGAAGGCCTCTACTCCAATAGCTTATCAGCTTCTTGCTCAACCATGAGCACTCTGCAAGAAGTTGAGAAAAATCTTAACAATTTTTGATTAAGAACAAAAATGAAAAAAATTATTGTCAACATTAAGAAGTTACAACAACTTGAAATGAGTTTTTAAAAATCTTTTTTAATGGTCTGAATTCTTCATAAGCACTGCCCGGAAACTAATGAAAGAACTATTTCTAAAAGGAAACTACATTTCTCAACATACAAGAAGCTGTGTGTGAGAAAGCTCCACCAAAATAAGTTTGTATTGAATTATTATTTATAACTACATCCTGTTTAGCCATTTAGGAAAAAAAGTTCAGTTCATGTTTTGTAGACCCCTTTGTGTAAAGCTTGAAAAAGGCTTCTGCTAAAAGAGGGAGGGCCCCTGTACTTATATCCTCCAATTCACACTACGTAGCAACTCAAAACCTTCAACCTGGATTTCCCCAACAAAAATAAAGATATCCTTATCATTTCCTCATGCAGCAGTTGGTTTTAAGCTTTAAACAAATAAATATAAGGGGTATATTGAATTATAGAAGAAAAAAAGTTGTTATTGTTTATAGGTTAATGTAACTTGACCAAAATAGTTGACTGAGACAAAATCAAGTTTTGCCAGAGAAGGCTGTTTGTCAAGCAATAGCTCTGTTCTTCTACACCTTTCTGCATGTTTCCAAGACTCCTAATCTTTAAAGGAGATAGAACTGGGCACAGGGACTGCTTAAGGGCCCTTTCCTGGCTTAATTATAGAAGCACTGCACTGAAATGTAATAGACACTTGCTTGCACTTTGGACATTTGCCTACTTGAAGAGCCAGGCCCCCTCAAGAAGTTACAGCTTACACTCAGTTGCTTCTCATCTTCAGGTCTTTTACAGCACAGAAGGTACTCCAGATACAGAGACTCATCAGATACAAAATAGTACTGGACATCTCTGCACCCATATTTAACTGCTTTTTAATTTATTTTATTACTATTGTTGGCTGATCAAGTAGAATGTCATACACTAGAATAATTCTGCATCTCACCACAAGAAATACAATTTGAAATACAGCTAATATGTTATACTTCTCTAAAAGAAGACCAAAACAAGCCTTATCTGCCAGGGCAGAGGGGAGGGTACCAGTTCCAAAAAAACCATACCAAGCCCAGTCAACCCTCAAAAATATTGAACTACAGTTAAGACCTCAACACAGGGAAGTTTTCTTTAAATTATCTCATTGTCATAAGCATTCTGCTTTAATGTTCTTTGAAAAAAAACCCCACATGTATGATGCTGAGTTCTACAAATATAATGTTTCCTTTCACAATTATAGAGGTACTTCTAAGACAAAAATTGAATATCTGCTCAAAATATTGGATAATTGTCTCATGTGACTCCATAGAAAACCAGCTGACTTGTATATTTGGACTTCATTTTAAATAAATACCATCTAAAATTAGATATCATAATACTATATAACAATACAGTCTATGTCTGTTTTAATTTTACAGAATAGGAGCCCAAAACCAAATTATTTTCAAATGTTGCTCAAAAATGTATCAACAGAAATGTATTGTTTGGAAATTAGTTTTCATTCCTGTGGCTTTCTTTTTTCTGGTTTGGTTTTACTCTATTTGAGCATTCATTCCACACTTCCACCATGTAGTTAAAAAAAAAAAAAAAAAAAGTATTTTTTACTTCTCCCTAACAACTTGCTACTACTTCTCCTTGCTCTTGAACTTCACTCCACTTTTCCTTTTTTGCTGGGGCCACTTTTAAACAAGGAAATTAACATCAACTCTCCCGCAAAACGGAGGAGTCAAACATTAACTTTACCACATAAGACAGTTAGAACCTGCTGGTTAGACTGTATACAGGTATTTCAAACTCAGGAGATTAAAACCAGTTGCACAGTCTCTTGTCTCAAACATCACGAACTAGCTCAATTTGACGTAGCTCAGCTTTGCCATTTTGATAGCCACAGAACTGAAAATCATATTTGGTACTGCTATTTGCCCCTTCAGCTAAGAGGAGCAATACATAATTGGTCAAGTAAATCAAGCAACTCTCTTCCATAAAAAATTACTACAATTCTAACATTTTTTTAAACTTTTAATTCAAATTCAGGTGATGAATAGGACCACATCATTAAACTACAAGTTAAGAGAAAACCTAGGAAACTGATAATTTTGTTATCTAATGTTATGCTATGTTATGCTCATATAACATTAAGTTATGAAAGATAGCAAGAACTGTCTGAGGATCAGGTCACATCTGGAGCATGATCTCTAATATCAATGCAATATTTTTCATTTGAAAACTAATTGCACTTGGATATACCCATGATGTGCAGCAGAACTTTTCCTATCACAGTCAGAACCTGCATATGACATCAACTTTATAGCTTCCAACAAGATCAAAAACAGGTGCTTAACTTAGAAGTATCCCAGAGCTACCTGTTTAACTAATTTTAATTATTCATTTATCTAATTCAGTGGTTTATGAATCAACTTTCTTCACTGCCACCCCGTAATTTTATTAGGGAAGAACACAGTGTTACTGAAAACTGAAGCCAAGCATACTTTGGAATTTTGAGGGTGATCTAACTAAACTTATGCTCCAAAATACGCAGCTACTTGTTCTTCAAGAAAAGTCTGGCTCTTGGAAATATTCATGTTTTCACAATATTGTTTTATATTCCGATCGTGATTTGTGTTTCTTGGTGCACATTCCCCAGTTATTAAAGGCATTTGAAAATTTAAATTGATATACTTAATTCATTACACAACAATAAAACAGAAAATTTATTACAAATTATGTACCTACATTAACATAACCAAATTACTTTCTGTTTTTTTTCAGCTGGAAGGTAGATTTCAAAAAGCTACGAGAAACTACTTAAGCAAGTGTGGTTTAGATAAACCTCAAAGCAAATGTGTGACAGAAGAGAAACTTTCTAGAATGAAGATTAGTTTAAGCAGAAACTTGCAAATAATAAGTAGAGAAGTAGACACTTTAACTGGTTTGAAATCTGTACTTTGTTTACTCCTTTAAAGGCCACAAGGGGACAAAACAATTAATTCCATTTATATGAAGTATGAAGCATTTGAACAAACACCAATCCCTCAGATTTATGGTTTAGTCACCATAAACAACCATATGCATTAATGCTTATGCATAAAAAGTGAACTAACCTGGCTCCTTCTAATTGAGGCAACAAAACGTACTCTCACCAAAAGCCCTACAGGTCTTGGTTCTTTCCCAGAGCTTAACCAAACAGGAAATTATTCTCTTACACTACAATAGATAGGTATTCAGGTAGGTAGTTCTGAATCAGAGCCCTGGTACCAACAGCCAGTCTTTGGTGGCAAGCAGTTAGAATATGAAACAAACTTACTATTTTTCAAAATTTTAGCTGTAAGAAAAGAAAAAAAGACAGAACATTACATTTCATAAGAGTCACATACACTGAGTCAACCTTATAAACATATTTCTAAGTTTCAGCAACTTCCTGAGCGTTAAATCAGAAATAGAATGAATTCTCCCTGTAAAAGATCATAACTAACAGCTTCACTGAAGTGATTTTGTCTGTAATAAATAAACAAATAATAAAATTGAATAATAAAGTAAATAAAAATAAATTTCAAAAATAAAAATAGGGAGAGTGGTAAGGGGCAATGGCTTTAAACTAAAACAGTAGAGATTTAGGTTGGATATCAGGAAGAAATTCTTCACTGTAATGGTGGTGAGATACTAAAACCACTTGCCCAGGAAGTTATGGATACTCCATCCCTGGAAGTGTTTAAGGCTTTGAGCAACCTGCTGTAGTAGTAGGTGTCCTTATCCATGGCAGGAAGGTTGGAACTAGATGGTCTTCAAGGTTCCTTCCAACCCAAGCCTTTCTTTGATTCTATGAAATAAAACTAGGTAAGGCCCAAAGTCTAATTTCATACCAATTCACATTCCCTGTAAGCAAAATACCATCCAATGATGGAAGTATCAATGTCTTTTTTTGGTTCAACATTTACTGTTCTTCAGAGGAAGGAATCTCAGAATCACAGAATCATTTACGTTAGAAAAGATCATCAAGCATTAACCCAGCACTGCCAAGTTACCCCCAAGTTTAAATACTCCTGGGGATGGTGAACCCACCATTTCCTTGGGCAGCCTGTTCCAAAGCTTGGCCACCCTTTACGAAAACAGATTTTCTTAATATTCATTGTAGACCTCCCCAGCGCAGCTTGAGGCCATTTCTTCCTATTGCATTGCTTGTGGCAGGAGAAGAGACTGACCCTCACCTGGCCACAACCTCCTTTCAGGCACAGAGAGCAATAAGGTCACCCTAAGCCTCTTCTGCAGGCTGAGCAACCCCAGCTCCCTCAGCTGCTCCTCACAGGACTTGTGCTTCAGACCCTTCACCAGCCCCACTGCCCTTCTCTGGACTCGCTCTCCTGTAGTGAGGGGCTCAGAACCAGACACAGCACTCAAGATGTGGTCTCACCAGTGCCAGTACAAGGGGACAGTCCTGGTCCTTGTGGCCACACTATGGCTGATGCAGGCCAGGATGCCACTGGCCTTCTTGCCTATCTGTGCATCTGCTGGCTCATGTTCGGCTGCTGTCAGGCAGCTCCACCAGGCAGCTTTCCAGCCACTCTGTGCCCAGCCTGTGGCACTGCATTGTATTGTGACCCAGAGGTAGGACCCAGCACTTGGCCTTCTTGAGCCTCATACCATTGGCCTCAGCCCATGGATCCAGTTTGTCCAGATCCCTCTGAAGAGCCTTCCTGCCCTCCAGCACCCATCTTTGTTGTCCCCTGCAAACTGACTGATGGTGCACTCAATCCCTTGGCTAGATCATCAATGGAGATGTTAAACAAAACTGGTACCAATAGTGAATCCTGAGGAACACCACTCATGACCACACACCAACTGCATGGAACTCCATTCACCACCACTCTCTGGGCCCACACAGTTTTTACCCAGTGAAGAGGGCACCTGTTCAAACCATGGGCTGCCAGTTCCTCCAAGAGAATGCTATGGGAAACCATTTCAAAGGCCTTACTGAAGTCCAGATAGACAATATGCATACTCTCTCATCCACTAAGTGTGTCACTTTGTCATAGGAGATCAGGTCAGTCAAGCAGGATCTACCTTTCATAAGCTCATGCTGTCTAGGCCTGATCTATAGTTCTTCTATATATGCCACATGACAGCACTCAAGATGATCTAGATGATCTGCTCTGTGACCTTCCCTGATTCAATACTGTCACTGTAAAACTCCCAACTGCTTCAGAAAAGGTGCTGAGTCACAACTGCTAAGTCTCTTATGAAGGAAACAAAAAACATTGAATCCACCCACTATTCTAAGAATACACAGATATATTTATGTCAGTTCTACTGTCAAATAAAATCAAGTGCTAACATTGGTGAAGCTTATGTTCTAAGTCTTTCCATGTATCCTTGACAGACAGTGCCTATCCAGTAAATGATCCTCATCAAACAATTTAATATGTTAATCAGGAAAATAATATGCTGCTTCTGACTGCTGTTTTTATTGAGTAAATAAGACAAAAGAGCAACACGAACCTGTGTAACCTGCCACATAAATAGCTCCTCACTCTGGTTATAACTTTGGGCTTCAGTACAGAATGACCCATCTGTGAATTTACAGAAAGCTGAAAAAGCACATGACAAGCAATTTTCAAACAACAAAGGAACAATCTTTTCCCTTTCTTGCTATCACTAAGACAATCATAGAATGGTTCAGGTAGGAAGGGATCACTAAGATCAACTAGTTCCAACCCTCCTTCTACTAGACCAGGTTGCTCAAAGCCCCATCTAACCTAGTCCTAAGGAGCTTAAATTGAAGCAAGAGATATCAACAGGACATTTAGGCCACATCTTAGAAAAAACAGCATGTACAAGTAGGGCTCAGGAAGAGTTTGCCAGAGGAGATTATGGAATCTGGTGGGTTTTTTTAGAGAAGCAGTCTGGTCAGAACTGGTTTGGTCATAGTTCATCCTGTTTCTGAGCCAGGAACTAATTAGATGACTCTCACTCATTTCAGGTCTACTTGTTATGATTTTATCATGTGAATATGAAAAGTGGAAACATTTGTGCATCAAGGGAGACTCCCTGTTTCTGTGGCTTCTTATACTTCCCCGACCTGTGCTGTGAAGTCTTGCATCAGCAACACATAAATCCATTACTTCACCTGTCTATAAAGCACTTTTCTCAATTAAGTTCTTACAAAAGGAGGCATTTCAACCTTGAGAAACCCAAAACAGCTATTGCAAAAGACCTTCACAGAAAGACCTTCTTTGATATCCCAAATAACTCTTGCAAAGCTCCACCAAGACTCAGAGCCTACTCTTCAAGGAGTGCATTTTCAGTATGAAACACAGGCAATGCCACCAGAAATCTACTTAAGTCAGTTTAAGAGCTAAGGAATACTGCAGTGTCCAGTGCCTCAACAGCAACAAAAAGACCTGCAATAGTTCATCATACTGAGCATATAATAGTAAAAATTTATAACTTTTATAAATAAATAAAAGGTTAGGCACCACATTTACTACAAGCTCTCTATTTTGAGTCCTCCACTGAATATCTTTTCCTTCCTACCATTCCTACCATTTTCCTTATTTTACAATAAACAGGCAATACACATGTTGAAGTATAACACAAGACTCTTTAACAAAAATATACCAGCAATGAGGGGAACAGGGAAGCAAAAACAGAAAATCCTGAACCCTGGTCACACATAATATTACAGTTAATATCTATGGAAAAAATTGGTCACTATGTTAGAACCGGATGCTAAGAGGAAAAAAACTGACACCTTACCTCGTATACCTATCTCACTTAAAGAAGGCTTGAAAAGAAAGCTTGAAAAGGGTAAGAAAGAGGACAGAGTAGTGACAACATGAAATCAAATTGCATTATTTGCAACAATATTCAAGAACTTGAGCAAATTACTACCATCGTCCTTCCTCAGGAAGCTTCCTATACTATAAAATTTTAAAAGGAAAAATCCCTAACTCCCACAAAGAGCCACTCTTTTCTCAGTGGCATGCTAGAATTCACAAACTAATTTGTCACAGTGAAAAGCATTTTAGAATCCTTGAAACCAAGAGCTACTTCCCTCTAACATCCCACAATATGACCCAACCTGCTCTTGTAATCCATATTCTTAGTAGATTCATTCTCTTCCATGGCCAATAAATTCAAGCAGAGAAAAAACAAACAGACAACTCTTAAAAAGAGCAAGGAAAAAGAATCTGAAACACAAATTTTGATGTCAATAACCAGAAGTCTTTGTCAAGTCTTAGTCTACAGGCTTGCTTTACTTTTCCTTAAGTATTCTGTGACCTTTTGTCTGTACAGACTCAACACAACAAATCCCACCTTATTTTCCACACACAGACAAGAAGAACACATGGCACAGACCTTGCATGGCTTCCAAATACGGGTGCATTTGGTATAACCCCCTGTCTGCCTGCAGCCTGCTTGTCAGAGCAGAGACTATGCTAGGTATTGAAGAGAGTATCAATCTCTGTTGGGCCTCTAGGTGTCAACCTGTACAGAGGGGTTCTTACTTAGGAGTATATATTCCAGAGAATCCCACTGGAACATCTTCCATGCAATTCAAGATGACAACAAAATTAAGTAAGCAGATCATCATGAGAATATTAATACAACACAGGCCTGGCTAAGAAAAAAAAATCTTACATATTTTGAAAATGCATGCAGTTTTAGAAGTGGGGTACAAATAATAGTCTTCCATTAAGTTAAAATGTATGCTGTCTGACTACATTACAGCTTCTCTGAGCCACTTGTGCCAGTGCCTAACCAGCCTCATAGTAAAGAATTTGCCCCTAGTATCTAACTCTAAATTTACCCTCTTTCATTCTAAAGCCATTCCCCCTTCTATCACTACATGCCCTTGTAAAAGTCCCTTTGCTGGCATGGAAACATGTTGCCTTGTTTTCAAAAAGAATCCACTGGAAAATTATGGATCTGCTCAAAAGCATGGTGCCAGAATGCATCCAAGGCTGAAATGAAGTTTTGAAAATACTGCTCTCTGTTCTGGCATCCTTTTGGAAATCCAGAGCACATACAGCAGACTTGTGTGTCACTCTTCTTAAATGATGCTTTGATTTGGAAAAGATGAGGAGAAAGTGGGAGATTCCATTTTGTTGGCTATTATTGCTTTTCCTTACATTGAAAAAAAAGAAAACAAAACCTCTTTCAGACAAGAAACTCTAGGATTAGATTTGGAGGTCCACCAACCTCAAATTTTCTGTAATGTGTAAAGGTACCAGTATATGAATCACGCACACTGTGGGTTTTTTTGTGTTGTCCTGTGCAGTGCCAGGAGCTGGACTCAATGATCCTTGGGGGTCCCTTCTAACACAGGATATTCTATGATAAAACAACTGCACAACAAATAATTTGTGTTTGTGAGGTCTTACAGGGGATATCAGAAGGGTTGAGTGAAATACAATAGGTCTAGCACTTCAACTGGTACTATTAAATACAGCTAAGAAAATGAAGCTGCAAGTTTGGGAAGCCGTAGAATAAACATTGCTTCAAACAGAGGTGCCAGATGTTTGCCTACATTCACATAGGCAATTGCGACCATACCAGAAACAGAATTTTAAAGTCTTAGTTACAACACCATGTGATACCTGTATGTAGCCTCTGCTTTCCAGGACAAAAGATATCCTTGACATCACTTCTCTCATCTTAAAAGTCTATTGCCCAGAACAGCATTTGAGATACTAATAACACCCTACTTAAAAGCTACTTTTTGAAATTTAAGTATGTATGTTCATACATATTCAGACCAGTGGAACCATAGTATGAAGTTATGGCATCTATTAAACACTGTCGTTTTCTACTCTTGAACAACATAATACCCAGCAATATAAATCCAATAAAAACTCAATACAGTTTTGTACTATATAAATCCTTGCCAACAAAAATGAAGTGGCACTCAAAGGTCTTCATATGACAGAATATAAATAGTTTTATGATCTGTGTGCAATATAATCAAATTGATCAAAATACAAACATTGCAATAGAAAGCTGATCTAAAAGAACTATTTACTTTTAAAAGATCTAAAGGATGCTGTAGAACAGCCTTTCCAAAAGCATTTATGGCTTTAATTACACATGAACACAATCTCAAACTACTTTAAAGAAAGCAGACTATAATTGTAAAGAAGCTGTAGCAGCAAGATATTCAGCAAACCACTTTGACTTCAAAAACTGAGCGAACGTTTTCAACTTTACGGTGGCAAAAAGAATTAAAAACACCAAGGCCAGACACATAGTAATGGAGAGAATTAGAAGTGTCTTTTCCCAAAAGAAACTAACTCGTAACAGATGAAGTTTTGTGGCACTTGATGCACTTCCTTTATTTATTTTTAATCTACTGTGCACTTGTATGACTTCTTCCCTTAAAAGACACCTATTCTTGAATGAATGCAGGATGTCTTTAGAAAACAGAGTTGAACTATTTGCAGTAGCAATCATAATAGTAACATAATCATTGATGGCCTCAGGATACAGTGCAAGCATGTTCACAGGAAAAAGCAATCTTCTATCAATCTAAGGAAAACAGACAACTCTTGAGTTCACAATATCAAAACTAGTTTAAGACCTGCACAACAAACTTATCCAACTTCTGCTGTAATATGACATCTTGTGAAAAACAATTATTCTGGAAGAATATAATAGAAATATAATTTCTAACACTCTGTGGTTGTCCAGCTGCTGTTCAAGGGAAATGTAGACCAATGAGAAACAATTTACAATTTATACTCAAAAGCACCACCATTTTTTGAAAGAGTGTGACTAAAAAAACCCAGAACAATAAAAAAACAACTGCATGCAAAATAGTGTGAGTGGTATATATTATTGTTGCTTGGTATTTCCACTTGAAAATCACCTGTTATATCTGTATTTATACAACAGTACAAGGTAGAGGATGCGACTGCATGCATGCAACTTCTAGCATAATCACAGGGCAGTCTTTCCTCACAACTAAGACTTGATCAGTCAGAGTCCAGGGATACTTGCAAATGAACTTGCTTTTCTGTAAGCCTCATTGCTATGCATAGCCCCAACCTCCGGATTACAGAATGTGAAAGAAAAAATTCACTTTCACCAGAGAGCCATTTCTAGCCTTTTGACCCTCTCTGTAATTCAAATTATACAGCTAACTACTAGATTTGTACACTTGCCACTAATTCAACATGCCCCCTGCTATCTTTCCAAGTCCACAGTTTCAAGGCAGCTCAGATTTCAAGGAGGTCATATTTTTCATCGGAGATTGTCAGATTTCTTAATATCATTTCTTTGCAATGCACTTACAATTTACATTTTAAACTTATTATTCATTTAAAATAATTAATTTTCTTTTAGTTTTATAATTAAAGAGGCTACTTTGCAAACTGCACAAAGGGAAAAAAAATTATGTTCAGCAGAAGCCACCAGAAAAATTCCATGCTCGCACCATCACCCCCTGCATCAGCTGAACTTATAAGAGGTGTTTATCTTTCATGTGGAACAGCCACTGAAGGCAAAACATGACATTTTGTCAATACATTACACAACAGTTTTCTGGAAAGGCAGCAAGATTGAGGATTAGGAATCTCCACTTCCAAAGGAAAGAAGCAAAACAGCACTTATGTACAGGATAACTAACAACACAGCTTTGATAAATGCATATTGAACAGCAACTTGTCTGAACAGAAAAGATTGGAGATTTCTGCAATGAGGATCTGGGCTTTTCCTCTTATGCTCCCTAAAGCTAATGGTCTGTGGAACAACACTGCTGTTTTCTAGAGCAGGAAGGGGCCACTGACAGCAGAGACAAATCAGAAGGAACACATCCCGTATTCATAAAGTCCCCGGTCCAGGACAAAGCTCTATTGCGACCTGCAAGTTTGTCAAACAGACATTCTGACAAAAATTAACAGGCTAATTTGGTAAACCATACCTTTCGCACTTAAATCAATTGCTAGTTGTCAGAGATTCTCAAAGAGCTGTAAATGCAGTGTACATAAGTTAGCAGCTCGGGGAAGCAATGCTGTCACAGCAGCATTGGTTGGACCAAGCTACTGAGCTCTTTGCACAAATAACATGAGCTCTGGCCATGAGGAGAGGCTGCTCAGCAATGTGAGTACAGTTTACTTTAACCAGTGAACTCTTTGGAGAGAAAGAGAAGAGAATTGTATTCTGATCCTAACTCCTGGCCCAGCCTTGATATTTTCCCCTGTGCCTTTACCTTCCCCATTTGAAAAAACGTCACAGTTGTTCCTCTATTTCTAGAAAGCAAAAAGTCTCATAGTAAAAAACCCCACAGAATATCTAACATTCACATGCACAGAGCAATACATGCATCAGAACAGTCTGCCTCTCTCTCCTGTTTAGGTTGGTAGCAACACAAATCCCAACTAATATAGTTCAAGCAGTTTGACTACAGATTTGCAACAATGAACATGCAGTTTCACTCCATGCAAGTCTGGTAACAGCACGCACCTTTTATTTAAGGCTGGAAATTAAAAGCATCTACACCTTTCCTTTCCTACAGTCTACCCACAGAATATCAGCAGTGACTGTGAATGGAATTATCCACATTTCCCAGAGGGTAGCACATAAAAGGATTTTTTCCTGCTGCACTTTGTGCTTTTGTTCTGCTGCTCATGTCAAGGACACGACATGGGAAAGGGAGGAGTAGACAGGATATGCTATATGAGTTCTGTTATTACTTTAACTTAGCATTTTCCAATGGGAAACCATGTCAGGGAGGGGAAGGGGGAAGAGTCTCACAGGAAGCTTTCCATGCTCTAATCCACAGGCTGACTCCAGAACCTTTCCAAACAGGCTCCCATGATCACCTCCTATTCCATGGCTGCCTTTAGTTACTGCCTCAGTTGGTTTCTCTTCTCTTAAGAACTTCCCCTCCACGACTTCATGAGTAAATGTTATTTCTGTTTTGTTCTAAGGTCAGACAAATTCCTGAGCACAACAGCTGTTTCCAGTCAAACCATTTCAACAGGAATTTATAATTATAAACAAAGACAAACGTAACTAAGTCCAATGTAAACCAGAAAAGTAAAAGCACATTTGCATCAGTGACTATACTTACCATATATAAACTATAACAAGCACAGCTGTAAAAATGCATTATTTATGTCCACATCTCATTGCACAAATTCAAGCCAAGAGACTACAAACACCAAAATATCAATTACTCATCATTTTCAGGAAGAAAATGCCAACATTGATGCAACACTGTTACAGTGTGTGGTTTTTGCCATACTAAACATCTGAAAGAAGAAAGATCTAGAGGGCTTTTCGTGGACCTTGTAGTTTTGTTTCTAAATAAAATTATTTATCTATTGATGCCTTATTTTGAAACCAAGGACTGTTACTTTCTAATTCCCCAAGACAGGAAAATGTTATTTTCCAGTATTTTTCCTTCTAGTGTATACCAGCAAAAGACCATGCTTCCACTAGGTCTCCCTGTGTAATTTTGCATGGTTCTCACCACTGCAGAGGATTCTGTCCTTGCTTTGCTATCCAAAACAACAAGTGATGTGAAAATTATTTTTCGCATGTTCCTGAAATCACCTTTAAGAATACCATGTTACCTCTGTTCAAGCTCAACATTATATGCAAACAGCTGAAAAGAAAAATTAGTCTCAAAGCCTAGTACAGAGTATCAGAGAACCTTTCAGAGAACATGTATAGGCATACAATCATGCACACTGTTTCCAAGATGAATTCCTAAATATGTATAAAGGTAGCAAGTGTTCCATCATAAAAATTGCTTTACAAGACAAAAAAAATTGGTTCATTTTTCCTCTGAAGTTCATGTAGGTTGAATTCTCCATCATTATTTTATTAAAATTTTTACCTGATCAAGAAAATTAAATCAGAAACAGAAAGGAAATAAATGATAAGATGATGATAAGCTTTGTTACAAGCTTCCATATGTTTACAATCCCCACAGTCACGCAGATTCAAGAAGTAATTTATCTGCCTGTTCCCATAAGTCCAATTAAATATTTGACACAGACACTGGTACAATGGAAGAAGCAGAAACATACACCTGAAAAACTGGTACTTCTGCCAGAAGTTATTAGCTGTGTGAAACATATAGGAATTGAGTTTCATTTTGATTGGCTTGTTGATTTCTTAATCCCAAAAGTTTTCATTTCAATTTAGGATAAAATTTTCCTTTTAGAATACACATTTATGAGTTTCAGATCCCTACAAATATCTATACAGTTTTTATACTAACCACCTTTGCTTTTATTCTAACCACCTGCAAGGATTACTTCAAAGTAATCTCATCTGGTTTATTTACCCAAAATAGGCATTATGTCTCCTTCTGTACTCTTGCAAAGGTGTATGTTATTCCTAGCTCAAGACAACAAAGTTTTGTCCTCTTAGCCATGGTAGCTGAAGGCATCACAGGCTCTTTTGCCAAGGATCACTATATAAACTCTTCCTCCATCTCATAATCTGTACATACCATAAAAACAGGAAGCTCATTTAATGGTGTAGTACAGTTGAAGTAATGGGTGCTTGTGAATGTTACTGATAAGCAGCTTGATAACAAACTAACAGTTGAAATGTCTGTAGTCCAAAGGACTAAGAGCCTTTGCAAGACACTTGCAGCACTGTACAATGAAGACATGCAGAACAGGAAGTGTCCAAGTAATACAGTACAAACTGAAAACATGGTGCTGCTAGAGACTGGAATCTAAGAAACTGCTTAGATTTTGGATTAAAAAAAAAAAATCAACTAGCATAAACAAAATTATTAAGTCAGCAAAACAGCATGCAGCAGAAAGCATACAACACAAGGAATTAATTCATTAAAAGGGAAATACGGAGTTTTGCTCCTTGACATCAGTCTACAGAGCACAATACTTGCTAGGTGCCATGCTCACATACCTGAGTAACAAATCCAGCAGACTTACAAGCACAAGCAGAGCACAGTATGCAGGCAGGATCTATCATGCTGCATTTCTGCATAGCTCTCACTTGATCTCTGTTTACTCTGATATCAAAGCTGTCCAAGCCTACTTCCCAGTCAGATCATCTGAAACTAACCTTTCCAGTGAGAGGCATTTTTACATAAGCAAGTATTCTCTGCACCTAGCATTTTCCTAAAGGAACTATTTAGTATTCAAATGCACTTTAAACAGGACCTGTGTGCTCCCTCTGCAACTGTGGCCACAACAGTGCACCTTTGGACATTCTGGAAGCCTACTCATCATCCTCATCACTGTCCTCCCTTAAGTACCAGCAGTCAATGAAGTCGGTTTCTCTCAACATCTTTGTAAGTGAATTTAGTTCTTTTTATTTTTCAATTTTAAAAACTTGATGAAATTAAATATTTTGCTGCACAAAAGTTCATAAGGAGATGTCAGCTATACAATTATCACTCTAACTGCATCTACTATCACTTAGCAGTGCACTGTAGTACACAAACAACTCAATCTATCTTAAACAGAACCAATTATTATCAGAGTACATATTTTGCTGTACATTATATTTTCTTATATCCAGGTCTGCAATATGCACAAACTTTATACTTGGACATTCCCTCAAATTTATCTGAACAGATTATAGCCTTCTAAAGAGCTGGCACAGTTTGTGTACCTTGCACCCATGAAAACCTCATACTGTACCCCTCTCTGATCCTTCAAGACAGCATACTCATACAGGAATTTGTAGAAAGAAAGCCTTCCTTAGAAATTTAAATACCACAGGAAAATATGCCTTTGACCTTGCAAGTAGTACTTTCCTCCTTTCCTCAACATCCATATTGCCCAAATCTGCTATTTTCTACATTTAGAAACCAGACCTTTAGATGTTGAAAACAGCACACAGGGAAATATCATGGAGAAAAAACCTCAAGCAGATATTAAACTCTACCTAGAGCCAAATTCTAGGAACAAAAGCAGAGGTTAAGCTTTAAGATTCTGTCTTCAAGTAAGATTTACTGATGGCATATAACGCTCATCACTGTTGTTCAAAACTCACCTACACTTTTGACTGTACAGTCTAATCAAATGTGAAGTGGCATGTGCCAGGCTTAATCCTGAAAAGTGTTAACAGGAGAAGAATTCACACTACAAAAGCTGCAGGAGCTGCAGCATGATCTGAACAACAGACTCTTATACATTGTGTGCAAAGCTTACACAATGAATTTCTATGAAACACCCCATTCATCTAACTGTTCTTATCACTAATTGGAACAACTTGGAGCAGAAAAAAAAATTAGCATATTTGGGACATATGCCTGAAGTAAACTTCATTTCTTTTATATAAGATTTGGGAAGTTTAACTTAACAACATTTGGAATATATTAAGGCTCTTCAGACAAAGCTTACAATACTTGCATTTAGCTAACATGTTTTAATATGTGACATTACTCAAACATAGATATTTAACAGCAAATGTACACAAACCCTTCAGCAATTACATTAGGCAGGAATTCTAAGCAACTGATGCACATGAACTCTAAATTTTCACACCTTAAGAGTTTGGCTGAATTTCTTTTTACCTTTTTAACTAAAGTGGAGAATACTCTTTCTGTTAATGTATTAGTAAATCTTTGACAGGACAAAAACATATTGTAGTCTGTTTATGTAAACTAGTATGGTAAATCCCTTTTGCTAACTGCATTACTTAATTCTGATCCTAAAAACTTTAAGTACCTTCTTTTCACTTAAACGGCATTAACACTAACAAAAAAATAGTTAGTTAAAACATTGCCTTACCGTGTAAATGCCAATTCTACAAACAGCAAATGAGAGCTGGATACATTCAGACATAGTCTAAAGGAATTAAAATAAAGACATTACCAAGAATGCTACTTATTAAGAACTACTTTCTTCCCATCTCTTCCCCTCTCCCCTGAAGGAAACACCTGATGGTACATTACATTATCCTTCTTCTTCAAGGCTGTATGAAACAACCTGAGAAAAATGCCATATAAATTCAGATTCCACAGATACTTACTACCTTTCATACAGAAGCAGCTGCCAACATCATTACACTTACTAATTCAGTATTTCATTATAGGCCGCAAATTACCTAATGATCCCCAAAATGCCTGTACACATTAACAATTTGCATGTAAGCTTTCAGTCTCATTTATTTTTATCTGCTCTGGTTTAAAAGCAACTTGCAAGAGACATTTTAATTAAGCGCTTTTTGGCTTCTTAGTAGACTGTAAAGAGCTTCTGTGTTTAAATGTTACAGTTCTCTCTCTGTACCATCACTAAAACTTTCTTCCTCTATATGCCAAAATAACGTATATAATTTAATGCTCCCACATTTCTGAAGTCTTACTCTTTTAGTTTTCTGATACTGTCATGTTCAAATTAGAACTCGCTACCATCCTGAATATTTTATTTCATCTGTTCCTACAGCTGTGAATAATCATATTAAAAGTTTTTACCCTCAACTCGCTCAACTTCCAATCTGTTGTGATGCCACAATTCTAGGTCTTCTGCAGTCACCCAGAGAGGCTGAGGATGGACTACGAATTTCTGATGAAACAGATGAAAAACATCTTCTTTAATTAGCATAGAGAAGCCAGGAAATAAATGTGACTCTCCAACACTAAAATTAAAACTACTGTATGTTGCCATTTTTTTCTATATGATCAGATACAATAAACCAGGCTTACAATTATTTATTCAGAAGACTAATTGAGGAATTACTTTAAATAAGGTATTTGAGAAGTCACAGTAGGCAAAACTGAAAGCAATCAAGTGGAACATTCTTACTACACGTTTAACAAGTTCACACATCATCTGTATGTATTTTAAGATAAAGTGCTGGATGCAACAGACTTCAAACACTACCAGTCAAAACATTTTTTTTTTTTCAGCCTCTGTTTTCTAATTTCTCCTGCTCAAAAACAAACAAACAAAACCAAACCAAAATCCCCTCACAAACCTGCAATTGAAATACCCATTTAATAGACATTATTAAGTAATAGAAAAACGTGTAGCAACATTTTTCTTTTGCTGTAGCTGTTAAATTTAAATTTTAAACAAACAGTATTTCACTGAGCTGTCTAAAAGTCAAAAAGCACAGCATAAAGACCTGAAAGTGAACTTCAACATCATGGTTGATTTTCTTTTCTTACTGGAAGCAACCTAGCATATTATTACTGACAAGGAAATGCTGATTCAAAACACCATTTCAATTGCAAGGATTTTTTTTTTTCAGCTTTAAGAACAATCATTTATGTGCTACAAGTTTCTCTCAAAGAAAAAAAGTCACAGAAAAGTAGGAATTGACTCTGAGAAATCCTGTTACACAAAGTGGTGGGGTGGGGTCATAAACCATACCCATGCACCTCCTGACAGTATTTGCAGACCTTGTTACAAAGGTTTCAGAAATGGATGACTTCCCCAAGCAATTTAGTCCAATGCTTCATTACTCTCTCTACTAGAAAGTTTCCTAATGTTTAACCTGAGTCTTCTGTAATTTAAGCCCATACTTAACCACAGAGTGATACACAGAGTGATTTGTATTTTCAGTATTAAAACAGATTCTATGTTGATGGCAGACCCAACTTTGTATACAAAGTATATGATTAATTCAGCTTGAAAGTGAAGTACACATGCAGCAGCAGCAAACTATTACAGTTTCTCAATGTATACAGTTTGCTTTTATTCTAGACTAGCACAGCATTACAAATTGTTTTCCTTTTTAAATTCAGTACTTCCAGGCTATACGTTAGTGGGAGAATAAAGATGCAGTTCAAACTCCCCAGTGAGCACCTGTAGATCCTTGCTTCAGTAGAATAAAGCAAGCTACACCTGTGTTACCTTACTCATCTGTTCTTGGGGTTTCTACTGCTAATGTTCTGAAACCACAAGCTATTATAAGGCATGAATTCTAAAATTAACTCCCCATCCTACTGTCACATACAGTACCAATGAATGTTTCCCCTATGCGTTTCCCAAAGAAATATCAAAATAATTCCTTCTTCAAGCCTCCAAGATAATGCTTATAAATTACACGCTGTTGTCTTAAAAAGGGTCACTAAGCCCAGCGCTGTTACTAATCTCTCTTATATTCACCTATCCTTACCTTCAAAAACTGACATTCCCTCCCCAATACAATTTCAGTTTAATCCCTGAAAAACTGACAGTAATTGATTTACATAATTAGAAGTGTAGTGATACTGTCCTACAGACTATCACTCTGACCACTGAATTACAATATATCTGATAATCTGCTGCTACAATGGGGAGTTTATTCTTGATACTTGTAATCTTTCATTACTTTGGTTTTGCAACTCATTTGGGACCACACAATTGAGCAACAAAACAATTGTTGGAGAATTTGCATTTAATTTACTTACAGTTTACTGTTGCTTTCTGAAAGGATTTTACATGGTAAGCATGAAAATAAAAGAAAAAAAATGTAAAAAATACACCTACAAATACTACAAAAGAAAAAAGCTATCTTGTTTGATACAATTCTACAAAGACTAGTTCTTCACAGAAGTGACTTCACATGTCTAAAGTGGAAAACAGTCATCAGATCAAATATGTCAAACAACATAAGCATGTTAATACCCACCCTTCTCCTTGGGCAAAGCCATTGTTTTAATTAATACCTATCTCCTAAGCAAATACAAAATTAAATCCCTAGTCATAATATTTACAAGAGACCAGATTATGAAAAGATTAATTAGAGCATGTTCTGCAACTGATAACTTCAAAGCTGCAAGCACTGAACTGAGAGCACTAACCTCAAGAACCTTGGTGGGCAAAAGGGGAAGGGGATTCTAAGCAGCTTCTCAGAAAAGACACAAACGGTTCAACACTTGACAGAACTGCAGGAGCTGATAGCCTCAATTCTGCCAACAAACAGAAATACTCACCTCAACCTCAACTTGCTGTGACATAATCCTAAATAAATCACAGCACTTAGTCTAGCTCCAAGAACACAAAACCAGAAAACAATGTGAGAAAAGGAAAATGTTAGGTGGTTTTTCTGGTGATACATTTCTTCAGTAAAACAGAGATCAAAACTCCCTTCAGCTCATTTATAAAGAGGTGATCCAAACCAGTAATCACTTGGAATTACTGGATCTTTCAGGCAAAAGCTTTTCCAATACTATTCCTATCTGCATCATTTCAGTGCATAAAATTGCAAAAATTAGCAACACAAGTGTATAAAATATACAGGCTTTAAGGTACCTATCTGTAGATCCTAAAACAAATAATTAGTGTTTATGTGTTTTAAAAAACATGTGGGTACCCCAAAGCACACACAACTATGCTACAGTAAAGGTAGCAGAACTTTGACCAGAACTGCTGTTTGCTAAGCTTGTGTACTGAACTCCAACTAGTGACTCCAAGGCTCCTCTCTCTGCACAAGATGTCACAGTCCTCTAGCACATTCCACTAATAATATTTCTAACTGAAACTCCCCAAATAGTTTTTAATACAGTTCTCAGGAATAAAAGTCACATGAAATATTTTCATATTCTCCTTTAATACTGAATAATTAGATTTCTAAAATACCAACGTTCTTGTACATAATCATTAGAAAAATAAATCTTAGTTTAGTGACTAGAAGAAACCTGATGCTGTTGAAAAGCAATGATATGAGAACAGGAAATAGGACTGGATCCAAGAAATCTCTTGTCATCATAAAAAGTAATCAAGTGGATGCACCAAAGAACAATGCTCTCCCCTCTTTTAGGCAATACTCTCAGTAGAACAGTTTTCCATGACTGTTTCCAGGACTACAATGGCTCAGACAGTGAAAGATGCAGATTAGCCAGCACTACATTAATAGCCACAAAAACAGAACAGACATTTCTCAAGAATGCTGGACCTTTTCTCCGGTCTTGCTGAACCATGAAATTATGCAGGTTTCTAGGCAAAAATAAAGCACTGACAAGAGACCACTCACCATAGGGTGCATCATCATTGTACACGGGGTATCAGTTTAGTTCAGGTTCACTCAGTATTGTGGGCCTTACATATAAAGTCATAAATTTATTAGGACTCAAATGTTGGAAGGCCAGTAGAGTCTGCTCATATGTCAAGGCAGCACGTCCAAGGAACCTGTTAGCTACATGCCCCAGAGCAGATTAAGTATCTCCATAAATCCCTCTGAATTAAAAAGTCTCACTTCCTGTGTAGTCAATGCAATTCTGCTTTCACTGTGAAGCACTGCTGGACACCCTCCAGAATATCTCAATTTTCTAACTATAATTTCCTGTTCTGGAACTAGCTCTAGCTGTCCCCTCAATGAAGAGGGACGGAAGTCTTTAGCAGACAACAAAGCATCAGGACATACAGGGAATCATGTCTTATGGACCCACCTTCAGGTTCCAGCAATCATAACTTCAGGATCTCCACAAACTTACCATCACATCTGAACATCATGTTTAATACTCACACACAACGGATCTTTCTTTGAAGCACTGTACAAATTCCTGGCCTACTCATCTTGACCACCCCAAAATTACTGCACAGGATATAGAGCATAGAATTCAACTATACTCATATGAAAAAGCAGTTCCAAGATTATAACTCTCAGTGAATTCTTCTATTGTGAAAAAATTACTTATTGCTTAGTTATCCTCTCTTTATTATTTCAAAGATGTCTACAATGCTGCCTCCTCACACCAGACAGCTGTCTCTTCTTCAGACTGAAGGGCTATAACTATCTAAATCTTACTTTTATGGAAGCAATTGCTTTTTTTTCAATTACCGTGTCATCCTTCTCTGTATCTTTAGTTTTTCAATACTCTTCTTAAGATGATGCAACCAGAAATTTAGCATTTAAGACAAGAGTAAACCTTACATTTAAACACGCAAAAATGAGGTATTTCCCCCTTTTTCTTTCTTAATACTCTAAATTTATTGACAGATGTCTGGGTTGAGATGACGTTTTAAAGAAGGATTCTCATTCCCTCTCCTGAGCACTGATGGTATTTTAGGGCCTATCCATGCATCCATACTGCCATGTGACTTGTACTGTAATGATAAATGCCCCTTTGTATTTATCAACACTGAATTTTGTCTGCCATTTTATTACAAATATTGAGAGGTACTATGATTATTTTTTTCTGGATTCAATATACACTCTTAATATTTGTCTCTGCATCAGCCCACCCAATGAAGTGTATACAACTAAACACAAACATGAAATTCCCTTCTAATCTGCATTCTCTTCATCCTCTTATTCACTGCCAGAGCTGTGCTATCAATGCTCATTTATGAAACTTACACTGACAGATAACAAAATGATTACTTCATTTTAAATTGCTTCAAAGTTTCTCATCTCTATTACAGGCAAAAATCATATAAAGGAAAACTAGGCAGTAGTTGCTGTAAAAGCTAATAAAATGCAGAAAACATATGCTTCTTCCATACAAAAGCTCCAAATCATAACAAATAAACAAAAAAATCTCCAAACTTACTTCCCTGGTATCAAGAGTTCCTACTGCCACTCTGCTTCCTCAGACTCTTCAATCCAAAAGTTAATGTGGGTCCTGTGAGCAAATTTTTCTTCTATTGCTCCACTAAAACATAGACCAAAGTATCATACAAAGATTCATGTTCTTCCTACTGTTTGTCCTTATAGGCAACAAGGCTCTAGGGCAGGACTTTGTCTAACATAAGAGGATTTGTCAGCTACATTTCCTGCTTTATATCTCTTCCTCAGTAAGAAGGAAGTTACTTACATGTTCATTGGCAATTAGTACAGTCACCTTACCAGCTTGCCAGTGAGACAAAAGATAAGTTCTGTACTCTGAAGGGCTTCAGCATGAGAGTGAACCATCTCTTATTCAATTGGAAATACCCTATTTATGTCCCTAATGACTT
>JAWWEW010000088.1:55364803-55378111 GCA_035583185.1 Anabacerthia variegaticeps | reverse complement strand
AAAAGGGAAAAGTGGTATCAACTGCAGATGATTTTAAGGAATTCCTATTTCACTGAAAAACAAGAAAATAGGGCCAAGGTACTAATTCTTGAGGGAAAAAAATAAATGTAGTAAGTAAGGAGATAGTGTGAATTGAAAATAGCAAGTTAATTAGGAAGTCTTAGAAACAAATTGTATCTCTCCAAAGAGTTTGTTTCAATTTTAGCTATTCCCGAGGCTTTTTGTGATATTTTGGTAGGTACACTTCTATGCTTCTGAGGTAATAAAAGTTTGAAACAATGATACACCAAAAGAATCCTAGTAAAGCAACTTCGTGTTGCTTCAGTAGGACAACAGATGTCTTTTTCACCTGGATACTTCAGAAAATAGTGTTACATTGGAAAATACATCTGGAAGAAGGAAAGCAAATATGTGTAACAAAGTGTTGTCTCTTTTCCAGTTCCACTAATTTCTGTGTAGTGAGGCTATGGAGTAAATAACTTGTGTTTTTAAATCACCCAACTGTCTCCTTGGTTTCCAATGCAACTCACATACACAAACATGAAGGATATCTGCACTGCAGGAATAACAAGAACTGAAAGTATTCAAAGTGTTTTTGAAGCACCAGTGCTTCTAGGTTTGGAAGCTTCCACTTAAATACCTGCATAACCATCTCCAACTTAGCATGAACTGCTCTTAGAAAGTTAACGTGGATTTAATGCTGGAGGCATTCATTACTGGTTGTATTGCATTCTCCATCAAGTGGTTTGGTTGACTCCTGGCTAGTCTGTAAAAGCTGTAATTCAGTGATTTCAGTATTGAGCCCATTTATGTGGGAAAGGTGGGATAGTTTATGTCAAAACAAGTTTGTCTATTGCCTTTTTTGAAGTTATGATGTGTAATTAAGGTTGAACACAGAAGGCTGTTAAACATACTTATTCAACTTATTCAACTTATTCAAAAACTTATTCAACAGATGCGTAAGGATGTTCTTTGATTACCAGTAAGTTCAAAAGACTTTTTTTCAGATGTTTATAGAAGAAGATATTAACTACATTCTTCTTAATTTTTTTTTATTTCAACTTTACCTTGGAAATACAGCGGTCAATAATTCACTATTTCTTTTGTATCACAGATTATTAAGAAACTGTTCTGATAGTGTGAGTGGAAAGGAGAAAGAAACCCACTGCAAAATGCATGATTTTCATAATGAGAATGGTTGCCCATTCTGAAATCACAGGCAGAAACCCACTTAAAAACATAGAGTATTTGCATCCAGTATTTGCATCTTCAGCATAATCTTTATGATTATAACAATAGTAAGAACGTCTTCTATTTGGAAGACTGGACCCTCTGGCTCAGAAAAAGCAGAAAAGCCTATATTCTTGTTTACAAAAATACAGGTACTTGATTTGAAGACATAATTCATGTTCCTAATAAAACCACATTTTTCAATAGGAGCAAGACACTGGCTACCTGACTTCCATGTAAAGGGTTTTGTTCAGAGGTTTTCTTAGTAATTGAATGGGATTTTAATAGGCCTTATGCATGCATTTGTACAGCTATGTAGACTTGAAAGAAAAATACAACTCGTAAATTCTGGCTACCCAGAGAAGTGTGTATCCCATCCATGGCTGAGAGGGAAATATAAAGCAAACAAGTGAAGTAGCTTAGATGTGTTTATCCAATCAAAACTAAACTCTAAAAAGAAATGTGGTTATATAATTACATGTCTCATAACTAGCAAATAGATCAAAATATGTGTTTTGCACTTTGAAGCTGACCATGTAGCCTGTGTGGTTTTGGAAAACATATTTTATCTTTGAACTTAGGCTAAATTAGCATGACAAGATCTGCCACTGTTACTCTCTGCATGGAAGATTTTTTAATGAGAGAAAACAAGACACCATCTGTTGGGAGACAGGCAGCTGACCCTGAAATGCCATTGCTCTGACAGCTCTCTCTACTGTATCTTGTTCCTGGCCTAGAAGATACTTCCAGTAATACTGTTCTGGAATGCCTCTAAGCCACCATCCAAGAGTGAGAATAGATTATAACAGCACTCAGTGGGGCTTCTGAATCCTTTGAACATAGGGATATGGCAACAAGTATTGGGATAAACTGAGGTGTAACAATGGGATTCTGCTTGTTTAAATCTTTTGTCTTAGAGAATTTCATAGGAGGAAAAGAATTAAAATTTTTCCTCTCATACCAGAATAGAAACATGAAAGGGGTAAGAGGGAGAATTTATGAAGTCTCAGAAGGTTAAGATTGGTTTATAATAAATGGAAAAAAAATCAGTATTTACCTCTGCTGTGGAGGAGAAGTGGTAATGCTGAACAAGTGTATTTGAGAGTTTTGTTCCTCAGAACTAACTGAAAGCGGGAAGAGGGGAACTGGGAGCAAGTTGAGGGAGGTTCATTGGGAAAGATGACTGGGAAAAGTCAGGTTTATGGAAAGTAGGGTTATAGAAAAATGAAGAAGAAGGATTAGGGGAATTCTGGAGCTTTGTAGAGTCTCTACACACAACCACTAGCCTTCATGTCATCAGATCACAGGATACAGGACAATGCCTCCTCCACTTCCCAGTAGCCTCTCCTCCCTCAACAGTCCACTCCTACCTTAAAACCCAGAGGCATTTTTTCCTTACTCTTGGTCCCATTGAGTGGCTGTCAGCAGCCACCATCCCTGAAGGACACAGTCACTTGACTGTACATGGATGGGGTAGAGGAGGGACAGTGAAAAGTAAGTGGGCAGGTTGTTGCCAGCTTGCACACTGGCAGCCCACACTTCATACACATGAGCCTAACCCTCAGCAAGATCTTGCAAAACAAGTAGCCAGGTCACATACTGTTTACTTTTGCTGTGCCTGAAAGTTAAACTTGCCTATTGCCACAAGTATTGGTAAGAAAAGCTTCCACATATTTCAGCTGATTTCCGTGAGTAAAAATTGAATGGTTTGTTAGCAAGCCCCATTTTGTCTTGGGTGCCTGGAGGAAAGTCAAGGAAGTCTTTAATGACTGTTGCTACCTTTTGCAGAGCCTTTTTGGATACTGACGGTAGTTGTACAGCAGTTTAAAGATGCTTCCATCAGTTGCTAGAATATACAGCAATATATAAATTGTTTATGTTTTTCTTTATTGCTCCCTGTAGAATAACACTTTTGAGAAATGTTTCTTCCCCTCACAAGAAAGGAAAAATAATAGAATGAAATGCATAGAATTCTTTGGGGGAAAATACACTTTAGCAAGAGTTGAAGACATTATTGACTGAACCAGCTATTTTAATAATTTAATTCTGCTTATGTAGTTGTGTAAAATTAGGTGTAGAAAACAGCTAAAGGCAAAGCCTATTATAAATTTCTAGTATATTAACTAAGAATTTTAGTCTTTTTAATGATGTAAAACATCTCTAATGATTTGTTCATAAAAAACATGGACTAAGGGTTATTGCAGTTTAACAAAGGAACTGCTGTTTTTTTTGCCCTGGAGCACAGAAGATGGTCACTGACAGGGAAGGATTCAGTCCAGAAAGAGCAAAGTGTGCTCTGCTATCAGTGGCTTGCTTTTTTTTCTGGGAAGATGTACCAAGTTAACAGAGAGGTTAAGTGACAATTATATTAAAAGTGAACTTGCTCTTACTGTGTTCAAGGGCAGGTCTCTCTTAACTGCTTTTGTCTGAGATAATCACATTCAGTCACTGTATTTAAAAACACAGTGAATTACTGCATTTAAAAGTTCATGTAGTGTTTCCTAACTAAAGGAATTCAAAGGGGCAATGGAGGTGCCAAATATCTGATTTTAAATTTCAGCAAGAAACTCTAAAACAGCTGTTCTGTTCACAGGCACAAGTAGGTTGTTGTGAATCGAGGTATCTCTCTGCATTCCTCATCACTGCCATTCACTTTTCAGGCTCTATTAACCTGCTTTGGGACTCAAGGTGGGGAGATGTGATTTCCACCAGGATAAGGCTCCCTCCTGAAAGATTTTGTGCAAAGGTCAGTACCAGTAAATATGCATTAAGCTTTGGCAAGACTCAGGAATAAGACCAATTCCATATACTTTGTAGTAAAATGTAATTACAAACTAAGAATAGGCAGAGTGCTCCTTTATTTTATAGTCTTCTTATTTTATACAAACTGTAAAAGGCTAGTTACAGTCCCAAATTATTATGTACAGGAAACTGCAAGTATATAGTTAAGAGAGAAGATCATGGGGTTATAGAAACTATGCTAATATTAATCCTGGATAAAACACAATTCTTTGTTGTACATTTTTCACATCTGTAGTTTAACACATTAGGACATACAGTCAGTTATGTCACTTATTATCACTGCAACATTTTTTTGTATTAATGTCCAGCTAGTCTCTGAGGCTTACTTTTTTACTCTCTCTCCAGTACAGGTACTATAAAAATAAATATTTAATCCTTTTGTCCTTTTGCTTCTTTTCAGTCTATATGCATGGAAAATTTAATTTCAATATGCACTTTGCCCAAGAGAGGTCTGGAGGGTAAGCCTACAACTGTTAATTTTAAATTGAACTCAAGCAATTTCATTCTGTAAAACTTCTTTGTAGAAAAAAAACATTAAGAGTACTATAGTGTGATAAGCCTAGAATAGGCATCCTTTTTTGTTTTCTTTGCAATCTAATGTTCTACTGGTGAATAAAGCAAAAGCAATAGCCATGCAAACAGGACAGCAATATAGTAACATTTTCTTTACTAACAGCAACAAAAGGTAAATCTTCTGAAAAGTAATATATTTTTATTCAACATGCATCCCTTTGGCAAACTTTGATTACTATGTGTTTTCTTATTTTCTGTATACTCACCCTCCACTTGCTGTATCCCTCTATTTTCAGATGCATTATAATGATGCCCCGGCAGCCACTTCCTGCTATGCTGTCACATCCTATGAAGCAAGTGACACACTTGATGCTGTAGTACAGAGACTGTGGAGGCTTATTTCTTCCAGTAAGTGTGCCTCTGATTCCTGAGCCAGTAAGGTGTTCTTTGGCTTCATCTGGAAAATTAAAGGTGTGTTCACATTAAACCCAATTTCTTTTTTGTCACTGGTGATACACCCTCATATTTAACAATTCTCATGATCATCCTTTTTTTGCTCTTTTTTCCTCTGAAGGCTTCAGATGGTATTTTGTGTCTGTATAAAAGATTTTGTACACATGTATTGGAAGATACTGTCTCTGCTGAAAAGCTCAATAACCTAAACAGGGCTAGGATGCTTATACCTCTTCCCACACTCTTTGAAAGTGGAATAGAAAGGCAGTGGTTTTGCAGAAGCCAGAGAGAAAAACCTGCTGAAGAGCCAGGAACCGAACTGGATTTTTTTACCTCCCAAGGCAGTGCCCTAACCACAAGTCCAGCCATCCATTCTTGCTAATGTCTTGGCAGCTGGATTACAAACCTCTCTTGTGAGTAATAAAACCTGTTAGCAATATCATCTGAACAGCACAAACCCAGCAACACTGCAGACATGTTAGGGAGCAGTCTTGTGCACCCAAAAGCCCAACTGCATTAGAGTCAAGGCTATAGGAATAAAAACAACAGAGGGCACACACTCTTCAAAATTCATTTCCACTCAGGCAGTTTACTGTGTGGGTGGGAACTTTACAATAATACTGTTCCTTTTTCCCACTATTCCTATGTGTTTTCAGGATGAGAGTCTAAAAATTCAGTGTGTGAATCCAGCCTCTTCACTGCAATTCTTTCATTTGTCTTACATGCAATTACAGCTCCAAGGGAGGGGGAGTGTAAGACATGGGTTTGAATATTCTGAGACAATCTTGAAGTATTCTTGCTTAGGAATAAACTGTTTTTGTCTTTTGAGCATCCTCCACATGATCCTGAGGATGAAAAAAACTGTCAAAAACTGCCCCATGAAGGAATGAAAGGAACCCCGATTTAAAAGATACTGATGGACCTCTCAGCCAAACTGAATTTCAAGTCAGGAAAACCAATCAAAATACTACATTTTTCTAAAAGCTCATTAAGAGTTAGGTATTTTATGTAGTAACTCTATGGATTTCAGCTCTGGAAGCAATTCCAAAGCATGCTTTACAGGGCCCTTTGTCTCTCACTAACGTATTTTCTCTTTTTCCCTTGAGGAAAAGGCCAGCAGCCAAAGTATAGGTTTTTTGGCTTTAACACATCTGAAGAACATGTGAAAGGGAACACCTGTTGTATTTTATTTCTGGTTTATTTCAGCATGAAGTATGGATAGATCTGGACCATATATGATTTTTGTACTCCTGGCAAATAATAAACTAGCTTTCTGTATAACTAGTATGAAATTTGACCACTTGCTTCTATGCAGAGGGTTTGAGATTAAAATGAAGGTAAATTTGTTAATTCATTAACATGTAAGTCTGTTAATACTTACTGAGGGAATTAAGGTTAAATATTATTGTTACTCTGAATGCATACAAAATCATAAGTAGTGGTACTAAATTAACCAGATACTGGGAGATTCTTTCAAGTAAAATTGCATATATTGTTAACAAAAAGCACAGTACATTTGTGTTTAGAGCAAATTATTCTCACTTGTGTTGATTGCTAATTCTCCCTGATCAGCAGTTTGGCATCCATATTAATGCACTGTCTTAGAACTGAGCCATAGGTAAAAGTCATGGGTTTTACATGTTCAGTTTTAATGGATAGCTTTCAGAAGGCTAAGGCATATTGCTGCATACAGTTATGGGTAAAAATTCCAATAAATTTTGTAGTACGCAAGTGGATACTTTCAACAGAGGCATTTTAACTTAGATCCTACCAGATCCTGCCTATTTTTCCTATCATTTCTTCTGCAGAAGGGAAAGTTCTGATGTATCTCTGCTGGGAGGGACAGTGGGCAGAACACACCCAAAAGTTTCACTCTCCAGACTGAGAAGTGCCAAGAGGTTTAATTTTCCTACACCAAATGACTCATGATTCTTATAGAAGAGGATTAGACACAAATCACAGTGTGCTTAAATCTGACTTTATAAAACTTTACATTACTATCTAAATTAATTTCCAAATATGATTCTATCTTTCTACATATCCCACATCCTTACAGCAAATTGTGTTTCATGCTGAAAAACAAAGAAGATGAATAGAAACCTAACAATTGTGGCTATAGCATAGGAAATTTTATAAACACTTAGGAAGAAAATGCTGAATTTCAGATTTCCTGTACAGCTTTAATTCAGCCTGTATACGCCTGTATATTAGGATATGCTGTCCAGCTACATAACTCTACTGTATTTTCCACTTGACTACTATATTAATCAGTATTCAATTTTCCTCTTTCTTTGCTGTTATTATTATTGTATACAGCCTCATGTTTTTTACTCACCACCTGACAAATTCTGTCTGGGGACAGAAATTTTTTTTGCTTTATCATACAATTTGACACTAACTTCTTCACAGATCTCATGTTTCTAAGATTCTACAATTCTATGATACTAATTAGTTCATTTTCACAATAATCCTTTTTAGATGAGAGAATATTATAATTGCTTTCTTTCAGAAGCAAGAATGAGACACAAAGTTAAAGGTCAAAGTATCTATTGATTATGAATACCTAATATGAGACACAAAGCATTTTGCAATATTTAACATCAAACTGCAACCAGCCAGACTGCCTTTAGTATTATCTGTAAGTACAGGCTAACACTGCTGTAGACCAAGTCTTGACGTTCCGGCTCAGACCTGATGCAGTGGAACAAAGCATGGGCTAATGGAGCCAGGTATTTCTCCTGGCTTTTCTCCCCACATCTGGAGGTAATAACTGCAGGAGATTGTATCCAGTAACTCAAGGGATCATTCCAGTCATTTTGTGCATGCAGGCAATCAATTCCATATTAGTTTGTACAAAAGGCATACCTGACATCTCATAGCCTCCTATGCCAGATACCCCTTAATGAACTCTTCCACACAGATGACATTAAGACTAACAAGCTGTTGGGAGACAAGTGACTGCAGATGACATTAAGGCTGTTGGAGACAAGTGACTGTAGCAACTGCATTTTGGAAACCCCTACTTGCCTTTTCCATGTTCAAATGGGACTGAATTTTGTGAGTGGTCATGCACCTAGTATCTAATTAGTGGCAAGTATGTTTTGTAACCCCATTACCTAGCTATCTAAATGCTTACTTCACACTTGGATATGGATAAAAATAAGCCTAAAATACGTGAAATCAGTGTGTGAAATTTTAGATCAGGAAATTAAAAGTACGCAAAGTGACTTTGAAGACTAAAGAAATTGAACATCTACTGAGGAAAAATACTAACTTTGTGATTCTGCATAATCAGAGTGCAGAACTGCAGCAGTAGTATAACAAAAAAAAAACAAAACACTTTTCCAGATTGCAGAATAGTTTGGTGTCTTTTTATGGTATCATCAGAATGCATTGTTGACGCTGGGAACAATAATAAAAAGAACAGGAAACTGTATTTGATCTCTCAAAATAGCAGAGGCTTCTTGCACTATTTAAGTACCTAGACTTGGATGTTGGTTTTCTATGGTTCTAGACCAGGCCCAGGATTACAGAGTTACCAGTCGTTTGTATATTGGTCTCAAATCTCTATTTCTCTTCAGTCTGTGCAGGTTAGCTCTCCGACGGTTACAGTTCATATAGCTCATTACTATTGTTTGTTCACTGATGGCTAACTCCTCTCTCTGACTCCCTACACCCAGGAAGAATGAAGCATGATTTGGCAACTGAGGCTCTAGTTTTTGTTCCTGAGCAAAAAGGGGGCCTATCTCCAAACTACACAGATTCAAGTGCAAGAATTAAATAAAAAAACCCAACATGCAAACCATATCCAAATAGGGAGGAACAAGAAAGTATCCCTTCCTCTGCTGGGTCATGTGCTTAACCCCAAAATGTTGTACATTAAAAAATAAAAACAAACAAACAAACAAACAAAAAACACGACCAAACAAAAAAAAAACAAAAAACAAAAAACACAACGGCACTGCCAAAAAAAAAAAAAAAGTCTAACATTGCACCAGTGGAAAAAAAAGTGCCATAGACTGAAAACCACTGGTATGTGATTTAATACCCAGTCATTGTTCTTAATCCTGTTATTGTTTTCTTTGCTATTTGTTTCCACAGCAAAATTCCAGCCATGATAGAAAATGAATAGCAGTGAGACAGTTTGGAGTCTATCTGAAACTGTCTGGTGGTTCTTTATGTCCTGGATTTTTGCTAGAATAAGATTTAATCCTGCAACCTTTACTTCACTGATATCCTCATTGAATGCTCTGGGAATAGCAATGTGAGTAGAGAGCTGGCAAACTGGACAGATAATCACACATTATTCAACATCCAGCTGCCTTTGGCTTCTATCACTCTGCACAGTTCGCTGAATGAGAGCTTGCTTGCACACTAGTAATCAAATTTCCTTGTGTTTAGAATATTTTGTCTTTCATTCTCTGTTTCCACCTTCTTTATCCATCTATCAGTCATTCTCTATATAAAACCAAATATGTTTTGAATTGATATAAAATGTTAACAATGTCGAGTCCTTTGACTGCATGTCAAAGCCCTCTCTGTGGTTTGTGGTTTTGCTTATGATTAACTCTTCTGAATGATTTTTCTGTGGCTTTGTTCATCCCTAGCACAAAGAATCCCCATTTCACTTTATAAACCACAGAGTCCATGCACTTTGCCATCTGTAAGTAGCTTTAACTGGCCAAAATGAAAGGTCCAACCTACATGGAATACACTTATTCCCAGTAAATATTTGCATTACTTTTTAAAAGTTCCCTCCAGGAATAGGTAATCACTTTAAAATCCAGTGTTACTAATATGACTGTGGAACTATCCTACTAGCCTGCACAGACCTAATTTACGTACTTGGTACAGCAAAGATTAATATGGAAAAAAGATCTTCTACTGTGAAAATAAAATGGTTTCTATAATATGGGAGTTAAATCTGCCTTTATAAATATTATTGCTCTCGCATGATCTAACTACAAACATTTTGTGACTTGCACAGCAAGCTATGTAAACATAAACCTTTGTAATTTAATTAAGGATCTTCTGACCTTCAGTAGAAAAACATGAAAGCAACAGATTTTGCACAGCAGTTCTGCTCTGTGTTATAAAAATATCTGTATTGACAAATATGTTTTTGGAGGAAAATACTGTAGTAATTGAAAGAAAATGCTACCTTACCTACTAACCAGGTGTCTGGTCATGTTATATAAATGTCTACACATACAGAGATCTTTGCTTAGAAGGTATGGCAAGGGCTGAGATTCTCACAGTATTTTATATGATACAATGACTTTTTTAAGAAGAAAAGCAGGTCTCCCATTTTTTTCCAACATAAGTGGCATGGGATCTTTGCATATAGGCAAGTGTACAAAGCAGGCCAAAAAACATTTTCAAATTTTTTGAATTGTAACATGTATGAACAGAAGCTCAAAAAAGAGAGAGGAGAAAAATGTTTTACATTTCAGGCCTAGCATTTCATCAAAGTATTCACGACTCATGTTTGTAGAATAATCTAACAATCCATGTCTTGTGAATCAAGATTTGCAATAAACTCCTTCTGTAATCTTAAAAAAAGAAAGCCTGGCCATGTTCTGTCTCCTGAGATGAACCCATACTATGAAAGAAAATATAATTTCAGAAATAGCATGGAGGATAGTGTTTAAAGTAAGGATGTAAATCCTGAACCGATATACACTAAGTTCAAGTCCAGTCAAGATAAAGGATTATGTAGTTTATCTATCAGAATTTGTTCCTCAGACTTAACTGAAAACTGTCTATAGAGAAGGATTTTTAACAGGAGATTTTACCCCCTCTGCAGCCTTTCTGGCATCACCAAAGTCAGGAAATTAGAACAATATGATACTATTGTTCTAATTCCAACACTAAAGGAAATAACAGTTCTGATATAGGAGACAGATTTTTCATTGGCTTTCACCACATGGAGAGGCAAGGTGAGACATTAATTCTGCCAATGAATTACTGGCCTCCCTTCTAAGACTGGAATTTTATATTATCCACTAAGTCAGCATATGAAGACAATAGCACTGGGTCAGCATCAACTCCCTTTCAGTCACTCTACACTTGGGGGTTTGGGCAAGCCTTCCATTCTCATTACTTACACAGTCAGTCTCCAGCTGCTCCTTGGCAGTTAAAGATGCTTGACACAGGAATTATTTCCAAGGGTACACTGATATTGAACAGCATATTTATGTCATTCCAAAAAGGAATTGTTCACTAACCATAGCAAATTGTTCCTGTAAGTCCTTCATAAATCATTGCAGCTGTTCTTAAAGGACTTTCTGTATCAGGTGCTTCTATCCCAGGATCAGCAGCCTTTCACACCAACATGTCGATACTCAGCCTCAACAAGTTTTGAGTTATCAAGGATTTTTTGCTTGGCTTTAGGGAAGTTACCACCTTGGTGACATGTAGTGGTATTTTTGTATTGGGGTGACTTTTATGTTACTTGAAAAGTTTTCATGGATTCTTGATGTTAAAGAAAAATCTCATTGATTCCAGCTGCACCTACAAGACAGAGTCACAAAGGATGCAGGATGCCTTAAATCAGTGGCTTCATTCAGCATCCTGTGCCAAAGTCATAGAATTTACCTAGAGCCACAAGCCACCTTCATATCCAGACCCATTCAGCTGATATCTTGGATAGTATCGGATATTGGCAGCAAATAGTCAGAAAATAGTTTTTACAGCTCAGGAATTTCCTAAGTGCTTCAAAACAAATATTCTATAGTGTTGTTTTGACGCAAGTACCCATGCCATAATACAGTATTTTCATAGTATGTGAACAACCAAGTGTGTTCAGTCACACCTTTAGTCCTTTTCAGTACTTGAACACAGTGAAATTTTTAAATTTCAAAATTAATTTCATAAGTTCAATTATTTTCTGGCAGGTAATTATTTTGACAAACATACCCAGTATCAGTGCACCATGTCTTCAATTCATTCTAGCTGTTTAATGTCAGTCTTCACTTCGTTCTTTGAAAAAACCCACTAAACAAAAGCAGATAGTGGGTGTTTTGTCCTCATTATAGGTTAGCATGTTTTATGTGTAATGTAGGTCCTAGACTGAGCCCTTGCTCCTGGAAGCCTTAGACAGTACATAATTTTAAACAGCAGAATTATTGCTACTTTTAGAACTTCATAGGTGAAATTTTCAAGTACTTGCATTATTTTTACTAAAGTAGTCAAACTCAAAACATGCAAACTGAAGGAATAGGAGTTTCACATCCTAAATAGGCATGTGAACACAAGATATGAAGTTTTAATAGATCTAAAATAAATACACCAGTCTTACTGTACTCCCTTGCCTTGAGTTATTTCTATCAATTCTCAAGAAAAGACTTCAGCAAGGCAGAAGGAAACCTGAAAACTGGCATTCTTCTTGGAACACTAGTTGATTTTTAACTGGTAAAATGTCAGACTGTTTCTACAGCAAGAGTGCATTAGATCCAGACTTTCAGTGGCAAAACAGAGTTTTCAAGCCATTTGGCACATTATCCTCTTTTAATTGTTCGTTTACTCTCTACTGGTCTGTCTGCAAGAATTGAACAGATTATTATCACTCTGAAGAATTTGCTTTCTATAGAAGTTCCTCAAGCATTTGTGAGGCACAAATGCGTTTGTCTATAGCAGACATAGAAATGTTCAAAAACAAGCCATGTGAATAACAAAGCAAATACTTGTAAAGAGTTCAATGACATCAGTTTAAAGTAACTTTTATAGTAACTGGAAATCATGATTATACAAGTTGCATTTTTATTCCTTCACTGTTCTATAGAAGTGTTGCTCCAGTAGCAGTTGCTGTGGTCTGGTCATCTTCCATCCTCATCCTTCATCTGCTTTTCTATCATCTCAACATTCAGAAAAAAATCTTGTAATAGTGGTTGTAACGTGTCAAAATGATAGTCCGTTCCATGATTACTTATATTTCTCACATTACTTCCTTAAAAATATGAGAAAACACTTGATTCTTAGTGCAAACGAGGGATTAGTTTTCCACTTCTTAGGGACCCTAAAATTAGGAGATGGGGTTAACAGTTATGAGAGAGCATCAGTGCCCTGGAGAGATTTTCCAGGAGGTTGGGCAGACCCAGCCTTTTCCAGGTTTTGAAGGACATGACCCACAGACCGAAGCCTCCTTTCAGTAAAGCTGGCTATGTAACAACACAGCCTTTACTATTTGCAAGAATTTTTATAACACAGCATGAACTCTTGCTCTAGAAAGAGTTATGTTGTGATTCACTGACCAATATAACAGCATGTGATTGGAATGAGACATTACTTAAAAAAAAAAACAAAAAAAAA
>JAWWEW010000088.1:55324321-55336381 GCA_035583185.1 Anabacerthia variegaticeps | reverse complement strand
AGACAGGAAAACTTCCTCATCTCACAGAGTTCCTAAGCACCCAGCTTGTAGTCTGAGGGGCCAGGTGTGCCCTGGGCAGCTGCTGCAAATGATCAATTGTTAGCAGTTCGTGAGAAAATGTCAGAGGGTGTAGAATACGAAGCCCTGGCCACACCCACACAGTGACAAACTGGCCCCAGCCACTGTAACCAGGGCAACATTACCTTTTGTCCCATGGTAAAAAGCAACTTAATATTCTAATTTTTTTAGAATCTTTATGATTTTGAATCTTTATATGTGTGAATAGCTATGCCAGCTAACCTACAGTATACTGAAGAATCAAGTCTTTTATATAATATTAATATAGCATTATATTATTATAATGTTCATATGCTCTGCTTTTGTATTATATAACATTTTTTAATTGGTTACACTAATTATAGTTTACCTGGAATATTTTTTTATGCAACAAGAATTGTACTTCTTTGTATTGTTACACAGAAACTGCAGCATTCAGATTTCTAAGAGAGGGCAATTAAAGGGTACTAGCAAAAAGTGAGCCAGTATCTGCGTTTCATTTGGATGTTGACTCTATTCATATGAATTTATGTTAAACTCTATGCATGTTGAATTTGCTCATCTTAGGACAGTAGTGGAGCTAAGCAAATAATTATGGAGAAGCAAAGACCATAAATCGTGCTCATTCTTTGCTTCCCTTTGAGCTTTACCAGAGAACAACATCCAAACGTAGGTGTTTCGTTGTGCCCCAATAAAGAAGTGATGTAAGAGTCATGGGAACCTGCATTTATACTTTCTTCTCTTGGTAATGGTGTATGGATGTTGATATGCACTGTTACCTGTCTTTCCTGTTCACCCACATCCCATGAATCTTAAAAAAAACCTGAAAAAAGTCACCATTTAATATAATGATGCTTACATACATTTTGAAGAGGAGGAGATATTTCTACTCATTTTTTTTTAACTAGTTCTACTGAAAATGAATTTCTATCGTGCATGCATAGCATACTTTCTGATGGGTTGTCTTGCAGTCATTGTTATGAACAGGGCATTTACAAAAGCTGTTAAGTCTGTAACATCTTTCTAGCAAAAATTGCCTGTTCTTAGCATCCTAACTGGGCAAAACTAGTGTTCAGAACCTGTGATGACCGAACTGTAATAGACCAATTCCTATTCTGGAAAAGAGACTTATGTGTTAAAAGCTTGTTTGATGCCCCATTTAGATGTAAACTAGTACTAAAAAAATGACGGAAAGATTTCATCTTGGTACTTCTGCAAACTGCAACTGCTTAAATTTTCAAGTGTGTTCCTAAAGAACATGACTTGCTTTCTAATGGACAAATGTACTGCATTTCAAGTGAGCAGCCTAGCTTATGTTTCACTCTTTTCTGTCCCCCCCAGTCTGCACTGTTAGCTAAAGCCATACTAAAGAAAAAGTCATTAAATGGTATGTGTGAGTGCCAAGAAGTACAGAGTGCCTTAGCACTGGGCAAAACCAGCATTAGTTAGTGCTTGACTCTCAGGCTGTGGTGCAAAATGCTACATTTGTGATTGCAGACAGCAATATACATAGATTAAACGGATTTTAAGATCAAATTATTCCTGGCAGGCCTCTTTTCAGACATCACTGTAGGTACTTTTAAAGTCAAGACTACTCAGGAACACAGCTTAAACGTGCTTTACTAGCTAAAGTAAGGTCACTTGCTTACTTAAAACACTGTTGGTATAAAATACATACATCCAAAGATAACATTAGTTTTAAATCACTGTGTTCAAGATTTGAATGGAAAACTTGCATTTCATTTTGCACTTTTTTTTTATGTGTGGTTACCTAACACTGGAGTTTTCTTTTAATTTTATTAATGGTATTTGTGGGGCAGCAGATGCAATAAACTGGTAATTCTGTAATGTTTCTTTCATTTATTTTACCATCATGCTCTCATCTCCTATTATCAACTGTTTCAAAGGCAACCTGGCATGTGCTCATATAGCAGTATGATGTAGCATGGCCCAGCGAAATATTTGTACTGGAGGTGCTGGACATCAAAGCTTGTAGATTCCTCTGAGGGACTCTGGAACTGAAGTGCACATTGACAGTGTGGTAATTTAAATATCTTGTCAGTAGTGTGATCATTTTTGGAACCTCTGACCATGCACAGGTATTATTACAGTCCTTGTAGGTTTGAATAAATAAATTGGCCATCTGTGTTATTCGTATTTGTATGTACACTAACTGGCCGATGTAGGCTCAGTGAGTCTGATCAGGTCTTAATAATCACATTATTTAAAATTTTTAAAAATATTAGACATATATAGTGCCCATTAACTCTTGCAGTTCTGTAAAATTGACATGAGACTGCATTCTAACATCATTGTTAATCAGTTATATATTAATTAAATCCATTTATATGTTAAGGCCATCACATGAGGTTACAGTTAATTAAGTTTCTGAAATGTCTAGCAAAAACTGTTTTATTTGTGTGTGATCTCTGAATTGTGTAGATTAAAAAGTGACTTAATTGTGAACTGAAGAATGCATCTCTAAGCATCAGCTTTCAATGAGTTTTGCAACAGGGTAGCTGGAAGAACAAATAATTCTGTCTGATGTTAATAATCCTGCAGTCAGTCAGTGTTAACCTAGATGTCAGCACAATACTATAATTTATGAGCCTACATTTACAGGATAGTATTATGTTATTCTGGCTTTTTTTGAGCAATGGGCAACAATAAAATAAACCTCAGTTTTTAAACTATTGTTGGGCCTCAAATTCTAAAAACGTTATAGCCATTTTGATGTATCTACAAACCCCCTGAATTGCTAAAGTAATTGCAGTTTGATGTATTTGATTCGGCATTTCTAACATTTTGCTGTGGAAAAGAGAACGTTGTTAAAGTGGTTTTGCACCCTTAAGGAGAAAAATAGCATCTCTGAATTTGAAGACTGGGTTTGAAAACTCCATTGTGTTGGCACTTAGTGAAAGAGCAAGTGGCTTCAGAATTTGCCTTTGGAGTTGAAGATCATTTGCCTTTTTTCAGTGTAAAACCAGATTTTAAAGGAGCAACTCATTCCAACATTAGTAACTGTAATGGTGCTTTCTTCCTGTGACATTTCTTTTATACAGTTCAGTGTCTACTGAAAAAAAGTCTCCTGATTTTAATTTCAGGCAAATTCCTATTATGCTGCTTTCCATTATAAATCTTGGCCAGAAAATGTAAAGAATTTGCAGAATCTTAATGTAGGCTTCTTTTGTTAATCAGTGCTCAGAGCATTCTTAAGAAAATAATCTGTCATTGTAGGAAAATCTCTGTTCTGTTACACACTATTTCACTCTGAATTGAGAGGGGGAAGTTTGGGAGCTTTTTTTTGGGGTAGGATTTCACATTATGTGTAACCTCATGCGATGCTTCTGCAACTTCTCTAGTGTTAGAACTTATGATTGTGTAGTCCTGGGCTAAGCTGGATCACATAGCTAGGCCCTGGATAAAACTAAGTCTTCATCTCTCTACTCTCCATCCCAGTTGCATTTTTTTATTAGATTAGTAATTTGAGACATCTCATAACAACATCTTTGCTAGATCTGGGGTAAGAGGGACAACCATGTAGAGGAACTTGTTGTGGCAACAGTGTGTTGTTTCCATACATCTGACCTACCCAGGGTTTGCTTTTTCAAATCTTTAAGCAGAGAACTTTAATTAACTAGTGTTATAATTATGTAAGTAAAAAGAATTTCCAGTTACATTAAATGGTTTTGCATCCTTTTATGAAAAAAGCATCACGAACATGTTTTTCCCCTTCCCATTAGAGATGGTGTTCAGGCTAGAACAGTGTCTTGTAATGAAAGTAAAGCAAAGGGAGTTGGTAGACAGGTTCAAAGCTGTCCCTTCATAGTGCGCTTTGGAGGACACATCACACATGCTATTAGACCATTTAATATGATGGACAACTGAATGGTGTGGAAATGTAAGTTTTTCTACTTCCTAGTAAGTGATTGTAGCTTACTGATAGTAGAAAACTAAACATTGTTTGTTGCACAGGTCATTTTATTTGCACAGGATTTCTGAGACATAGCTGCTGAGTGATTTTCTTTGTCAAACTCGGTGTTTCTTAAGATCGCAGTGTCTTCTGACCCTAACTGCCCTGCCTTTTGAGGGAACCATCTTCTTGCTGTCACACCAGATGAGGCCTGTTGGCTGTACTTAGCAGGTACTGCTGCTCTCTGACTCCTCATCACATGTGCTGGCAGGCACAGGGCAGGCCTGCCTTCTGCTGAGGCTGAGGAGTTGAGTGAAGAGCAGTCTCAATTGCAGTCTGCAAGAGCTGAATGACAAAACTTTTGCCTTCTGGTCGCATAGCAGGCTGCAGCTTGGATGTGTGTCATGTCCACAGCAAGCAAGAAGAACCAGTGTGGGTCTGGCTGCTGGCAGGGTGCTCATGCCATGAAAGTGGGGCACTTGGAGACATGTATACATTAGCATGGGTTTACAGTACACGTGTATGTACTGTGTGGAGGAAGAGTGTATGGACCCAAACCCACCCCTAGCTGAATCACAACCACAAATCTCAAAGCATTTATTACTGTAATAAAACTGGAGGTGATGTGCAGATAATATTGTTTTACTCAAACCTGAGTTCTCTTAGGTTCAGGATTTTATTTTTTATCTTTTTTGTCTGAATGTATGTGACTTTTCCTACCTCATTGCAATTCATGTTTGCATGAGCAGCTTGCTGACTCAATACACTTTTTCCTCATAATTCCTCAATACCCATGTAAGTTGCTGCTTGTTTAGTGTGTTTTATGCTTGAAAGTATTTATTTCTATGAGGAACTCTACATTGTTCTTGTTTTCTTGGCTGCTAGCACAATACACTAGCACAAATTTTGCTACCACAAATGTCCCTTCTTAAATATGTTTATATCATCTTGTGTTGTTGTCTAATCTCATACTTCAAAACAAGCACTGAAATGTGAATTTCTCTTAAGCCCTTAGCTGCAGTCAGTGAGCATCACCCTCTGTTTAGCATAAGGCTTTGGGCAGTGAAAAGCAGCATTCACATATGCTTTTCCCCACCTTTAAAAACAGCAATAGATGTGGCACAGCTTTTTGCAGCATCTTTGATCCAGGCACTCTTTGCTGTTTGAAAGTCAGTCCTGATCACTGGTACATGACTCCTGACAGAAGGTATTTTGCTTAGACCAGAAGCTTCAAATGCACAGGCAAGACTTTACACAATCTGTACATCTGGATCTGAAAAAACACCAAGAATTTATGTATTCCATCCCTCTGGGAACAGTGCATTGGCGGATATTTATCCCCAGCATGTACTCAGCAGGAGACTTCCCTGAGCTAATATGCGTTAGAGGTGGATCCTTCTGTTTCTTTTAACTAAAATGTGTTTTAGCCTTTTCTGGGACTGCCATAATTCTGCTTTATTTAAAAAGTAATAAAAAAAAAATCTTGCTTTTTTAGATTGTCCAAACAATACTAGGTATTCACGTAATTAAAATCAGAAACCAGGAGAAATTTCTGCAGGTGTCCTTTTTAGATTGGGGGGCCTTGCTAACCTCAGCAGCCTGTGAGGGTGACAGTAGGAGCTGTGAGGTGCTGGATTAGGTATCATGGACTGATTAGTGAGGATGGAAGTAGTGGGGTTCATGGTGTATAGCCTAGTGTGCATCAGGTTAGGAGTTGTGGGCTGGGAGTCATAAGAGGTTACTATCCCCTACTGAGTCATTTCTGCACAAGACCCTTCTTTTCAAGAGAGATGCACACAAGGAGCATCCTGTCCCCAATTCCCTCACCATTCACCATTAAAAACCTGCATGCATCATTGAGCCCTCCACATCAGTGAATCGCTGTTCCAGCTCGGAGTTTTGTTAACACAGATTAAAATACAGGAGAAGTAGGTTATGGAAAGGTGTTTGGAGAAAATTGGAGTGTGTTTTGTTACTAAGGCTGCTTGCAAAGCCATGTAAACTCATAACACTTTTTTCCTAAGATTTGCTAAACTAAGTCTTGCAAAGTTCAGTAGATGCTGACTGACTTAAAAATTACATTTGAAAACAAATTATTATTTGCTTCTTAAAATAAAGCACATGGGTGCTTCTTTTCCCAAGTGTTCAGGGAGGATTCTTTGATTGTCCTAAAATAAGCTAAAATTTTCCCTATACTAAGTTAATTTTAGGATTGTTTTACTGATAATTCAACACTTCATTTGAGGCATTTCAAAAAAATCCAAATTTATACATAAGTACATATACCAGCTTTGTCATATATTGCTGATGTCTGGTTATAATCTGTCCAGGTTTTAAAGGAAATTGCACTACAAGACCAGTATAAATCCATGTGCATTAAAAGAGCAGTGTTAATGACTGTAACTTTTCCCATTGGATTCCTTCCCTAATTATAAATTTTCCCTCTTTTTAACATCAAAAAATGCATACTATATCTAGTCTGGAGGGCTTTAGTGTTTGGTGATGTATGGTTTTTATTGATGTGAAATAATTCAAAGATTATACATGCTCCAGAACTTCATTATTCAGATGATGATGCTGTAAATTTCAGTATTTTTCTTCCAGTTTGGTCATCCTAGAAATAACATCTAAAGCTGTTTCCCACATCACAACTGAAGAGTTGTCTTGTTTATTTAACCAGCTCCATCTGGCTTCCAGTAAGTCCCAAATTTTAGTTTTTCACAGCCATGCATGGATTCCTGTCGTGCCCACAGAGCGCAGAAAACATTTTTGCTAAGCCTAGTTAAGTTTGTTAAAAGCAGCATTCTTTTTGCAGGAGAAGGGATTAAAGGTTTTCCACATCATGGCCTAACTCACAGATTCCTCACTCCTGAGAGGAAAAAGTACAGATCTTCTGGCATGGTCCCACTGCTGGCACCACTGCGTATGAAAGAGGTTTTTCATTGGTGCTTTTTGGACCAGGCTGAGGATGATGAGGTCAATCAGCTGAAGCAGCCAGTGCCAAAATTTTAGCCACCACACCAGCATGCCAGAAGAGCCAAAAAGGTGTGGAACCCTACCTCCATCTTGCACAGCCCCCTGACACTGGTACTGCCCTTGGCCTTCAGCCATTTCTTTGGCACACCACATTCAGCATGTGGCCTCTGCCACTCGAATATAAGTGTTCTCAGCCGTGCAGCCTATGGTCAGTGCTTTCTGTGTTAATAACCTCCCTACCACAATTTAAAAATGAAAAGGAAAATAATTTGTATGATCTTTCTGCAACTGCATCATACCAGAGGGGAATTTGTTACGCTCACAACAGAGAGCTCATACCAGGGCTGCAGACAGGAGATGCCATGTACAGCATAGCCCAAATGCAAGCTAAGCAGAAAAGTAGTATTTTAAGAGTAGAGAAGTACTGATAACAGTGAAAGTATTTTCTGAGTGTTTGCAATTAAAAACATTCTACCTCCTCCCCCACTCCCACAACAGTTAAGAAGCTGTTGTTTGAGGTTGAATGGAGAAAAGTCATGCAGGCTTCTCTGATTTTACAAATTCCACATTTTGTTATAATGCAACACATAACGCCCAAGGCTGTGAAATCATCTGCTATTTTAAGTTGCTTCTAGTAAAACTGTACCACAATCTTCCATCCTGCCTGTCTGCCTGGTGTGGGGTTGGAGATGGACAGGGAATGAGCCGCAGCAGGCAGGGGAATGTGAGGAACACCTGAACGAAATCTAGCAAGCAGCAGTGCTCTTGAGCCACCTCCCAGCCTGCTGTGTGTGCAGCAAACCCAGACACATCCATGCACAGGCAGTTGTGCTCCAGATCTGAGTTGCAGGGATGTGTCAGGACCCTGGCGGGGGGCACATTGGAAATGGCTTTCAAACAGGCACAGGAAGACAAGAACAGAAGTTACCATTACTGCTCACGGACTGCGTTTTCACTGTTTAATCATGTTTCCCATGTGTGGGTTCAAGCTGAAAAGAAGACAAACCTGCTCCCTCAGCAGACAAAGTGAAGGTTGTCCCCCTGGAATTTCTAGGCAGAGAGATTTCTCTGTTAGTTTGCTGGTAAATGTCACTTCAGGGGGTACAGAAAAGCTCTTCTTCAAGCCAAGAAGGGAGCCCTGTCCATGAACTGTAGTCACATGCAAGAAGTGTAATCTGAAAGGAAAGTTAAGTAATTACAAATATTTAAAATAACAAGCATCTAGTGAGAAGATTAAAGCTGTACTAGTCTGATTGGGTTTAGTTATATAAATAAAAAACGTCTGTAATATTTAAGGTAAAGAAGTTGGCTCCGTGGGAAATTGAGTCCAAGAGTATGAATGTCTTAAGACATATCTTGATATTCTGTCATTTTATGAGTCTGCTTTGGATAGGTCTGTTTTGGGTGATATTTTGCTTTTGTAGTATATGTGTGCTTTAATTAGCTGTTTGGAGAAGGAGGACTGTCAGTCCCTTAACTCTGTTTTTCTGCTAGCTTTTACAACACTGTGTAAGGTCTACCTGGGCATCTGTGACTTTGAAAGAAACTTTCAGATTCTCTAGTATTCAATAATTAATTTTGGAGTATCTGTAGAGTAAAAGCGAAAATGTGTGTTGTCAAGATTTTGTGTATTAAGATCTGCTTTTGACATTTCACAAGGACTGGGAAAAGTGATATTTCACAAAGTCCAGTTTTTTAATGAGGTTGTTTTTCTGCATTTTATCTGGGCTTAAATTGATCTGATGAGTTTTCTATTGCTTTCACTTACTCCCACTGCTGGTATATTTAGCAGTTATTCTCCGAAGGACCCCACCTGATTTTTAAGGTTGTAAAATAGACATGGTTTACTAACTTTTGCATGCTTGAGCCTTAAAAACTGTTGTATTTTATTTTTTCAACATGATTCAGCCATCTTTGATTTTTTTCTTACATGGAAAAGCTTTTATTTTTTTCATTCACATATATATGTAGATATGCATATAAATATATTGAGAATAAGCCCTATACAAATCCTTGTTATCAAATTACTTGTTGAAGTTCAGTCCAGTCTATGTGGTCCTCACAGTTCAACTATTTTGTTTTGTTCTTTACACAGGAGCCCTTACCAAAGTAAAGGAGAGTAAGCGGCACGTGGAAGAGGGGAAGATGGAGCTCCAAAAAGCTGAAGGCATTCAAGAACGCTGTAACATTATTTCTTTTGCAACCCTCGCAGAAATCAATCATTTCCACAAAATTCGTGTGAGGGACTTTAAATCACAGATGCAACATTTCTTGCAACAGCAAATACTCTTTTTTCAAAAAGTGACACAAAAGCTAGAGGAAGCTCTTCACAAGTACGACAGTGTTTAGTCTCAGAGTTGTGTTCTTTCCTCGGCATGAACGTGACCCAGGCAGCAGAGCAGATGCTGCTGAAGAGCTGTTGCCAGTGGTAGATGGCGGTACAAGGATGGGTTTGTGTTCACCTGGAACCCAGGTTTAATCTCCAATAATGTAGAAATGGAAACAGTTATAGGGCTATGTAGTAGAAACAGTACCATGCATTGTAACTAAATTATACTGTGTATGCCTACACTACCATTGTAACTTTTTTTGAATAATGAGTATACTATTTGCCTTATTGCTTTTTGAAATACGGTATTTTAGTGCATACTTTGTAGACCTCAAAACCCTTTGGGTCTTTAAGGAAGTTGGCTAGATAAAAGCCAGCTTCAGATGCCTTTTTACTTTCCTAGATTTGGATTTCCTAAATTCAAACAATTCTCTGTTTACAGATGCCTACTAGAGCAGCTATGTGATTCTGTGCCTTTAGACTCTATTTTTCCTTTTCTAGTAAGTCACATTTTTATGATCGAATGAATGAAGGGTTGATGACTATGACAGGAACTGATTATGAAACCTCACATAGACTGGAAAAAAATCAACTGCCATCCAGTTTGCATAGCAAGTACTGTCTTGTGACAAGTGTTGGCTCAAAAGGGAGAACTTAAATTTATTCACACTTTCCCTGAAAATGGAGACTACTTGTTACATGTACTAGGATGTTAAGCACATATATAGCATTACTGTGAGTGAAAATTTGAAGAGCTAGCCTAATAAAAATTACATTTATCAAGGGGATATTAATGCAAGCTATGTGGCTGCAACATTTTTTTTGTAAGTTTTAAATGATTTGTTCATTGTTCAGTTGCTGATTCAGTTTAACTTCAGACTTGCATTTACATTGCCAGTTGTCTGAGTTGAAACTCCACTGTGATTTGTTAGTTTACTAAGTTAAAAGTTTTCGGGGATGTTCAGTAATATAAATGATCTGAAATAAGTCTTGACTGAACTGACTTGGAAAACAGGTGGCATTTTTATGTTTGTAACACTCAAGAATTAACAATTGTCTTAATTTTTGTATAAATATTTTGACAAGCAGGGTGCATTTATGTATATATATATGTAAACACTATCTTTTAAAGAGTTTTATGGCTTATTTCGCTTGAATTAAGTCTGAAGTTTGTATTTCTTACCTATTGGTTTCCTTCTTATAGGTCAGTATGAAAGAGGATTTTTATTTATCCTATCTTCTTTCTCCTAAACAAAGATAACAAAACCTTTCAAGGAAGCAAAATGTTTACTTTTTTGTTTTAAATTGAATTAATAAAAGATGGCTTAAACAAATGAAAGCCTGGAAAAGGAAGTAGAGCAACAGTTACATTTACATACAAATCATTCCTCACCTATGCAGCAGAAATGGGCCCATCTTTCACTCAATCATGTGAGTTTCTGTACTTTAACCCCATACCTCTATTTCAGAGGAATAAAAGTAAGAATGTAGTTTTGGTTCTCAGATTCATCCACAAATGCTTAGACGTGGCTGTTTTCTGGAAGTTGTGTTTGGCAGTGCTTCTAGTACATACAGAAAGCAGTAAAATACAGAATAATGAAGAGGGAGAAAGCCAGTATTTGTAAAAGAAAGGACAATCAGCGAGGAAAGACTCCATTTCCAGCCTATTGAATCAGTGCTGCAAGCAAAGTTGACCATAAAATAAGGACCATAGTCATAGGGCTGTCTTGCTCTTTACCTTCCTCATGGTGTCTTGTTCTACGCTGAAAACTCACCACTTCCCCTAACAGCTCTTCCCAGCAGAACTCCTGCTTCCCCATATGTCGTTCCATTACGTGACAGGGTGGTGAGCTATGTTTGAGCTGAGTTCCACGGCTTATGTTTGCTTAAGCCAGATACTGTTTTATTAAATGTTTTTACAGTAATTAGATAAGACTACAATCAGATTGATTCTACACGGAAGTATTAAGACCTGCTCACAAATTGATCTTGGTCCAGTTGAAGTATTTTAGGAGGTTAGTATTAATGACATGTACGTGTCCAGGAGTAAATTAAGCTGTGATATGTATTCATGCAACATTATCAGACAGGTACAGTTTTCCCTAATAAACTGTCATGGCCTTCACCTTACTTTCTCATTTGTGAATTTTTTGGGCAGAGCAAAAGTTGGGGTTCTAATTGGTTAAATTAATACCAGGAAGTCGTGACTGGAATCCTGGATCTGAATTGTTGCAGAATTCAGAAAGATTCAGATCTATATCGATATTAGCATCTTCCTGTTTTTCTCACCCATTTTAGTGTTAAGTTAAACTGACTGATGGGTGGGGCACAGAGGGTTATAGTAAATGGGGTTACATCCAGCTGGCAGTTGGTCACCAATGGGGTTCCACGGGGCTTCATCTTAGGTCCAGTTCTCCTCAATGTCATTTGGACTCAGGAACTTAGAGGAATATTAAGTAAATGTGATGATGATACTTAATTGGGAGTAGGTGTTGACTCCCTTAAAGGCAGAGGAAGCCGCACAGAAAGCCATGGACAAATCAGAGACGGGCAATCGCCAATCGTATGAAGTTCAACAAGGGAAAGTGGCAGATTCTGCACCTGGAATGGGGCAAATCCCTGGTTGTGTGTGTAGACTGGGGAATGAGAGGTTGGAGAACAGTGCTGTGAAAAGGGACCTGGAGGTCCTGGTTGGTGGCAAACTGAACGTGAGTCAGCAGTGCCCTGGCAGCCAGGAGGGCCAACCCTGTCCTGGGGGCATCAGGCAAAGCATCACCAGCTGGGC
>JAWWEW010000088.1:55302705-55315842 GCA_035583185.1 Anabacerthia variegaticeps | reverse complement strand
CCAGCCTATCAATGGCTGAATGGCAGCACAGCCTTCAGGTGTATCAGCCACTCCCACCAGTTTTGTATCATCAGCAAACTCACTTAGGGTGGGTTCTTTGGATTTGAATTGAAGGTAGGATTAGTCTGGGGAAAAAAAAAAAAAGTGTCTGAGTGGCATGACTTCTTTCTTCTCAGGAAGCACCCAGTCAGCAGAGAGAACATGAACCATGACATGTCAGAGTTGTGTGTGAGCTGTGCAGTCCTGGGAAAGCCCAATGTGCTTTGTGGATGCCAGGTTTATTTAAGAGAGCCTAGAAACTTGCGTGCTGAAGGGAGGCTGGTTTTATACACTGAGCATACTGGGGTTTGATTCACATTTCCTTGCTATCCACCTCATATTCTCAAGGTGTGTTTTGTTTCAAACCATTGGCATCATATGAGTTTTAGGTGCCTGCTTTGAGCCCCTATTTGGTCCTGAGTTATTCCTGACTTTGATGTCTGAAGTGACCCTCGTGTTACTCCTGGAGTGCCTGTGCAGGCTCCATGGTTCTTTACAGGTGATTGTACTCAGCAAACGGGGGAAAAAAAAACAAACAACTTTTTCCTTCATTTGACATTTATAATAAATAGAGTGACCTGTTGTATGCACTTTAATAGGATCAGGCTAGTCCCACTCTTTCAGTCCTGAGAGAGCAAACACTTGTGTCAATTTTTTCATCAGTTCACATTTTTCATGATAAGTTGTGGGTCAAGACTTTTTAACATCATCTCTTAGGCTTCAGAGAAAAGACATGTGAACTGAAGTCATTAGTGTCATACTTGTTAGCAGGTAATTATTAGAACTGCCACGTACACTAGGATAGCAAGAAAATAGCCAATATTTTACATATTAAATGTGGTCAGCCTGCATTGTGCTAGCTCAGGAAACAAGTACTTCTGAAACCAGTGACCAAAGTTTTGAGTATCTCAATTAATATGAAACAAGACTGAATTAGGATAAAACATGGACTGCAACACAGACTGCTTTCTCAGCTTCTTGAACATGTGTGTTTTTTTAAGAGAGTAAGGATTAATTATTGGCATCTTTTTCATTGAACTCTATGCCTGTATCAGTGCTGGTATGGGTGTCACTGAGCAACAGCAGCAGGTATCTGCTTTCAGCTTGGAAGAAAACAAACAGCAAGCACAGTTGCTTGGCTCTTGAGCACACTTATTTATCAATGTATGTTAGGAAAGTGATATCCTTCACTCAAATGAAAATATTCAATTTCTCTTGATAGCAGGATCTTCCAAATATGATTTGTGGAATATTTATTTCCTACACTGCTGGTGGGCAGCAGATGCCTACATTTTCGTTACTGACACCTCCCTGGGGGAAAAAAAAAGAGAGAGAGAGAAAAAAAAGAACAAAAAAATCAACCAACACACACAATAAAAGGTTTAAATGAAACTAATGAGATTATAATGTGCTGAAGCACCAGTTCACTCAGGCTGTAATTCCTTGTACTAACTAGAATTCTGAGCATCTTGTCAGTATACCTATACTTCCAGTTCATTTTATCATTCTTTTCAGCTAATTGTTTTGCCACTGGCAGACTTTGAAGTAGTGTATTTTTTCTCATCATACAAGCTGGAAAAGTGCCCAGAGCATATTAGCTCATCAGCCAGCCATTTGTACCTGCTGCTCACTGTCTGCCACTGCTAAATATATGCTAATGATGCTATCTGAGCCTTGAGAAGACCGGGATGAATTTGTAAATTGTGCTCATGCCAGGAAAATGAATGCTACTTACAAAGATGACAAAGAAAGCAGCTGCTTTTGGATGAGGTGAATCACCACATTATATATTACTCTGGGGTAATAAATTATATTTTTCATCTTGAATTCATTTTTTGGAAACATATGATTATATGGCAGCTACAGCATTTGAGAAACCTTTCAAAGTCTTTTGAGGTGGAATAAAGAGACAGTATCAGATTTATTATTTGTTAATAGACTGATGTTTAAATACATACAAATCTGTTATAATAGGATTAATTTTTTTGAGGTCCTTTCACATATTTTGTTGTAATTAAAAAACTGCAGCCTTTAAATATTTTATAAAGGTTTTGGTTTTTTCCTTTTTGATAGTTACTAATTACAAGGGTCTTTTCAATAACAGCAAGCAATTTTCAGCATGTCTGAATTAGTTATGTATAAAATATATCAAAAGCAATGGAATAACATGAGAGAAAATCAAGCTAATTTGAAATTCCAGTGTGGTGTAAAATAATGCAGCCTCTGTTAAATATGTTTGGTAGGAAAGAACAATTTAAGCAAATTGTAAGTTCAGCTGGAGTTTGAGTTGTTTAAATATTTTTGAAAGATGATTAAGACATGAAAGCAACTGGCTGAAAACTTGAATTCTGCATTTGATAAAAATGCTTAGAGGAGTTGAACTGAGGAGTAGAGGTGAGGTTAATTTTGGAAATCACTGCAGTTGCCCTTTCTTTAGTGGTGCCAGGGGAGGCCCTTCCAAAGTGCTTTTTGACATGCTATCCTATCCCCTCAAACTAAAACAGGAACAGAAGGGATTAAGAGAATCAGCCAGACACAGAGTGGGTATTTTGGTGGACCCCTCATGAAACCAGTGATGGGCATCCCAGGGCACAGACACTGATCTCCCCTTGTCTGACTGCAGGGCTCAGCAGCTCCCAGTGCCAGACAATGCCATAGGTTGGGCTGTGAGGCAGAGTCTGGGATAGAGGGGGGACCCCTGCAGGGGTCTGCAAATGAACCAGACTGTTGTCCAGGCCCAAAGCTGATGAATCACCTGATGCTGGGCTGATGTTAGGTACAGGGTTGCTGTTTCAAGGGAAGACTAGCAAACACAGCTCTAGTTTTTAAAACCTGTAACCTTGAAGTGTTCAAAACATGCTGCATCAGTCAAACTGATCAGACAATCTGGTAAAAAAAAAAAAACACCACCTTAATAATTTCTGAATAATTCACATAATTTTCTTTCTTATGCTAAACCACTGGGAATAGGAACTTTTGAATTTGTCCTTGCTAAGGATGAAACAACATGAAAGAACCTTAAAATATTTATATTTATCCATGAAAAAATATTTATCCAAAAACAATGGCCAAAAATATGTGCAGAAGATGTGACTGAGAAATTGAAATAACACTTAAAGCAGTAAACTGAGAACACCAGATTCTACAGGGTGTATTGCAGCCTCCTGAATCCCAGACCACAGAGCACCACAATGGCTTGGATCATTTTATCTCACAGTCATTCTGGTCGTAGGAGCTGTGCTTAACCTCTTATAAAGATCACTGACATTCACCACCTGGGTTTTAGTACAGCCCAGCAGGTTTGAAAGAAAATCCGAGCTTTCCCAGTCCCTGCACACACACCATGGTTGGGAGACAACTCTGAAATGTTCGAGTGCTGTATGACTGCATTGCTGTTAGAGAGTGACTGTGGAAACATAAGTATCTCTAGAGACACCTCCACTTCGCTGTGTAACCCTGTAGCCCTGTGCCATGAGAAAAGCAAGATGGTTTACCCGACGCTGTGTATAGGGAGATTTTCTCAACCATTAGTGATTTATTTGTCTGTCAGTGCCCCAGGGAAACTGAAACCCTTATGTCTGACCAGTCTGTGAGCATTCCATAAAGGGACCCTTCACTGAACAGATTCACTGGATTGAAGCATGATTTGACTGCCTTTTTCAGGGAGGGCCTAAGCCAACAGCATAAGGGAGACCCCTCAGCCAGCCTTCCCAATGTATTATACACCAGCAACTGCTAACACCTATAAAGGACTCACTGTAGCAGATTACACTCTTTATTAATACAAATTAATAAGCATTGAGGTTAATGAGGTTAATAAGGTTTGAGTGTTGTCGGTGATAGTGTTTGACAGCAAAAATGTGTTTAAAGCAATCTACTACACTGTAAAGCAAGCACATGCTCTAATGCTATAGTGATATTTAGTGCACATAAAGTATTTTTGTTACCGAAGAGGCATCCCTATGGAGGAAAAGACAGGTTCAGCCCATTGATTGGTCCCAGAAGTTTTGGTGGAGTCTTCCTCCATTTTCCCTTTTTTTTTTTTACTTTTTACTATCTCTATGTTTAGGCGGAGCTTGAGTGACTTTAGCCATAAGTACTTTTTTCTCTGACTGAAGTAAAATTCTCTCTCTTCACTCCCCATGCCTACTGGTGGTGGTGGTATCTTGGCATCTGAGGAGAGGGATTTCAATATAGTTGAAGTCTTTGCTCAACAGCAGAACATCTTCCTCTGTCTCCCTTGGTTAACAGATACAGTATGGTCTTATGAACTACAAAGTACCACCATGTTCCCCTCCCTGTAGGGATTTCTATGACGGGAGGCTGTGGCATCTGCACTCTGCTTCACCCTTCCTTCTATCCCCTATAACAGGTGCTTATCATTGTCTAGGGAATCTTCATGGAGCATGTTGACTACATTCCATCCAGGTAGTAGTGGCTGCATTTTACAGTATTATTCTTAGTCTTTTCTAATTTGTAACCCCAGCCATCTTCCCACACCCTGCAATGCAATATTGCCTTCCAGCAAGAAGACATGAGCTCTGCAGTGAATTTCCAAGGCCTCAGGACTGAAACTCATCAGGCCTGCTCAGTCCAAATGCCTTCTGGCTTGTCTGTTTTACTTTGTTTAGCCATGGCAGTGGTTCCTCCAATTACCTGGGTGTTTGTGGCTAATTCATTCTACTTTTGTTTATGCCCACATGGTACAACCATTGTTTTATATAGCTGGTGGTAGCAAGCAGTGCTGCCATGTTGAATGAGATGTTTAAAACTCTAACACGTGATGTAGGGCAGAGAAATAGAGGCCCAGTATGACAGCAGAGGATTTGAGGAGATAAAGGCCATGTCTCAAAAACTTATACAGATAGAGTGGTCAGAGATGGGCCACAGGCTTCACACTGGAATCTCATCAGTTCTCCATTTTAGAAATATGGATCCAAACCTGGACAAAAGTAGTTTTAGAGATAACAGAGAGAATGAAATAATAATATCTAATACAAAAATGGTGCCATATATATTAAATACATTTGTAACATGAAGCTCTAGACCAGCAAAGAAAAAGAAAGGTATAAAACTGCGTTGGAAACATAAAAGAATAATTATCCCCAGTGAATATGAGGGAAGGAAGAGAAACCCAACACCATGACCATCACATTCCTCACAGTGAGGAACTCCAGTGGCTTGTGGCTGACACTGTTGTACTCTCCAGTGGTCCAGAGTTCCTGAAGGTGCAGAGGAGAGTGGCAGGGTGAGCATACATCCAAGGAAAGGGGTAGAAACTAATTAATATATCCATGGCAATTTTATTATTACTATTATTGATACATTTTCTGTACAGAAGTGCACTAACTTCATTAGTCTCCCTTTTCCTGCAATAATAACATCTACATTCTTGAATTGTAGATTAACTAATGATTATTGAATTAGATTATTAAAACTTTTTGTCACAATAACAATAAAATCTTGGATTTATTTATATATATGTCATGCTTTCTCCTAGTACACAAAGAAGATTTTGAGCAGAATGGTGTGTTATTTTCCACAGAGAAGGAAAAGAAATGTTTATTCATATCTTGGTGGTGCCTAAGCCAAGGCAGACCAGTGCTCTGAGCTTATTGACCCAGTACTGATACTGACTGCATGGCTACACTGGAGCTGACACCCTTTAAAAGTTATTTGCCAGGTCATATTTTTAATTTGTATATTCTTTTGCAGATACTATTTCCTGAAGAAACAAGATGTTTCCAGTCATGACCCACCCTGGGAAGTCATGACTCACTTTGGGAGCTGTGGGGTAAGCCACTCCCTCTTGCAAGCCCTGTCTGTCTCACTCTCGGCCCAGGTCTGTGTCTCTGTTATCCCCACATTTGGGCATTGACCCTGACCCACAGCAGAGTAAAAGCTACAGGAGAAAAGAACACATTTAGCTTCAGTCATGTTGGGATGTAAGCAGACATGATAATAACCATATCAATCCCTGTCTGAGGGAATGGGAAGACAAAGATTTATCAGCCTTGGGAGCTGCCTGGCCTTTACCTCAGAAGACAATGTGTTCTGTCTCTTCTGTGGTTCTCCTTCAAGAGCTGTTATCCACAACAGTACCTCAAGGTAAAAGTACAACTTTCTTGCCAGTACTGGCACCATGCTGAAGTCATGTTGGGGTCACCAAAAGGAAATTTTAACCTTGTCTGAAAGACTGGCATCTCCATTTGGGAAATTATGTGTTTATATATTAGCTGAGTTTAACTGTTAAAGATACTACTGGGCAGCCATAAGCATCAGAGGACCAGAGCACCACTTGAAATATCAGGGAACAGTGGAAAAATCCTTTGGCAGAAGAAGATGGATGTGAGAAGAGAGGTTTTCATTTCAGATACCATGTGATGGGAGTTTTAGCAGGAAATAACCATATATTTATATTTTTAAAGGCAGATCTTCAGCCTAATACTACTACTACTGCTGTCTGCTGAGAATTGCTCTGCCTGTGAGAGTGACACACGCTGAGCAACTCACCATAAAGGAAGAACTGTGTTACCATGAAAAGTGGAGATTTTACTCAAATAGATCAGGTCAGATTGCTGTAGGTACATGGATATGAGCTTGCACATGTGTAGCAGCCACAGAAAAAGGCTGCAGTGAAATGAGCCTTTATATTATATTGCCTTTTCTGTTATCAGAATCAGAATTTCAAGTTATGAATAACTGTGTAGTTACATATGCATCCATATATTCATATTCATTCTCTGCACTTTGAAAATAGCTGCTCATGCAAAATAATGCATAATAATCATCATTAACAGATATGCATCACCCTGACTACTGACTGCTCCCAATGAAATATCCTACAGCATATCCACTGTACAAGTCAAGTTTTCTAATTGCTCTCCTCCAAATACACACAGAGTTTAAATCTTGCACTGATTTGCAGTTTCATAGATTCAGAAATTAATTACTCCAACCTATATGCTCACCATATATTCTGTACAAAGTGCTTTGAGGAAGTACAAGAATTAACAGTAGTACCTTCAGAGTTTGCATTGAGTGTAGTGGATTTTGATGTGTTTCTCCAAAAATTCCACTTGCATTAGGATTTAATGTAAAGGATTAGAATACATGCCATCTGGCCTGAAATGTGTCATAAATTTCATCTATATTTACTTTGGAAAGGTTTACTCTCTGAATTTCAAGTGCCGCATCCAGGCACCTCTTGAGCACTGCCAGAGATGGTGACCCCATCTGGATTGAAGGGCACTTCCATCGACTTGTTCAGGGACACATGCCAACAGCATAAGAGACATGCCCTCTTGGGTCCCCACAGTTGACTATGTTACCCACTGCTGAGGACTGCCAGCATCCTTGGATTCACACTAACAGTTTATGGAATAACACTCCTTATTTAATATAAGAGAAAAATGTCACACGTTAAGGCTCAAAGATTGTTGGTGATTGTACTCTGAGGTAGCTTTTGAGATGGAGGTGTGCATTCGTGATCTCACCACGGGTGCTGGTTCAACAGCAAGAAATCCTTTCCTCACTTGGATGACAGCTGCTGTGTGGCTTATCAGCTACAAGTATCATTGAGTTACCATCTTGGAAGGATTTCAGCAGAGCCTGGCAGAGGTGTCTCCATTCCACTCCACCTTCCATTTAGTCCCCTTCAGCATGTATTGTGTGGGGGAAGTTGGGCATGCTGAGCACATAGCACCCGGGGAGTAGCAATTGCATTTCACTCTATAATTTCCATACTGCTATAATTTCTGTTAGGATACAATATGACCTCCCAGTTTTCTCCAATTTTACCTCCAGTCATTTTCCCACACCTTCCTTGGTGCAACTTAAGGCCATGTCCTCTCTTCCTTTCACTTGAAACCTGACAGAAGAGATCAAACTCCACCTACAATCTCCTTTCAAATACTTGTAGAGGGTTATGAGGCCACTCCTGAGCCTCCTCTTGTCCAGACCAAATATCCCCAGTTCCCTCTGCCACTCCTCATAAGACATGTTTTTTAGGTCCTTCTCCAGCTCCATTGACCTTCTCTGGACACACTCCAGCACCTCAATGTCTGTCCTGAAGTGAGAGGCCCAAAAGTAAACACAGGATTCAAGATATTCCTCTCCAGTTTTGAATACAAGGACACTGTCCTTACCCAACTGGCCACACTGTTCTTTATGCAAGCCAACATGACATTGGCCTCCTTGGCCACCTGCACGGGCTGCTGGCTCACCTTCAGTCACTGTCAACCAGTACCCCCTGGTCCTTTTACCATGGGCCACTTTCCAGCCACTCTTCCTCCAGCCTGTAGCACTGCCTGTGATTGCTGTGGCCCAGGGGTAGGACCCAGCACTTGGCCTTGTTGAACCTCTTGCCACTGGCCTCAGCCCATGGATCCAGCCTGTCCAGTTCCCGCTGCAGAGCCTTCCTGTACTCCAGCAAATCAGCACTCCCATCCACCTTTTTGTCATCTGCAAACTGACAGAGTGTACTCAATCCCCTTGTCCAGATCATTAATAAAAGTATTAAATGAGACTGGTCCCAATACTGAGCCCTGAGGAACACCACTAGTGACTGGCTGCCAGCTGGATCTAGTTCCACCAAGTCTTTTCTGTTATGACTGATATGAATGTATCCTTACTGAAGCAACCCTCCAAATCTGCCTTTATTGAAGTCCTATTAACAATTTCCTGATCTAGATAGGTAGGTCAGGTTTATAAGAGCTGACTCCATTTCCAGCAGAGTATCTGTGAATAAACATTATAACTGAATGACAGTTTGTAATTGTAATGAATGATCCCACCTGCTTCACATTGCACAGACCCCATTCCTCACATCATTGTTAAAATTTTCAATAAGCACCTTAATAAAGAAGAGGTTGGCTTTTGGAGCAAGAGAGGTCCCATTGGAGGCTGAACTGACCATGCTGCACTCCCATGCTCTCCACCTTCTCACCAAAACTAGCACTAGATTACTGCCAGATATATTTTATTGCCAATTTACTAAGTGAAATGTGTCATTTTTGATACTTCCATCAAGAATGTACACTTCCAGTATTTGTTCCTCTCAAAATAACTCTGTGTTGCTATAAGTAGAAGAAATGTACCAAGACAACTTGATATAAGACTAAGGCAGAGCCTATGGTATGTGATGCTTTTACTGTAAATTTTCCTGACAACTAAAATGCATTCTTTTCCATAACTAAATAAGAAAGAAAAATATGAGATCTTCAGTAGTATTGCAATCAATGTAATGGAAACATTTTAATGGAACTTGTATCTTGCAGGAAGTAACAAATATTCTGTACAAGCTGACCAGTTTCTTGCATAAACAGACTGTCTGCTGTCCAAACTGAGCCTCTTCTGTAAAAATAGGCACCATTTTAAAGAGATCACTCAGCAAATTCTTCATTTTTAACAATGTCATAAACAGTATAGTCAAGAAACACCTTCCCAAATCTTTGCAGTGTTCATGTTACAACAGCAGACTGAAGTGTATGAGGGAAAATTATATTCACAGACACCAGCAATAACTAAACTGGGCTCCCAAAAAACTATGCAGTTATTTCAGGGGACTTTATATTTTGTGTGTTGCATAACAAGAAGGCTCCAATTTTTAGTCGTGAATAAAGGGAATATCCTGAAGAATTATTTTGTTTGTAGAACACGGCTTTGACTTTATATCCTGAACAGAGAATCTATGCATGATTTGGAAAAAGACTGCAGGGGTGGAGGTGGAAGGCGAGGAAAGAAAAAGGACTAAAAAAGATTCTGAGGCAGACATTATTCAAAACCACATTCAAGGACACAGTGATAGCAGAAGGTTGGATATTAATAGGCTGATGAATGACTTCATTGCTTGATTGTGCCTCTTAAATCACATTTTATTCTTGCTGGATGTTACTCTCTTCTCATAAGAAAAATGTTCTTCTGAAAGTTTTTCTTCACTTTATAATCATTGAAATAAGAAGAAATGAAAATTAAAAAGTAGGAATTTTCCCTTGTTTAGGTGTCTGGCAATATTTCCTAAACAAAATAAGTTAAATGATCAGGAACTGAGAATCTGAACCTGAATTTTTAAGGTGAAAATTCCCTAATCAAAACCCAAATCTGAATGCTCCTTTAATTTTTCAAACTTTGAATCTTTAATAATATGTTTGAGAATCACTTTAAAGTAGATGTGCATCTAGTAGTACATGTGTATCATAGTGCTCAGCTGTGTTGTGCATTACACAAGGTGCTGGAGGCAATAATTTTCTACAAAGGCAGGTAAATTTCTGTACATTTTACGTTAGGCAGTTTTTTTGTTTTCTCCCTCATTAGTGAAGCCCAATTTGCTCCATAAAGCAAATTAATGCTTATCCAACACATAGTGTCATTTTAGGTAAAACTTGCTTTTAAATTTGAAATATAAAAATTACAGAAGTGAGCTAATATATACAGCTAATTGCAAATATTCATGATAGATTTTAAAATCTGATGTTTGTTCTAAAAGTCACAGTGCCAGTGCTGAAGTTATTACTACAAAACTAGATACTCTGGCATGTATTTGTAAGAGACATTACTAAATCAAAACAGCTCTGGCCAAACTTGGACTCTGCATTAAATGACTTCTTGATGTGCTCAACTTGGCATAAGAAGAAATTCTTTTGGCTGGTTCCATTGTTAGTTGGGGGAAATGAAAACTGTATGCTAAAGGCAAAAATCTCTGCCGACGAGTTCAGAGATGGTCTTTTAACTCTTCTTACACTGCTTCTTTCTCCATGTAAAGCCACAAACCATCAGAGGGAGCACAAGAAGCAACCCAGCTGGTGACAGTGGACTTTCCACAAAGCAAATAGGCTGATAACTATTACAAACTGCAATGTATTGTGTCATGGGGTAAGTGCATTACCATGCAGGTGAAAAGGCTCCAGGGACAGCTGCGAAGTTCCAGGACACGCAGCAGAGAAGGAAAGCAGTTGAGTTGAGCCATGAAGAGAAAAGAAGTAGGTCAGTGACAATCTGGTTTCAAATCAGGCAAGCTGGAGCTGAGCAGATTTTCAGGTCAGAAGGGAGTCTGCCCAGCTTATGGGAACTGCTGGTCAAATCTTGCCAGACAAGCAATCTTTCACTGCTGATGTCAGCCTTCTTCTCCCTGTGGGGAGAGGCAGCTGGAAACAGGATACAGAATGGGACAGCCAGGTTTGAAGGCAGCACAGCCCTGAAGAGGTGGCTGGCGAGTGCCTTTGGCACATCCCCTCATGCAACCTGGCTGCCAGGTGCCAGTGTGCTTCTGAATCAGTCACAAGTTTGGTCCAAGCTGTTTGAAGAGAAGCAGGATAAGGCTACGCCACCTGCACAAACAAGTGCTTGTACGGTTGCCTGTTTCTTTAGCATAAAACTATTAAATACAAAGAATAAATAATTTCTTTTCCTAGGAACAGACTCTTAGTTTTAGCAATACATAACAGAAATGGACCTGCTTCAGTGTTCTATCTCAAAAGCACACTCCAGCAAGTAACAAAAACCTGATATAGAGGATGGATTTGGATCCCAGGTTATGTCACAGAGAAATAAAAACTAAATATGGGTTTTGAATTTACCATCAAAGATAAAATATGTTTTTGTTACCTCTAAGTGCAACTGAGGTAAAATAAATGTTTATGCAGTAGCTTTGATTTGGACCCATCAGAAAGATAACACTGTAGGAAAACAATACCTATACTCTTAGTTTAGTTATAGTTTAACCATAAGTGCAAATTGCAGGAATTTGAATGTATTTCTATACATCTTATTTGCATTTTGAAATGTGAAGGCTGAAATTGATTAACCTGAAAATTGTATTTCATACAACTTGAGTGGTAGGTACAGTTACATTTCCTAGTGTGGATGAGAGCTTAAGGTTGAACAAATTAACAGAAAAAGCAAAATGCCAAGCCAGTCAATTGCACATTCAAAACTGGCCTTTTATGGCAGCACAAGAGTAGGGGGTCATCTCTAATGTGGACCTGGACAGGTAAATGAGTAGAAACAAACTTTAACATCTGCAAGGCAATTTGGCTGACTTAGGAGTCAGAGTAATCCTGCTTGGCCTTGTACTACAGAGGCAATCTTGTTGCCTGTCATGCATAAGTACTTCTTGCATGTCAGTTATCAAATGGTCACAGCTTGAACTCTGTCTGGTTAGTATCTGTAGAGAATGCAGATTCACAGAAGAAAATGCTGAAAAATAAGCATGTGTAATTTGTGTCTTAATCTCTCCATGACTTTTTGTGACTTTCTTTTGGCCACATACCTCCATATATCCAGTGAGAAAGCTGCTTGTCTCAGAGCAGTACTCCCCAGCACCAGAGAAGGAAGCAAACAACAGAATGTAGCTTCTGTCCTTTCCATTATGTGTCCCCATGACCAAGTCAAGCAACCACAACCTTTAAGAATGCAATTTGCTATGTTCTATCCAGAACACCTCATTTGGCAGAAGCAGCAGGAATAGTTGCAACTGGGTTACTGAGCTGAGTCAGCTCCAGCTGGTCAGAGGAATCCCCTCACTGGTCTCAGGAGACTGGCACACAGGTAGAAAAACCTGTTAGAAATGCCTCACCTCAGCAAACTACAGCTCCTTCACACTCAAGCAGACGAAAAGTTTTTGTTCTTGCTGTCTGAATTGCTTCTTCAGTTATTGGCTTACTGTTGGATTACACCATTCTGTCAGGCACCCAAAATTTCTGCCACAACCAGTTCTTTTTAAGGTTGCCACTATTTTCCAAATCATGGTTTCTACATCTGTTTGTTATCCCCAGAGCCTTGCACAATAGCACTAGAAAACTATGACATGCTGTCGTGGGTTTTCCTGATTTGTTTTTTTTAATAAGAGGAAGATTGGCTTCTGTCAGAAGCCAATCTGGAAGCTTCCTTCCATCCTACAGAGCAGAGCCAATTAGGGCCAGCTCCAAGGAAAACTTCCTGCTTTTGAACCATTAAGTTATGCCCCTGCGTGAAAACATATTTAAGAAGTTGTGGCACAGTTAGAAATAGGCAGCCATGGCTCAACAACATCGCAACGCAGACATCAAGGTCAGTGCAGGAGGAGAAGAGGAGAAGGAGGGGGAGGGACCCCACGGATCA
>JAWWEW010000088.1:55281143-55299460 GCA_035583185.1 Anabacerthia variegaticeps | reverse complement strand
CTGAACAGTGCTTACACAGTGTCAAGGCGTTTTTTGTTCCTCATCCCACCCCACCCACGATGAGGTTGGGAGGGCACAAGAAACTGGGAAGGGACACAAACAGGACCGTTGACTCCAGCTGACCACAGAGAGATTCCATGCCATGTGGCACCATGCTCAGCATATAAAGCTGGGGAAAGGAGAAGGAAGGAGGGGAACTTTAGGTGTTAATTTTTCCAAGTAACCATTATGTGCCATAGAGCCCTGCTTTCCTGCTGGTGACTGAACACCTGCCTGCCCATGAGAAGCAGTGAATTAATTAATTGCTTCACTTTGCTTGAGTGTGCAGCTTTTGCTTTCCATATGAAATTGTGTCTCAACCCACAGGTTCACACACTTTTATTCTTCCTATTTTCTTGCCCATCTCACTGTCACGGGGAGAGTGTGAGTGGCTGCATGGGCTGAGTTACTAGCTGGGGTTAAACCTTGACATCCTTCACTAGAACTATTTCAGAAGGGAGAAAAATAAGGTGGGGCTTTATGACATTTCTTTGCCTATCAAAATGTAGTTGAAATTGTATCACAAGGCTAAAACTGCACAGTGGATTACTCCAAAGGATTTCATGTGTCGTAGTCCCACACGGAAATTCTCATTCTGGAAGAACAGAGCTTGACACAGTGTCTCCAATAATGCTGTTGGTTATGAAGAACTGCACTCCTTCCCTGCCACATGTGTAATACTGACAAGACACCTTTTCTTTAATCTGGCTTTGGCTTCCCATTCTGACTTTCCTGCTTCCCCCATTTAAGTAGAATTTTCCTCCTAATAGGACATCAGCAGAAAATCTTTCAGCAGCTGGAAAAAATAATAAAAGAAGAAGACAAGAAAATTTGAATGTATGGAATAATAAACTATCCTTGGATGTACCTGTCAACAAAAACTGAGCTTCACATCCTGTTCTTGCAACTTAAGTAGGGCACAGACAATGCAATGATGGTCATACAAAGTATGGAAATTCTAGTTCAGAAAATTGTTTCACATTTATAAGTTAGACATTATTTTAAGCTGGATAAAAGCCCAAATATTCAGATTTCTTCTGAATAAAATTCCAAAGCATTCGCCAGCCTGTTTGGTTTCAATAGAATATACTTTTTTGAAAGCTGTTCCAAAACACAATGGAAGAGTTACATTTTTTCCATTTTTAAACAGTTCCTGTGTACTCTGTTCCTTTTATAAATGATTTCATTGCAATTGCACATTTCAGAGTGATGTTACTCCATGAAGTCACTCCAACAAGCTATAAGCAGATATTCTACCTCTGTTCTCATTGCTGTACATTACCCCAAACTGTAGCCCTCTTTAGAGAGAGGGAAAAAAAATTATCAATTCTTACAATTGTTCTAACATTTGAGAAGAATCTTTTCTTAGTAAGTCTGACTATAGTTTATTGGAATATTCTGGATGGCTGAAACAGAAACACTCCTATTTCTGCCACACAAAGAAGCTGCTGCATTGACAGCCTTGGAGGCAGGAAAATGAGACCTGCCACTGAACACTCACAGTTGAGCTCAGCACATCCAGTTCCCAATCAGAAATAAAGGAGTAAATCCCCATCACAACCACAAGAGCTCCACATGGTGCAGAGGCTTTCAGTCCCTCTCCATGCCACAGAAGACAGCAGTTCCATAGACACTGAGGTGTGATGCTGAGCAATGTGCAGCTGGTAGGAATTATTTAAGGGCAACTTAGCAAATTAGGCTAATAATTCACATGAATTCACTCACAGTGGTTGGTACAGCTGGAGGGCCAGAAGAGGGCTTTCCCCACTGAAGCAGGGAGCTCAGGCCAGCAGCCAGCTAAAGTAGGATGGTGCCTTGCACAGGCCTCCACTGGCTTCAGAGAGCAAAAAGGGGCAAGTAGAGACACCTGAACATCCAGGTTCTAGGACTAGCACCCACGATGACAGTACCTGTTGCTAATACAATGTTGACAGCTTCTCACTTGCCAGTGCTGTTGGATTTGTTTCATCATTCACACCTTTGAGATTTGGCTTATGTTGATGGAATAGAAACTAGATTCATCCCTGAAAGTGTTTCAAAATAATGAAACAGCTGTCCTTAAACCCAAAATAAGTGTATTCCATTCCTAATTAAAATGTTCCTTGCTTTTAGATAGAGAATGCTCTGAATGACTAAAGAAGGCAGGTCCAAGTATCACCTCCTGTTCCCGGCAGCATGACTGGGGCAAGAGCAGCTGATTGCTGGATACAAACCTTTTGTTACCAGAACATTTCCCCACATTACAAGAGTAAGTATGTAATCTACTTAGAGATTTCAGTGATAAAGGATTCTAAATGGGCTGGGCTGTAGCAAGATTATGACCCAGCAAAGTGTTTACTTTAGCCCATCTGATGGATTGCACGTTCCTGTGAGGTAATCCAGTTTGAGTAAAATCCAGCTGGCTCAAATCTCTGCACCACTAATTAATTCAGTTAATATGGAAAACGAGTAAGGTGAGATGGAGCACTAATAGGAGAAAAAAAAATTTAAAAAAAATTAAAAAATTCATTTTTCTAAATAACACCAGCCCAGTGACAGGTATTGTTATGTTTGTAGGACTCATTCATCTTTACAAAATTGCTTAAGTAGTAAATAGGGACTGAGGACTTGGACTTTTGCAGGAAAGGACACCATCTTGTCTCTGGTCACATCTTCTCCTCCCACACAGCTTGGGAAATGGAACAAAATTAGTCAGTTTGCAGTGTTCATTCCCACAGAGCTGTGGGAGCCCTTCCAGGGCTGTGCTGGCTGGAAGTACTGAGGATGCAGAGCAGGAAGCCCAGGTGCCAGTCCCAGTTTTGCTCTGCGCAGTTGCGTTTACCCACCTGTCCTAGGAGGTTGTGTAGGAGTGTTATTCTGTGTCCTATATTGTCATGCTGCTGTCTGACACTGAATGATTTCCTACTTCCCATCTTAGGCTCCAAATCAAAAGTAAGAATCATTTCACTTCATTATATTTCCAGAAGAAATGGTTATGATTAGAAGAAACAAATTTTCAAAAATGTAAGGTCTCAAGCTTTGGTTTGGAAGCCTGCCCCTTTTCAAACCTTGGTTCACTTTCTTGGACAAACAATTCCACAACATGGCACACTGAGCTGGAAGCTGCCTGAAAATACTGCACTAAGTATAGTAACATACCTGAACTTCCAGCACCCCTCCAGGGCTTAGGTGTTTGCTCCAGGATCCGTTTGTAATTCTGCTGTTGCTAAAGAACCAAAACTCTTCTGAGATAAAGCATTTAGTGCATAATTAATTTTTTAGGTGAGGAGATTTGCTCATAAGCATCATATGGGTTAACAACCAGACCTTGTCTAGAAAAGTTTGCCCTTCAAAAAAAGCATACAGTAGGAGATAAGAAAAAGTGTTTGGGGATTCTTATTCTTGAGGTTATTGAATATGTTCCCTTTGAAAAGAAGACATTTACAAAAATCAGATTAAATGTATACCAATATGTTACATAATGGACACAGGATTTGAAGGAATTCTAAGTTTGCCAACAACACTAAATAGGGAGAAGCTGTAAACATTCCTGAGGGCAGAGAAATCCTCTGGAGAGACCTTGACAAACTAGAGAGATGGGCAATTGCCAGCTGTATTTTAATAAGGGGAAGTGCCAGATTCTGCACCTGCGATGGGGCAACCCTGAATGTGTGTATAGACAGGAAGTAAGATGCTGGAAAGCAGTACCATGGAAAGGGACATGGAGGTCCTCGTCGATGGCGAGTCAAATATGAGTCAGCAGTGCCCTGGCAGCCAGGAGGGCCAACCCTGCCCTGGGGGGCATCAGGCAAAGCATCGCCAGCTGGTCGAGGGAGGGGATTGTCCTGCTCTGCTCTGCACTGGGGCGGCCTCACCTTGGATATTGTGTGCAGTTCTGGGTGTCATAATATAAGAAAAATATTAAGCCATTAGAGAGTGTCCAAAGGAATATCCAAATATGGTGAAGGGTCTGGAGGGTAAGCTGTATGAGGGACAGCTGAGGTCACTTGGTCTGTTCAGCCTGGAGGAAGGGAGATTCACTGCAGTCTTCAATATCCTCATGAGGGGAAACAGGGGCAGGTACCAATCTCTTCACTCTTGTGACCAGTGGCAGAACTCAAGGAAATGACATGGAGCTAAGCCAGGGAATTTCAGATTGGATATCAGGAAAAAGTCTTCCCATCCAGAGGATGGCTGAGAACTTGAACAGGCTTCCCAGGGAAGTGGTCACAGCACTAAGCCTGTTCAAAAAGCTTTTGGACAATGCTCTTAGGCATATGATTCTTGGGTCTCCTGTGCAGGGACAGTAGTTGAACTTAATGGTCTTGATGGGTCCCTTCCAACTCAGCATATCCTATGATTCTATGATTCGATGACATTTTACTGAACAAGAGATAAGGACAGCACAATCAGCTGTTACATTTAGTTGAAAACTGATGCTTATCTACAGCCAAGTTGCCCCAGTCCTTATTGAGTTTTTCCCTACAAGGAAAGTTCCTACAGTTCCTCCCCTCCCGATACTGCAAGCACTATAATCAGAGATTAAGTATAATCATGTCAGCTGGGTTCTCGATTCTGTTATGCGGTATCCAAGAGAACCTGCTGAAGGTTTGTGGACCCTTCACCAAGAGTCCTGGCTGAATCTGGCTGGCCAGAAGCAGAGACAGACAGCTGTCTGGGACTGGCGCATTCTTACACACAGCTTATGTGATACACAGGAAAAATGAGCTTTATCAGCAAGTAGAAATTGTGAGGTCTGACCAAGGTTTAAGGGAGAAAGGGTATAGTCTGCTAGTAATTGGGTTTTGAGAGCTGCACTTTGAAAATTTCCATCTTCATCACAACAGTTAGGTCATGGATCACAAAATTATGTGACAGAGCTACATGATGAGGAGTTAACACAATTTGATTAGCATAAATCTGATATATGCTGATATTCTTTCAGAGTAATAAATATGAAAAAAGCATTTGCCACATGGTTTCTCTCCTATAGACTCTACATTCATGGTCATTTCCACAAAAATTCACAAACAAAACCTTGTTCTATTTCAGAGTAATGTTTGACCTGAAATAAGAGGAGCTGAGACCAAGTTATGCCTTGCAAAGCATCTTTTGCAACCCAACAAATCCTTAATCTTCTCAGATTTACAAAAGTCACTATTCAAAATTATATTCAAAAAAACATGAGGTTTACTACAGAAGAACATGTTAGAAAAGAAAGAAGACTTCTGTAGTTTGATCATTTTAGCTAAGGAAGAATTGCTAACCATTTTGTTTCTATTAATCTGTACAAAAACAATGTTTTCTTTTTTAAACACTTTGTAAGTTGCAGGAAATTTTCTGTGTGCTTTAAATGCTAGAAAGCGCATTTTAATGCCAAACCAGTACATAATTCTAAACCAAGTAATTGCAAGAGGAGAGGATCCCTATGGGAGCTCAGGTACTCATCCCTAGCTGGTGAAGCAAGGTTTTGTTCCCAGAGTGTAGCAACAAAACGTCTGATTCAATTAATACCTCTAATACCCTTGAATAACTTATTTTGCCCTTGTAAATTAAGATCTTCTGCTTTCTGGAGCCTAGATTTACTGAGGATTGAGATTACTGCATCCTGATTGTTAGACTACCTGCCACTGCTGTTACTGGTCTAGCTCCAACCTGAATCTACCTTTCCTCCCTCGCAGCTCCTGACCCAGTTCTACTGCTCTGTGCAGAGCAAACTATACAGCTGCAACAGCATTGCCAGATCAACACCCTAGCTTTAGCCTGCCAAACACACCTGGCAGTGGAGGGAAAACAGCTGTGATTAAAATCAAGTCATTACTCTCCTCATCCTGCCTTGCTTTCCTCCTTAAATTGTCTCGGCACCAAAGATGACAAAATGTTGGCAGGTATTAGACAGCTGGCCTGCATAATCCATCCAATTTATTCTGCGGGCTAATTTTGTATGTCTACAGGACAAAAATGAGGATGCAACCATGATATTCTAAAACTGTACTGTGCTCACCTAGCCCCAGCAAAGTCACAGTGATATGTGCTTCAGCTCCTGATAGCAGCACTTAGGGCTGAAGGGGTGTTTTTCCTTTGGACACACATCAAAATGTGTCACCATGTCTCCACTGCCTTGGTTACCCACAAGATTGGGCTCAAACTTGAACAGGCCATAATCACATCCATTTCCTACTATGCTTTGTACCCCTCCCAAATGTTTGGGCTATTCACTTTGTATAATTTGAGAGGAGGAAAAAAAATCTTCGACTCCTTATTATGGGTTTGTACAGAGCCATGTACAAGGATGGGGCATCTCAGCACTGCCTGCAGTATGAGCAAAGAGGGACTAATTAATAGGCTCAGAGCATGGTCATGAAAAAAAGAGCAGTGTGGTTTTGGATGTCAGTAAGCAAAACACAAACAGTCAAGTGAAACCTTTTCCTGCTGTGAGACATCTATTGTGTTTTATTCATTTCTCCAAAATACCAGGATCTTGAGTTTGTTATACATGGTCCTTCCCCTTGACAGCCAAGCTGAGAAGGCTGTGCTTTCAATTTAACCATGTGGGAGAGAGGCTTTCAGTGGTCCAGGCACTCTGCTGTGTGGTTTGTGTTTTTAGGAGAGATGGGTGGAGATCAAAATACAACTGAAATGATTGTCTCAAGATCCACTAGTCTACAGAGTTTAGGTAAGAAAAACTGTAACAGTACAGCCAGCATATGTACCATGAGCATATACATAACAGCACATTTTCTTTTCCCATGTTGTACTATAAGTTCCACATAAGAATTTAAGCAAGAAGATACAGGATGTCCGAATGACAGAAAATAATTACTTAAGATATGGATGCAGCCCAAAATAAGGATCTTATTTTTACTATGATACAAGTAAAACAGGTCTGAAGTTCAAATTTTACAGACCTCAAACACAGTTTTTTATACTAGAAGCACAGAAATAGCTACCTATAAAGACTGTTGTCTGGAAACTTTCCTTGTAAATATTCATTTTAATTGGGCATAGGTTTGCTAGAAGTGGTATAAAATGCCAAAAAAGAATGATGAACAGGGACCTAAGAAGCCTAAAGTGAATAAATTTCACTACATAGCAACTCAATCCATATCTGTGCCAAGATATAGTCAACTGTAAGATTTTACTGCTTTGTCTAGTAGTTTGTTTTTAATTTTTTAAGAGAGAATTGTGATATTTACTCACAAAGTTACTTATTACACACCATAATAATTCTGAGTGTGGTGGAAAATATTTGTGTGTATCTGACAAGACTTCCATTTATTGCAATACTTGATAAACTTTTCAAGATACAATGTAATCCAGTCAGTTCAATATAAAGATGAGAAAAAGTGATTTATAGATTTTCAGAGACTTAAAAGACCTGCAAAGAATACTTGGAGTTGAAGAGTTGACATAAAGAGAAAAAAGGTCAGAAGTAGCATATATCATTAACTATAAGAATTCTATCAGTTATCAAAATAACTTTATGAAAAGATTAAAAGATTGAGCTAAAATCTAATCAAAGTAATATCAAAGTCATATTACAAGTTCATATTTATGAAAAGGACTGGTAGATTCACACTCAGCCAGGCAATACCAGCATACTGTGTCATTTCCTTTTAGTAACAGTCTTGTTTCTCTCTACACTGGTTAATTACACAAAAAAATCCCCCTCCTATCTTCCATAATGTTTTTGCAAAAGAAGCCAGGTCTAAAGATAGACTTGGCTATCTTTAGATACCTAAAGATAGTAATTTTTTTTCTAAAAGCAATTTTTATTCTCTGTCCTAGTTCTGGGTAAGATTTGATCTATCGCATCAATTATGTGATCATTTTCTTTATTGAAAGAACTAATAATTCCATGTTTGCCTTCTCAACTATATTTACTAGGTGGTCATGAATAACAAATATTCAGGAAAAGACTGTTTGTGTGTGACTAACTTGGCTGAAAGCATCCATACAGTAATCTTACTAAAAATACTAAAAGGTTTAACTAATTGCAGAACTGGCTTGAGATCCAGAACTAAAAAATTAGTCATAGATTTATGAAAATACTCCACCACCCTTAGGGAAAACAGAAAAAGCACATGACTGTTATTTAAAAGATTTTCTATCCCTGCTCTTTTCCTACACAAGACTACATTGTTTTTAATTTCAGGACTAGTTTTCCTAGTTCTTATACCTCCTGTTTTTTTTGCAAATATCATTCATTATTTACCTTGTGACCATCTATCTCAATCTGGCCGGTCCTGTTCTTTTTTGTACATTATATCCACAGGAGTTCTTCAGTTTATGACCCTCAGTTATGACCCGAGGGGCAGCCCCAAAACAGCTTCAGTCCCCTAGCTATGAATTTATTAAAATAGGTGCTCACACATTAACACCTTCAAAATCTTCTGGATATTTGACTGGAGAAAATTCAGCAAAGAGTAGTAGCAGTAGAGCCAGCTGCTGCTTCCAGCTACAAGGGCTGCTCCTTGCAAACGTTGTCCCTTTCACTTGTGAACATGGCTTTTTGCTGCTGGCCACAGAACAGAGCCCCTGCAGGGCTGTTTGCACTTCCTAGCACATCAGGAGAGAATTGGCTTCTCTTCATGTCACCTTAAAGGACCTCACACGTATGACAACAACTTCCTCTACACTTAAAAATGGTGGCTGCAGTGAGGCATTCTGTCAGAAGGAGAGAGAGGGAGGAAAAAACCTTCAGAACCTAGAGCTAACACTGTTTTAAAAAAGTAAAATACATACAGTATTTGTATTTTGTATGTATATAATTTTCATAAGCACAACTAATTTGGGCATTTCTCCACTTGGTTATCTAACAGCCTAATGCATAAGACAGCAATACCTCCATAGGTGTCAAACAGGTTAAAAATATTGTAAACTTCCTTTTTTGAGACTGTTTTCTGTGAGCAACAATAACTTTTTCTACACCCTTCTCTACTCACAGCAGAACAGAGCAGCTGAAACAAGAAGGCATCTCTGGCAATCATCCTGCCAAACCCTTGCTCTAGGCAGGACCACACAGAGCGTGCTTCCCAGAGCCCTGTCCAGTCAGGCTTTGGATATCTCCAAAGATGTAGACTCCACAACCTCTCTGGACAATTCATTATAGTGGTTGACCACCTTCAGATTAAAATAGCTATTTTCCATGTTTAGATGGAATTTTAAGTATTTCAGTTCCTGGCTGGTGCCTCTTGTCTTTCACTGGGCACCACTGAGAGGCGGCTGGCTCCATCTTCTTTTGTTCTCCCATCAGATTTTTATACATATACATAGAGTCCCTCCTGAGCCTTGTCTTCTCCATACTGATCAGCCCCAGCTCTGTCAGCCTGGCCTTTTACATCAGACACCCTAAGTCTTCTATCACCTTAATGGTCCTTTGCTGGACTCCCTCCTGTGGGTAGGTGCATGCCTTTCTTGCCCTCAGGAGCCCTAGGTTGGACACAGAACTCCAGATGTGACCTCTTACCATACTTTGGCTTACAACAGCTTCTCAAATACAGTTCGAGTTCACATGAAGAGGTCGGTCTGAATGGAAGGATACTGATTTTATGATATTAAACTGATTTTAAGTATCAGAGCTGCAGAAACAAACCACATAAGCCCTTGGGCATTGTTAGAAGATGAGTCAAAGCCTATGCCTGTCTGCCAAATGCAGGAGGGCCAGGCGTTAGTCTGAGCACTGGCGGCATGATCGACCGTGCTGATTAACTGCTGGCTCACACACTGGCTCTGCTCAGGACTCCTCCAGCAGCTCCCTCCAAAGCAGGACTTGGACATGAGTAGGCAGATGGCTGACTGCAAGTACCACTCCCAAAACACAACTCAAGTAAAATGACATTTGAAAGACACCAAACAATTGTGTTAGCTCTTCAGCAGGGAACCCTGTCATCTGAGTACCATTGGCATTACAATTCATAGCACTGCTGGAATATTTGTTCACATCCTCTCTTTGCCAGTTTCAACTTGGAAGCAGAGGGTAAACTCAAAACCAGAAAAAATGATGCTATGAAATCTGATATGGGCTGTCAAACACACCTGACAAGGAAAGAGTGAAAAAGCTTGTCCTTCCAAGTTTAGTCTAGACATGATTATCATGACTCACACCTAGTATTTTACCACCTACTCAAGGAGATTACATTTTAACTAATTGCTGATCACTAATTACTTTTTTATAACTGAAGCTTATCCTCAAAGGAAAATTAAAATCAGATTTATCATTATTCTTTTTTATATGCCTGTCCATTTATCCAGATATTTAGGGTAAAATGATCTCAACACAAACCATGAGATATTTTTAGAACAATGTGTCTTAAGAATGTAACACAGGCAAGACATATACCTTCTAAAAAATCTTTCCCCCGGGTCTTGATTTTTCAAAATGTTGTTTAATACTGCAAAGTTGGAATCAAAAGAATGCTGTTGTAACTCCATCCACAAGATACAACATTTACAAATTCCATTTTCTAAACATGTTTTCATATAGAAGTTCAGTTCTGATTATCACTTCCCACTCTCTGAAGAAAAACAATGCTTTCTATCATTTAGAAAGGCTGGAAGAGTGTTAACAGTGTCAAGACTCTGCAAAAGCTGCACGTATGAATTGAATTAAAGAGGGAGCATTCTGGTGAACATGAATGTTGGTGGAGAAGGGAAGGGAGAAAACCTTTTCCTGACCCCTGCAGGGAGGGAGGTGATACTTTTGTAACTAGAAAACACACGTTTACAGAACTGCCATTTCTTTTAAGCCAATTACTGTATGAGTCAACAGTTTGAAGGCTCGGGTTTCAAAGACTAGCAGTTACCAAGCTCCTCATACAAAGGAGCGGTGATTTTGAATCCTCAAAGAGTCATAATGCACAGAGAGACTTTTTAGTGGCATTTCAAAGAAAATTTTGGACATCACTGTGGTGTAAATTCATCTTCCATGTAGTAAAAATGGGAGGAGCAGTGTTTCACAACTTGGCAGTTCTCAGGATAACAAGTATATTCTAAGTAGAGATCATCATTAATAAACATCTTTTCTACATCAGTAGAGGCAGCTATTTATCACCCCAACAGTCAGTAGATTGATTAAATCAATCAATCTTTCTTTTTGTATTGTACCTCCTGTCTTTCACAGGAGACAACAGGGCACCATTCAGGCTTGCCATGTTTCTCTTTCCTTTTTCCTTCTTTGCATTGCTGAACACAGCTGCAAGGTTCTGCGTTAAATATGCTCAATCTAAGGAGCAATCACTAAGGACACATGATTATCATCTTGTGGATTGGCAGTCAAAAAAATTGACACATCAAACAATCCTCTCAAAACCATGGCATTTTAATCATCTCCAGTCAAAGAGCCATGAAGAGGAGGAGCACGAACATTCTTCCAACAAAGAGAAAGGTCACTCTATGAGACTCTGCCTGTCACATCACTTGGGCATCAAGGACCAAAAATGTGAGTGGAACTGGACATCAGGAGATCAGTTTGCGTTCAGAAGGCTAATGTTCTGAATTCTTTGCATTCATAAGCAACAGTATTTTAGAAATCATAGAATCATAGAATGTTAAGGGTTGGAAGGGACCTTAAAGATCATCTCTTGCCAATGCCCCCTGCCATGGGCAGGGGCACCTCCCACTAGACCAGCTTGTTCCAGACTTTATCCAGTCTTGGCTGGGGCCTCTCCGCTGCCAGGGTTGGGATATCCACAACCTCCCTGGGCAACCTGTTCCAGTGTCTCACCAACCCCACGATAAAGAATTTTTTTCTACATCTAGCTTAAATTTCTGCTCTTTCTGTTTGTACCCATTTCTTCATGTCCTATCATCAAACAACCTAAATCCCAAGAAAACACACAAGGACAGGGTAAGAGCATGGGCACCAAATGGTGTTAAAAGTGAACAGTCGGTGAGCTGAGCAAACACACACTTTTGCAGTGAGACTTTGCACTTTTATGTACCCAGCCAGTAAAAAGGCTCTGAGAATTTTATTTGAATCAGAACACAGACACACAACAGCATATTTCCAAAATTTTTAAGTGGAGTCTCTGAAGAGCAGCAAGTGCCAAGCAAATAGAGAATTTGAGGCAAATTCTTATGAGGCAGCAATCAAGAAGGAGGTTTAAGAAATAGTAATAGGAAATGAAAAATAAAGATGAAGTGGTACAGTGAAAATGAAGAAAGTTTGCAAGAACGAGAGATGAAATCCTGCCTTTTCTGCAGGCCAGAGGACTTAGGTCATTGGCTTCAGCTGAGCCAAGGAGTTCACTGAAGGAGCACTGTTAGAAGTCCAGGCAAGAGCTGAGGTAAAACTGAAAGACTTAGTGTGTTAAAAAACCCAAGGAGAGCAAAAGCGCTTTAAGACAGAGCAAAGTTCAGCTGTGCAGAGGCTTTTAGGACTAAGGATATAAAAAACTATTACTGACTTCATCTCTATAATCTGCTGTCATGCTAACAGAGTGGAGGGAGCTGAGAAAGAGGATCTCTGGAGCCTTCTGTTTTCCTGGGAGCTACACTCAGCATATTTCTACCTAGAGTGAATGCTTTGGGAAAGGATGTGGTTTGAATATTTCTGAAGGGTGTTCTATCAGCAAGAAATAGCTTGGGAAGCACCATAACTCTGGGAAATGGAACAGCTGTGGTGTCTGGCTACACACTCCTTTGGCATGTTTGGACAAGGAGTTATGAGGAGGTGAATTGTGGGTTTAGACTGAGGGTAGGACTAATGTATGTCATTGAGAGTAGCAACACTGACAGTGGTGAAGGACAGGAGCACCTCAAACAGCTGTGGCTAATGCAATTGGTTCATGGATGATGAGTAGCACTGGCATTTTTGTATAGCCACCAACCTGCAGAGAAAGAAGAGAAATTTCAGAATTTTATACCTAGTCAGAAATGTGTTTCATGGATTTATGAACAAGAAAAATCAAACTAGATCACTGGTAAGGCTGCATAACATGGCAGCCTTGAAAAATCTCTTGTGTGAGCATTTTAGACCTTTGCTTTCAGCAAAAGACATGAATTCTGCTGAATGTTTGCACTTTACTTTTCTAAAACAATTTCCATGGGAAAGAGATGAAGATTTTTCTCTGCTTTGCAATTTAACCATCAAATATTTCGAAAATACTTTTCCTTTTTTTTTTTTTTTTCCTTTCTGTTAGGGAGGAGGAATGGAAAATCTAACAGTCTCCTTGAACTCTGTGGAGTGAGTAGGATAACATCAGAAGAAAGAAGTTAATGATTCATCATATCCCTACACTCCAAAAAAGATTCAAAACAAGCAAAAATGTCAAGGACTTATAATAAGATGCCAGTGACAAACGTAAGCTCAAGCAATAGAAAGATCTGTTCAGAAAGAAATGAATGTCTGAAGCACTACATTGATAAGAATATCATATAAATAATAAGAGTACAATAACAATAAAAATAACCACAAAAACAACAGAAAAGCCTCTGTCATAACATAAAGATTTACCAGATACACATTATGATTTTTGTTAGGTTCACATACCATTTGTGGTACAGAACAAGTAATTTTTTACTTCAGAGATTTTATTGCATATGCTAAATCTTGTGCATCTTATCAGACAGATTATGTTCATTCTAATCCCTTTTGTAATTCTCATGTCAGAATTTTAAATCAGCTTATTTTCCACTCTATTGATCACAGTATTTCTAATTCATTATGGAAAATTAAATGTTACGAAGTTACTGTAATTGGACTAAAAGTGAAAAAGTGAGGAGGTTTTATGACATCTGTAAAATGTTTTCCTTTCTATTTAACAAAAACTTTTGTTAGACTTTGCACTGAAACAAAACTTCTCCAAAAGTAAAAGATAGGTAGTTAGCACAGTGCTCTATACAAAAATTAATGGAGAAAGGCTTTTCCTTTTGTGAAGTATTAAAAAGTGAAACTTAAAAAGTACCATTTCAGGAAATCTTAGAGGTTTAAATTAAAAGAGTCTACTATAAATCTCTTCATATATGACATGATTACAATTAACATTGTGCTTTTTATCCACCTGTACCCTGCGTTTGGTTTCTGGAGCCTCCTCTGTGCAGACTTCGAGAGAGCAGCCAGTACAATGGTAGCTGCCCAGGGGTGCCTTGGTAGGCAGCAGTGATGAAACCCAAGAGCTACACCCAGGCTGGAAGTTATGACAGACTTAATTTGGACCAAGTTTGAAAGAAAGCTTGGGCAAGAAGGGAGCTGAGTGGTGCAGCCTTACTTCTGAGGTGACAGGGACTGTAGAACGGGAGTGTGTGATCCAGGTTCTCTCTGAATGGGAGTTTGTGATCCAGAAACTAAAGGTCTGGATGAACTGAGAATGAACAAAATTACCTGAAAAATGGACACTGAACCCAGTTTGGGGCAGGTATAGGCACACTGGAACGTTGCTCATCTCTCTTCATGATCTTCTTTCTTGCTCTTGGAAGCATATCAGCCTCAAAAAGAAGTTTCTCTCAGATTTTCAGGTGTCACAAGTTATTATAAAACCATTGAAATATTCAGAGTGATGCATTAAATTATTGCAAACCCAGTGTGAAAATATAATTACAGCAATATAATCAGTGCAGAGACAATTTGTCTTCAAAAGCACTAGAACTGTATATTTAAATAAAAGGCTTTTAAAACCAGGACGAGTAGCCACAAAAAACTATCCCCACCACCACTGCCTTCTTCCCACCCATCGTGACAATGCAATGTCCATCCATTCTTCTACCTGCTCGTGCTCTAACAACTTTCATAGTTGCTGGCTTTCTAATAAACTGCAGAGTCTCTCCCAAGTCTTGAGGAGCCCTGTTTGTTCTGTAGGCCTGTCTGGCGCTTGACTCTGTCTTGCTGTGACACAAAGAGGCCTCTGTAACTGCTGCAGTGCATCCTGCCCTCCTGCAGCCGAGCATGCCCAGGTCTCAGAGCGTGCCTTGCCTCTTTCCCATGATTTTATCTGACTTCATGAAGCGGAGTGAAAACAGGGTGAAGGCAGCAGCCAGATGCCCTTATGCTTACCTGCACCCTTTTAGTGAAAGCTACCACACACTACATACACAACAAGTAGTGAACAGACAAAGCCAGTTATGATATTTCATTTACTGTGTTTATCCTGAAGTATGGTATATTTCCAGTATACCAAGGCCCAGAAAAAATGATATGGCTGGAACTAAGCATGACAGCAAACTAAAACAAAGGGGAAAAAACAAATCAAAACCAACCAACCAACCAACCAACCAAACCCAGAAAGAACCCACTTACTACTCAGAGAATATTTCTTAAAAAATGGTCACACCATACTGAATTCTAAGTCATAATCTGCAAAGAAGAATGCTTATACAAGCATCCTGGTAACTAAAATCCTTATGTAACATTAAGGTCTTAATAGACACATTACACCCATTATGACCTCCTTTGTGTTCCCTCCCTGCTGTGCAGGGTTCCCTCCCTGTACTACCCAGGATCCAACTAGAGATTTATCTACTCAGTTAATCTAATTAAACAGAAAAAAACAGTCCTGCAGAGCCTGCATTTAGTCTGTATTTACATACAGCTCAAAAGCCTTTCCTCTTGCCTCCTGGCCATTGCAAGTTATGTGTCTGTGAGCAGCAGAGCTAACCTCACAGGCTGATGGGAAGGGAAGAGCTTGCGCACCCTCTCTGATCCTAGCCCAGAGCTCTGGCACTCTTTGGGTCTTTCCATAAGCTGATTAAACCAACCTGAGGGGTGGCAGATTTTTTTTTTCAGTTGTTGAATTTAGTTGTTTGAGGAGAAGTTGGCACAAGATAATAGGAGAGTGCTTTTTGGGCCAGTGAGCTGTTGGGTTGCCTTATCCCTCTTCACAGTAGACTACCATTAGGCTACTGCTCAGATGAAGGATATTGTCTTTCCACATAGACTTCAGGGGAGAGATGACAGTGATCAACATGCTGTATAAGACACTGCCAAGATAAAGGGTGATTTGAAATCCTCGGTACAAGTGTAAACTACTCAGAAGATGCTCCTTAGAAAAAGAAATGTTCTTTACACACAAAAACTATGTGGTCAAGCTGCATGAACTCATAGCCCCTTCTGGCACCTTCTGGCTTTTTAAAAGTGTAAGAAAATGGGATAAATAAGTAAATAACTTGCAATCAGCCCATTGCTAGGATAAAGGATTTTCATTTGGACAAAAATTTAAAGTATCCCTCCTCTTCCTACCAAGTCTTTTAGACATGACAGCACAATAAAATTGATCCAGAATTAGGTGCTTCTAGAAAAAGAAAAAAAAAAAAACCTCTACTCACTGACTTAGATAAGGTCAACGAACAAATAAACTATGTTTTGGTTCTACATTACTGTACTAGCACTGTTTCTTTCTCCCCCTTCCTCCTAAAAACCTACTGAAAACCTTTTGAGTTTAGATATTCATCAACAGTGCATAAATAGAGCAGTTCTTTGGTCCTGGCAGGAGACCAGGATGAGGTCAGGTTCGTACAATAACAAAAACTGACAGAATTTAGAAAATTATTTAATAGTGGCAACCGTATAACCACTGACAGGGACTGACTGCATGCAAAGACAGCTGTACTGTAAGAGTCAGGACATTTCTTTTCTTGCTCTTTGGCAAACTTGTTCTTCAGCTCTTTATGCACCACAGTTTCTATGGGAGATTATTTCAGAACAAATGCTCTGGCATTGAACTAACCATGTGACTGAGGTTGCTTCATTTAGGACTTAACTGAAAAATACTTTCCACTGTAAGGCGTAATGTGAAATCTGGCTTCAAATTATCTTCTACACAGATGCATGCCATGAAATGAATTCTAGAGTGGTAAGATCTTTCCTTGATGTTTATCTGGGTGGTACTACTTTGGCTACTTTCTAGGGCAGAATTCTAAATATACTATTCACAGTTTCAGTAAAAACTCCCACTGTGGCTAGGAAAGAAGGCACTTACATGCCCTGCCTCTGCTGACCCAACAGGCAAGCACAGTGCTTATGTTGCACTTTGCACTTCCTACTGGACTTGTGATTTCAGTTTTATTTTTCCCTTTTTCAATTCATTTTTTTAAATTGTTTGGGATAGTCCAATCTCTCCCTACATCAAATTTCTCTAAGACACAAGATGACCATGCTGTCAGGAGATATGTGTGAGCCTCCAGATATTTTCAACCAAAGTTCCAGCAAAGGGTTAAGTCTTGAAGCTGACAGCAGGCAGAACAGTGTGAGTCACTGTGAAAGGACAGGAGCACGAGGGAAGTTTTAAATAGTTTGTTTCTCCCAAGAGTGGGTCTTTCCTGAGATGAGCTGTGGCTTCAACCTGAAAAAGACATGTGAGTAGACCTCTTTCAGTTTGAGCTCTGTGTCTGCATGGTCCATGTTTATTTGCTGCCTCTTTCCCTCTCCCAAACTCTACATTTCCTGAATCTTCCCTTTTCCTCCATTCTCTGTTTCCTTATACGCCTACGTTGTGGCAAGGAGTGGCTGTGTGACTGGAGATGTGACCCAGCTGCATCCCAAACCAGTACCTGAAGAAGATGTAGTTGTGTCCTCCCTCTTATCCCGGAAGGGACCTATGATTTTTCTCTCAAGTGAACCCATGGGACTCCAGCAAGGATGAAGACTGCAGGGTGTGCTGCATGGACCTAAGGTCCTTGCTGGTCAAAATGTGTGCTGGTTGCAGAAAGAAGTGTCTTCCATATGAATCGCTGTTACTATATTTTGCAAGGTAATTTTCCAAAGAGGCAATGGTTGGTAGTCTGGTTGTGCTTGAGTTAAATGTTATATTTACCTGTTAAATTAACTGGACATTGCTAAAGAAAATTCCATTGTACACAAGGTTGAGAAACAGTGGCTTAAAGTTTGTTACTGTATTTATAGAGGTCAGTCAAGCATAAAGTAAAATAATTATTGTTTGCTCTGTGTGCAATTTCCTTATTCTGGATTACATCAGCTTGCCCACATACAATTAAAGAACCTGATACACCACAACTAAAATTCTGCCAAATGCTGAACCCACCCAGGCTCAGATATATGAGCTATACCCAGGGCTCTCTCAACTTTTGAGTACATGGCATTTCACACTGAAGCAACTACAAAACATTCAAGCTGCTGCTTGATTGGGATGAGTGCTTCCCATGCTGGCTAGGGTAAAACCAGCTTTGTCGGCAATATACTTGGTTCAAACCCAGAATATGTTTTTTGGAATCATACTGTAAACCATGACATACAGGTTAGCTTTCAGCAAAGAGCAGGGCTACCAAAGCTGATGCCTAAAATCCTGTAAAACAGACACTCTGCACAAGGTTAATGAAGATAAGATAGAAAATACCTTTATTGGTCC
>JAWWEW010000088.1:55251071-55270558 GCA_035583185.1 Anabacerthia variegaticeps | reverse complement strand
AAGCCCTGCCGTCCTTGGTCACAGACAATGGTACTGTGGCATTTCTGTGTATATCGGCATGGAATAACCTACCTGTCAGTGTAGAAAATTTTGAACTGATTTAATTAAAACACACGTGTGTCACAAGCCATTGTACCCCCTTGTAAGCAGTGGCTAAAGTAGCATAGAAGGAAGTAAGGGGATGTTCTCTGGGACACCTCCACTGTTTTGTGTGTTTTGGGCAACACTATGTTAACTGCTGTTAGTGATAATTTCTTATGAACACATATGAAAATTAATAACTCTCATTTTGTGAGCAGAAACAAGCCACCATCCACTGACCAACCAATGTCATCTATTCAGAATCCTGTAAGGCCTTTAGTATGGTCTCACAGGATATTGTTATCTCTAAATTGCAGAGATATAGATTTGAAGGGTGGACTGTTCAATGGATAAAGAACTGTCTGGGTGGATACATCTAGACATAATGGCTCTATAACCAGGTGTCACCCAGTGATGAGTGGTGTTTGCCAGGGCTCTGTCTTGGGACCAGTGCCCTTTAATATTTTATCAGTGACATAGACAGTGAGATCCGATGCATCTTCAGCAAGTTTGTGTATGACACCAAGCTGACATGTGCAGTTGACACAAGAAAAGAACAGGATACAATCCAGAGGGACCTGGACAAGTTCAAGAAGTGGGCCCACAAGAACTTCATGAAGTTCGACAAGGCCATATGCAAGGTGCTGCACCAGGATCAGGGCAATCCCAGACTGAGAGAAGAAGTCATCAAGAGCAGCCCTGCTGAGAAGGATTTGGAGGTTCTGGTGAATGAAAGTTGGGACATGACCTCACAGCCCAGAAGGTCAGCTGCATCCTGCGCTGCACCAAAGGCTGAGTGACCAGCAGGTTAAGGGCAGTGATTCTGCCCCTCTACTCTGCCCTCATGAGATACCACCTGGATTGTTGCATCCAGCTCTGAGGCCTCCAATATAAGAAAGGCATAAAGCTAATAGAGCTAATAGTCCACAGAAGTAATCAGAGGGCTGGAACACCTCTATAATGAAGATAGGCTGAGAGGGTTGGGGCTATTCAGCCTGGGGAAGAGAAAGTTCTGGGGAGACTTCATTGAGTCCCTTCAATACTTAAAGGGGAACTATAAAAAAGAGAGAGAGACTTCTTTACACATGCAGATTGTGATAAGACAAGATGTAACAATTTTAAACCAAAAGAGGAATGCTTTAGATTAGGTGTTAGGAAAAAATTATTTGCTCAGAGGGAGGTGAGGTGTTGGAGCAGGTTGCCCTGAGATGTTCTGGATACCCCATTCCTGGAAGTGTTCAAGGCCAGGTTGGATGGGGCCCTAAGCAACCTGACCTAGTAGGTGGCATTTCTGCCTGTCATGGGGAGGCAGAAACCAAATAATTTTTAAGGTCCCTTCCAACCCAAACCATTCCATACTTCTATGATCTTTCATGGAAGCTTTGCAGACACATCCACCCATGACTACTCCATGTATACCAGATGTGTAAGATTTCATAACATTTAAGATTACCCCAACACCTTGCAGACACTTTTGGATGATGACAAAAAAATCAGTGCATTTGGATGCATTTGCAAATGAACAGTAGAGTGATTGCTGCTTGTTGCCAGTTGGGGAACTGCCATGTTGGACACATCTCATACCTAGAAGACACCTATGAGGTGCTGTAGACTGCTCTGCTAACTGTGTGAAACACTCCAATATGTGACTGCAACACAAGATGAAAGCTTTCAAAAAGCACCGGATGATATCCATTTCTCTCTAGGATTATCTTTGCTATTACATTGTAAATATGTTCTAGCTATGATTAACATGAACCTCTCTTGATGTGGCTTCTTGTTATGAACAAGATGTTTCTTTATGTATCATCTAAAGAACAGAATATAGGTCAAGTGTTTCAGAAGCATATTCATTATTTCATACTGGGAATTAACACAGTAAAATATTAAATACAGTCAGGCTGAAATAATAGCTGTTCTAAGGGCTCCATTGTGTTATCAATCAAATGCAGATGGACCAATTAATATTATACAAACTCAGAGTCTTGTCTGAAGAATTTCTAGTAGCTAGGGTCAAAACAGAAAACACCTCCCAGGAAATAAAGGATAATTAGGCTAAAAAGGCTCAAAATCCTCTAAGGAGTGGTTGTAAATGTCAATATAATATACAGTGTCATAGCAAGCCCTAATTTTTTTTTTCCCAGAATACTTGGGATTTCAAAAGAGCATAGTAAAGACATGTATTCCTTAGACATTGTAAAAACATTATATGACATGCAAAATTTTTTTTAAAAATAAATAAAAAAGAGGTCCAAAACATTCATACAACTACACAGTTTAAAAATAGTGTAGCATATAATTCAGAATTCATATAGTTTTTTCAGGCCCTAATGAAAACCAAAAAATCTGACCTAAATTATGGTATCTTCCTTATCTCTTATCAAATTCTGTACATGCTACCTAAAAGGCTTAACTAAAAACATGGCATAAAAACTCAGCTTCTTCCTCCAGGACAAGCGGAACAGTAAAGAATCATTCTTCCTAACATGAACAGGTCTACAAAAGAACAAACAACTTTGGGTTCCATCATAGCACTGGTGAAGAGAGAAACATGTTTTAAATATAATTCATCTTGGCCACCTTAGGAGGTAAATGAAGTCCTAAACTTGCCTTTTTCTATTCTGTCTGTTATTGCTATCATGACAGAGTCATAAGCTCAAACCATGCTCAAGGTGAGATAATATCCATCATCTATGTCACTTGATGTTCAAAAGATTTATATCAAACCTTGAAAGGCCATGTCTTCAAATACAAAGCTTTAAGTATTCAGTAACATATTTGTTTTCTCTTTCTTTGATTTTGACAATATTCCTTATGTCTTTTGACTTGATTTCAGCACTTGCTTCTTTGCCCTGTAGGAATAATAGTCACTGCACCATAGAATCATGAAATTATTTGGGTGCTTAAAGAAGGGATCTTAAAGATAATCTCATTCCAACCTCCTTGCCATTGGCAGGGACACCTTCCACTAGATTAGGTTGGTCAGAGCCCTTCCAACCTGGCCTTGAACACTTCTGGGGATGGGGCATCCAGAGTTTCTTTGGACAATCTGTTCCACTGCCTCACCACTCTCACAGTAAGGAATTTCTTCCTAACAAATAATCTAAATCTTACTCTTTCTGTTTAAAGGCCCTTGTCCTATCAATTGTGGATAGGATAAATCAGCAATCTATTTGTGAAGTAAAAATTATAAATAAGCCACCTTCTTGAGTACAGCATTATAAATATGAACCAGATCTGGTAATATCAAGTGAAAGTCTTAGCATATGCTCTAGTAACTAGGAGGAGAAACTTGTCCCAGAGTGTCTCCAAGGTCACTTGATCTACTCACCAGTGAGCCCTACTTGATACTTCCTTGCGATGCCACATTAACTTGCATACACTCACTTGCCATGGTGGCTGACCCCATGGACATACAAGTCCAGTGAGATGAACTCTGACTCCAGCTGCTGATGTCAGACCCCCATTCACACATCACAGAATCACAGAATATGTTGAGTTGGAAGGGACCCACAACAATCATTATGTCCAACTCTCAGCCCTGCACAGGACTCTCCCCAAGAGTCACACCAAGTGCCTGAGAGCATTATCCAAACACTTCTTGAACTCTGTCAGCCTTGGCCATGTGACCACTTCCCTAGGGAACCTGTTCTAGTACCCAACCACTCTCACAGAATCATTTTCCTGACATCCAACCTAAACTTCCCCTCACAAAACTTCAGGCCATTCCCTGGTGTTCTGTCACTCTCTCCTTCCCCTCACTAGGAAGTTGTAACTACAAAGAAGTCTCCCCTCAGTCTCCTCTTGTTGTTCACAGTATAAATTGAAATGACACCATGTGCTTCTGATAGTGCTAAAAGCACTCACAAATAGTAAAATTTTGCATAGCTTATTCAAAATTAGACACTAAAATGTCTACATATATTTTATTAGTGAAACAACTGCCAGTAACAGCTAACTGAACATGCCTTTTTTATATGTTTTACTCCAGGGCAGATGGAGTGTTAGATGAATAATAAGGTGAACTACTTAAAATGAATAATTATTTTACTATATCAAATCAAAGCCTAGTGAATTCAACACAGGTTATGGTTATCTTTACAACTGTGTAATATTGTGGCTATTCTACCAAATGAATTAGCTGCTCAAGCCTGCTACCAGAGCTGTAAGAAATGGGGCTGTGCTATCAGTCAGCAGCAGCACCACTGGGTGGGCTGGAGGCATTTTCTCTGCCTTCACTGTAAGTTCACATTCCTCTTCTGCTGCTCCACACAACAATAAAGCAGATCTATTTACAGACAGTAGCAACGCCCTTTGAGAGCTGCATGCATAGCAGTGATAAAATTACTTAAAAAAGAGTAGTCAGACAGACTCAGTAATACCCTGCTTGCCTTAGGTTTTTTAAGCACAGCCTCTTTCTCTAGTGTGCATAGATGAAATAAAAATTTTAACTCCTATGGAAATAGCTCAAAAAAACAGCCTATTTGTTGTGCCTACTTCTCACCCTGCAGTACAGGAATGGAAAAATTTATGGATATGTAGACCTCAGTATCCCAACCAGACAAAGAGCCTCTTGAAATGCTATGGCCTTGCCCTTCATTTCCCTCTTCTCTAGCAGACATTCTCATAAAAACACAAGACAGCTGGTGTAAGCTGTGTTCAGCTGGTAGGCCAAGTGTCCTTGTAATAATGATGTTGATAACAGCCAGCAATGCATGCTGCAAAAAACTAAACCCAAGAAAGCTATGTGTTGATATTCTGCTGATGGCAATGTACTGGGCTGAGCTGTGATTTTCCTTTGGGGATTCACCAGCTAGATTTCACAGTCCAGGTGAAAAGATTCTAATAAAACTTTAGTCTCTTTCTCAATCAGTTTTATAAACTCCTTCCTTAAAGGATTTTGAGGTGCATACTCTCATTTTGGCTACATGCCACAGTGGGTGGATTCCCAACTAGACTCTTCAGAGCTATAATGATTCAAGCTATTCCAAATAACCATAATGCTGCTCTTGAGTTTTCTTCTATTGTCAAAGACTTGCTTTTTCTTTGTCAAAGTTTATAGTGCTCTAACACCAAGGTCAACACTCCTCTTAAAGCTTTTTTCTTCTAATAAGAATAATCTTCTTCCATTGTCCCTTTTAGTCCTTTACTTCTGGCATTAGCAATATGCAAATACTGAGCTGACAATCATTGTGCTCTATTTTTGCTGGCTGGTTTCCTGAGAAATGTATTCTATTTATGGCACGTGTTGACACAGCTGGTTCCAATTTTCCTTCTCATGCATAGCAATTTGAGGAAGCCTGCCATACTGCTGTATGTGAAAGTAATCATGCCAGGCTTTTTTTTCAGAGAACACCCCATCTTATGGACCCTTTCTACTGTCTGGGGAGGACCTCCTTGTTTCACTTGCCAGTTTGTCCTCAGCTTCCTCAGCAGATGTCCCCAGACCCACCTCTGGGGCCATGGCCAAGGATAATACAGAGAGGGAGACAATACTCCTTCTGCCTAAGGGTTTGTTCTCCACCCACTATTCTGGAATAGGAGTGTCCACACATGTAGTTAATCAGGGCTAAGTTCCTATGCAGAAAAGCCCTCACACTAAACACACTACTGTGTTGCTGAGGATGCTGAGGCTTCTAACCACATCCTGGGTACTAGATGTGCATTGCAGATTCCCTCAGCACTGTGTCCTTATACTGCAATCCATACCCAAACCTTCAACCTTAGCAAATATCAAAGAGCACACACTTGGAGCTCTGCTATTAACTTACAATGATTATAAACGTGATATCAGTCATATTTCACCTGCACATTTAAAAAGCCTTTGAAAATAACAAATAACTAAATCATCTACACATTGAATCACCTCCACAGTACTACTGTAAAGAAGGTTATTAGAATGTCTCAAACTGCAAACGTTTCACACCTATGTTCAATCACTGTATTTTTATATCAGAAAAACCTTGCTTTATTTTTCTCTTTCTAGATGATCTGACACAACACTGAGGCTTTTGTGGGAAGACATGGGGAGGGACTGGGAACATGTTTCAATGTGATGACCCTCCGAATTCCTGTGGGACTCTGTGTCGAAAGCATACTTTTTTCTACTTTCCCATTTTTGGACAAAATAAAAGACAAAGATCCAGGTTCAATTCCCAGTTACTGCTGTGTAAAACTGGAGTAGCTCCACCAAAACCATGGGTATTACACTAGATTTATGTTGCTCTGAGAGCAGACTTTGGACAGCAGGCTTTGTGGTCTGTGCTTGGCTATAGAGTTTTTTATTTAGAGTTTTGTAATTATGTCTCCAAGAATTCTTTTCAGATGAAATTCAGAAGTTGCTTTGACAATACTGCATTTTTCTTTTTTAAAAAAGTCTATATTTTGATTAGTAACCAAATGGAAATGTAATCTTAAAAGTACAAAGTAGAATAACAGTAGAACAAGGAACCAGCAAGTCTCAGTTAGTTTCATTTGCTCCCTTATGTTTGCCTGGTGTTGCAATCAGATTGCCCCAATTTCATTGGTGAGGCAAAGGGTGGTATAAAAGGTTGAGTGTAAGAATGGGTGTAATGGCTTGTCCTGGACAGGCTGGATACCTGGCACTGACTTAAAGTGGTCAGAATCAAGAACATCACGTACATCATCTTTAACTACCATTACAGTCCTGGTACCAACTGTAGGAAAAGCAACAATTGATGTTATACAGGGGTAACAAATCATCCAGCCACATCGGCATGCATTAATCACCTACCCACAGTCACAGGAATGCAGACGCAATGTTTGTCTGTCTGTTTATATGCATCTGCACCACTAAGAGTTTAGTCAGTAGCATTCTCCTCCTCTCCCAGGTGCTGGCAGCGGCAATATCCCAGTGCCTAAGGACAAAAGCATCCCAAGGACTGCAGTTTATGCAGGTAGCTGCTGTTATGTCATCACAAGGTGTTCCACGTAAGTAACATTGGAGCACTGTATAGCAACTGGCACAGTGGAAGGAGCTGCATGTATTGTTACTGTTTCACTTCATGTGGTGTTCAGATAGAATGGGATAGCTATGAATCCCTTTTTTTTTTTTTTAAACCTCACAAATAGGAACCCACTTGTAGCTCCATTTCTGCTACCATGAGATCAGCATTTGATTCTTCTAAATTTTTGAGCTGTCAAAAGTAGTCCAGGGTTTATTTTTACATTTCTCTCACTCTTCCTCCCTCTCTCACAGGCAAGCAGTCCCACATTCTGTGATGCTATATTTAGACTTGCAGACAGTTTTGATAGTTACTGGAAATGACAAGCTACTTTCATTTTAATCTCCAGTCTTCAAAACACCCAACAAAACACTGCTGAAATTTATTATCACAAGCTATGAAAAATCTGCAGTCTAGAGACATGAAGTTTCATAAAAGCATAAGATTTTTCTGGAAGTTTTGATGTTACCCCAGTCACTTCCCTTAAGTATCCCAGTATGCAATAACACCCTGCCAATGGTTATGACAGAAGTTGAATGAATGATGGGGAATATTGGAAAATATCACTAAAAGGGAAAATGCAATTGTTCTATTGAACCATCAGACCCACACTAACTCCAGTTTTAGGAATGGAATAGTGCAGGAAGTGGGGAAGAGCAGTAATGCCTGTTGTGAAATGTCCCATCTCCATTAAGCAATCACCTCTACTATTAGGTAACACACATTATCAAAGACTCAGAGTAAACCAGATATTGATCTATGCAACTAGTGAGAGCTTGAGTCAACTTTTGCATGTTCATATAATATGAATTAATTTGATAACTCTTTTATTCTCCATGTTTTTTGTATAGATATTATATTTGAACCTAGACATAGGTCCTTCTATCCAACATTCAAAGTTTTACATGTAGAGGGTGTATTTTCAGGAAGACATATGACTAAATGGCTACATTTTAGTTGTCTGTGCTGAAAATTTACCTTTTGAAGACCACAGAGCCTATCATCATGTGGTGCCAAATAAACTTCATGGGAGTCTATTCTAAATTATTAATGTTGTCTTAGGTTCTTGCTGCACTTCCAGGCTCCATGCAGATGACATCTCTCCTATAAAAACATCTAGTTTCCACACGCATTTTAATCTAAGCTATTGCTGTATGGCTCCACAGTTTCAATTCCTTTGCTGTGAACTCAGCATTCTTCACCATTTCTTTCTGGGGAAATCTACATTCACATCCAATATCTTATTGATTTCTTGGGAACAAATCCTATTTTTATTAGAATTTTCAGCCACATGTTGAGCAGCCAGTCAACTTATGCATGTCTCCTACAAATTACAAGAAAATAACAACAAACAAAACTAAAACCAAAACAAACAAAAAAATTAATTAAGTCTATCAGCCACTTCCATTTTTCTTGCAAGGTGCAAGAAGCACCTTCAGAGCCTCATTCAGATACAGTTGTAAGTACTTGTTCTTGCTACAGAAGTGAATCTCTGTGCTGTAGGTCATGCCCATTTAGTTGAGACAGCTCACTTGCCTCAAACTCCCTTTCACAAGCCCTTGGATTTCCTTCATGCTCTCCGAATCCACTCAGGAGAAATACAGCTGCCTCTTACTTGTCATCATTTAGACACAATGATAATAAATGCTACATAAAAGAACACAGAGTTGTAGAATCATAGAATGGTTTGAGTTGGAAAGGACCTTAAAGATCATATAGTTCCAGCTTTCCAACACAGCTGCAACGGGCAGAGAGACCTTTCACTAGACCAGGTCACCCAGAACCCCTTCCTACCTGTCTTTGAACACTTCCAGCAATGAAACAGCCACAACTTCTCTGGGCAACTTGTTCCAGTGACTCACTCTGAGTAAATAATTTTTTCTAACATCTAATCTAAACCTACTCTTTCTTTTTAAACCCTTTCTTCCTTGTCCTCTCACTAAATGCTCTTGTAAATAGTCTCTTCCCATCTATGTTGTAGGCTCCCTTCCCTGAAAGGTCAAAATTAGGTACCCCAAAGCTTCCTTTTCTTCATACTGAACAATACCAATTCTCTTAGCCTTTACTGACAGGACAGGTTCTCCATCCCTCTAATCATCTTGTGAACTCCTCTGGTCCTGCTTTAAATGTCTGTCCTTCCTGTACTCGGGACCCCAGAGCTGGACTGCATCACTGCAGGTGGAGTCTCACCAGAGCAGAGCACAGGGGCAGAATCACTTCCCTCAAGCTGCTGGTCACTCTGCTTCTGTTGCAGCCCAGGACACAATTGGCTTTCTGGACTGTGAATGCACATTGATGGGTCATGCCCAGCCTCTCATCCACCCGCACTCCCAAGTACTTCTCAGCAGAGCTGCTCTTAATCTGTTCATTTTCCCAGCCTTTTCTGATATCAGGGTTTGTCCCAACCCAGAGGCAGCATCTTGAACTTGGTTTTATTAAACCTTATGAGATTCCCATGGGCCCACTTCTCCAGCTTGTCCAGCTCCCTCTGGATGGCATCCCATCCTTCAGGTGTGTCAACTGCACCACTCAGCTTGGGGTCATCTGCAAATTTGCTGAGGATGCACTTGATCCCTTTTCTATGTTATCGATGAAGACATTAAATAACACTGGTCCCACTACAGACCCCCAAGGGACTCCACTTGTCTCATGTCTGTCAGGACTCTGAGCCATTGATCACTACCTTAGGAATGCATCTGTCCAGTCAATTCCTTATCCACCGAACAGTCCACCTATCAAATCCATTTCTTTCCAATTTAGAGAGAAAGATGTTGTGGGGGACAGTGTCAAAGGCCTTACAGAAGTCCAGATAAATGACATCCATAGCCCTTCCCTTGTCGACTGATGTAGTCACACCACCACAGAAGGCCTTAAGCTGGTCAGGCAGGACTTGTCCTCGATGAAGCTGTGCTGGCTGTCTGAAAACACTCCCTGTCCTCCATGTGCCGTAGCATAGCTTCTAGGAGGATCTGTTCCACAGAGGTGACACATTGGTAGTTCCTGTCATTTAGAGAGGTGTGGGAAGAGAAGTTATCATTGAATAATGAGGCAAAAAAGTTGAGTACCTCAGCCTTCTCCTTATCTGTTGTTACCAGTTTTCCAGCTTTTTTTATAAGGGGTGGTACCTCCTTTTACCTTCTGGTTAACATATCTGTAGAAACGTTTCTTGTCTGCTTTGCATCCCTTGCCAGATTCAGTTCCAACTTCACTTGGCTTTCCTCACCCCATCCCTACAAAACTAACCTTCATCTCTTTATTTGATTATTTCTCTTTAATTAGACCAACAGATCCCTAGTCAGCCCCACCAGTTTGTTGTCTTCAATGTCCAGTTTCTTAGTCCTAGGGATTTCTAGGTCTTGCACTCTATGGAAGACTTCTTTGATCTGCCAGCTCTTGTCCTAGGGCAGTCTCCCAGGGGATCCTATTGACCATGTCCTTGAAGAGCTGGAATTTTGTTTTCCTAAACATCAGGGTCCTGACTTTTCTCCTTATCTGACCCATATCCCTCAGGACTGCAAACTCCACCAATGCATGATCACTGCAGCACTGGTGGTGTCCAGTCTTGATGTCCACAGTTAACTCACTTAAATGAAGGCATCCACATAATATATGATGGGAAAAAAATTAGTTTCTTGCCACCTATGGTGATTAAAATATTTTTTGTACTCTTTGAAATCCTAAGTTTGTTCTCTCTTCTTTGCTGGTCAAATTTCAAGTTAGACAGCATACTGCTAGCTTTACTTTATCCAAAGTTTTCTATAAACTTGAATTTTTTTTCCTTAATTTCCTCTTCTCCCAAGCTGAATATTTTCAGAACTTGCCCAGCACCACTCCAGAGGTGGTCAGGTGATGGTAACTACTAACAAAGAGATGTAACTTGCAACTCAGTTATTATTCCTGCAATGGCAACGTGACTTCAGTACAAATCAAATCTTCTGCCCTACTAGTTTCTATTGTACCTTCATGTATCTTGTTCACATCTGGCAAAACTTTCTGCACCAGTGGTTACCAGAACATTTTATTGTGGTTGTTCTTGCTGTATCTGAGGTTCAAAGGCAGAGTACATAGTCCCCAGTAAAGGAAATGGTGAAGCTGAACAGGTCAGTAAAGGGTGAAATGCATAAGTGTATGATGCTGCAAAGCCACTAGTGAGCTGGAACTGGCCCTATCAAGGCAGAGTAAGATGGTCTGGGACAAAAGAATCAGATCTTATCTCACAGCCCTGTACTGATTTGCTTTCTTCATTATCTAGGTGTTTGGATGTGAAGGTTACAGTACTTGGTGCCCATCCTACCTCTTAATTACCCCAAAGCCCAAAATGGCAGCTTAACCTTCTCCTAGCACTTCATAAATGGGTCTCAGAATTCCAGGAATATTCCAAGGTCTCACCAGCAAGGTCTGAAGCTTGTGGACTTCATGATTGACTGTGAAGTGGTTTTGTTGTTTAAATTACATTGCAGTTTAAGAGATGCTGACCCTGTCAAAAGCTAAATACAGTTCTGTAAAGTAAACAAAGGAAATAGAGTTAAAAGCAAAAAATAAGGGTATGTAGATACTACTGGTGCAACAGTCTTCATTTCCCTCTATTGTAATAACATGGATACAAAAACCCCCACAGTTTGACAGACATCAGACACAACATGCTTCTACCACTATCTCCTGATTTCATACTTACACGTTTTTGCTTAGACACTCAACAGTGACCTTTTTCCATTACTTTTTGGTGCTTGCCATTTTTCTACTGGTATTATTCTTCCTGTTTACACTTGAGGAATTCTGTTATCTACACATGACTTCATATTATTTCCTCCTTGTTCACCCCATGCTTATTTTAGCTGGTTTTTCCTTCCTCTTACTTTTTCTATCAAATTCTCATCCACATTGATGCATTCCTTGCTTTCCTCCATGCTTTAGCGAGTTGTCTACTCAGAAACCTTTAATATTTGGACATTGTGGTATGAGTGTAATTCATTAAAAACACCTAGAAACAAGAACACTTTCAGCCTCATAAAAAGTGCTCTCATTTGATTATGGCAAACCAACATCTGCTTCTACTAAAACCACATCTTTTCCCTAAAATAGATAACCAGTTCCCTCACTGGGTGAAGTACATGGAAAGAGGTAGGACAAGAGTAAGGCAAAGCCTTCCTGACCAAGCTCTAAGCCAGCAGAGACAGCTTATGCCAGCCTAAACTGATTATGAAACCAAGGCTCTGCACAAGGTGACCTCTTTGTGCCTTGTCATTGTCAGCTCAGGCTCAGGACTCTAACTTCTCAACTAAAAGCTCGAGTATTCAATACTCTGTTTCCATTTTTGTCCCCAGCCCCAGTCAAAGTTGTGCCTGCCCAGAGTTAGAGAAATGGACTTCCAGACTATGTCAAACTTACAGTGACTTTGCTATAGGCAGGCTCTTAGGAGAGTGCAGGCACTACTCTCTCCATGGAGATGGAGAGAGTAATGTATGCATTTGTCCTCTAAGTTTATGCATAGTCTTCTACCTATTTTCTATATTTACATGCTTCCTGGCTGTGGATATCAAAGGTGTGAATGGAACAGAATGAAATAAATAGAAGTGTAGACTGCACATAAAGCAAACCAGAGCACTAATAACTACTCTAGCAACCACTCTTGTACTCCACATGGTCACTGCAAGTTAAATCATACCTACATGAAAATGGTCCACCTGAATTTGCAATAAACTGTTCTCTCTTCTGCCATTTGATTTCACATCTCAGAATTTCAGTGTTTTATTCCTGCTACCCCACTTCATTGGGAATGCAAAGAAGAGAAACCTTCACTAAATCCCACAGATTTTTCAAAAACTTTTATACAGGCTTCCTGTTTACCACAGAAACAGAGTGTGAAAAACTTTTTATAGTGTATGGCTAACATTATTGTTCCTGGTCACCCTTGTACTGTAACAGAGAAAATTTATGTGTTGCATTTTGCACTGCAAACAAAGGTGTGCTTTTATTCTCAGCTATATCCAATAGGATTCGACACTTGTCAGCAGTCTTTCTAGGCTACTGTAAAATCCTATGGAATTTTGTAGAAGAAATATAAAATTTTATCAAGATTGTTATATTAGTCTAGTCAAAATGATGTTACTGTCTCTAACAAACTGATGAGCAACTACAGGTGTCCCTTCTACTGTGCTTTTTACAGCCTTGCAGCTCTGCACTTTGCAACTACATGGAAGTAGCTGAAACAGAGGAAAAGAATGGGAACATGAACACATGGCTCACAACAGACATTTAGCTGAGCCCTGGTTGGGAATCCCAACTGAACTGTTTGAGAGCTGCCAATTGCTTAGGAGACAGCTGCAGCCCTTTCTTGTTCCAGCAGATGGGCTTCCTATATTATCTGGTCAGTCCCAGAAGCAGAGACAAATCTTTATCTTAGACACAGCAAATGCTGTGTTCATTAGGTCATAAGTAGAGCAAAATTCAAAAAGATGCACAGGTTAATTAATGTGCAATGTGAGCCAGATTTCTTTTCAGATTATATTTTCTTTGCATGGTCTGGGCTTTTAAAGTCTTCCCCATATGAGATGCTGGATAATTAGATTAGAAGATTGGCTTTGACTCACAACCTCATTTGTCTTTTGGAAGTAGCACAATAAATTACAGCTCTGTGAGCCACAGCAGAAGACAGATGCTCTGCCTTCCACCTTGCTCATCAATCAGATGCACAAGAGCACATCTGTCTCTGAGATCTGGCATTGGTCTTTGCTACCCTAGTAGCCTGGGTCTAGGAGTGTGAGCAAGAGCCAAGCAACTGATGTAGAAATAACACCAAATAGGAAACAAGTAATTTCCATGCCATTGGAAATGCATGTGCAGGGACCAATCATGTGTAAACAGCAATTGTGTTTCAAATAATTATTTCAGCTACCCTTCCTAATATGACAGTGGCCTTGTGATGAACAGTGATGTCACTGGAAATGAGCTCAGTATTCAAGCTCAGCTGAAAAATCACAGCAATGAATGCTTTCTGCCAATTTTAATATGAGCTCAGCAATTGAGCAAGGCATTCTTTACAGATACTACATTTGGGGAGTGGAGGGATTGTTTTGCAGACAGAGTCAGACAATTGGGATTAGCCAGCAAGGGGTCTCTATCAGTAAATACATTTTCTCTTACAGGGACTCACCAAGGAATAAACCCCTTGAATTTATATTTTGTGAATTATGGTGTCTTCATTGTCTACCCGTGGCCACAACTATCTGCTTTGAGGGTGACACAGTCTCTGAATGTATTCAACATGCATTTAGATAAATAGTGCTGTCCTATAAATAAGATCCTGAAAGGACTCAGAAGACTGAAAATACAAAAGAACCATACAGACTGGAACTAGAGGGCACCAAATCAGAAGAGATATTATAGATATTGATAAGCTCATGAACAGTATGAAGATATTTGGGTTTAGTCTGTTTTCTCTTTCAGTATCTGAACAAAGTACTCCTGGGTTGTTTAGTCTCTCACCATAGAAACTTTCTTATGCAAAAAAAAAAAAAAAATCACATATATTTAAAGAGCAACTAAACAAAATTGGCAGAGAAAGCTATCATAGATACTAGGAACAAATGAACAAATATTATGTATGCATCCTCACTTGATTTACATTTTGGGTATGTATTCAATAATGGTCACTGGAGGACACAGAATAATGGGGAAGGTGGACCTTTGTACCAGTATGGTTCTTGTTATATGCTTACCTTCTTAAACTGCTGCTGGCATTTTCCCATAATCTTCATAAGTATATGCATATATAGATATATGGACTTGGTGTGCACTGGGCATCTTAATAAATTGGTGATAAGATGGAAAAAATGGCACCAGTATTTATTTTATCTGTAAATGGGATAATGTGGTAACTACTCTCAAATATCTTAAATCTATCACCCAAGAGAAAATTTTTAAAACATGCTATGTCTCTGTCACGTTCAACACATTTTTCTATAAATGAGTCTGTCTATCGAGGAAGAAATGGGTCTAGAGTAAGAAAGACCTTATGAATCTTAGAAATAACTTGACTTCAGGGGAATACTAACATTTTGAATGGCACCTTCTGCTTTGTTAATTTGTGCAATTCTTGTAAACTGATATGTCACTTTGTCTTGATAATGGCTAAGTATGGGTAATGGATTAAGTGGATTACTGGGTGTAATGAAAATAGTCCCAGATGTAGAGAGAGGCATGCAAGACTGTGGACTACCCAGTAACAGATGAAAATGCAGATCATGACCTGAATTTTAAGTGTAGTGACCCAGCATATAGTTTACAGTGGAGTTTTGGAGGAAAAATCACTATTGGCATTTTCTTTAATGTCAAGGAAGTATCTCTCAGTATCATGAATATTTCAGTCTTCCTGGATTAGCACCTTAGCTTTACTGGTGACAAGTATGTCACAGTAAGAACTCGTTTCCTTATTTTAAGTAATTCAGACATTATATCCTACAGATGAAGTGACAGAAATCATTTTAAACCATTTAGCAATGTTGTTTCCTGTTTTACCACTTTTAATTTATTATCTGTGGAATATTTCTATGAAATTCACAAGCTGCAACAGAAAAGCAGGCCAATTGTCAGGAGGCTTAAATTCCTTCTAAATTAACTGTAGGTTTCCATGGAGTGGAAAAGACCTGTGAGATCTCCAGATGAAAAAAATCAAATATAATCAGTTTGTGCCATTTCAGATAGATCTTTTTAAACACCCAATTTTCCCTGAAAGCAGTTTCAGTTTTATAAAACGAGCCAAGGAAATTATTTACCCATTAATTCAATAGCACTGTAACTGCAGAGAAGCAGAAAAGGGTGTGCTATGTTTTTTGTTAAACATTGTTCGACATAGCCAACTGCATACTGAAATTGATGCCTTCCCTGTGTTTTAGCTGTTAATGCATAAAGCAGCGCAAATTCTTGTGAACTAATGGCTGGATGAGGATCTTTCATGCTCTTTCACTTTTTTTTTTCACTCTGGAACTAGCAGAGTTTTTTTGTTCACGCTACCTCAAAATAATATAACAAAAATAAGAAGGAAGAAAATTTGGTTTAAGCAGCCAGTGTGAAAAAAAAAATTCCACACCTTTTGAAACACCTAATATATACAGGAACAAATTCTAAGCCCTGTAAACTGTGAAGGAAGGATAAATAATAATTTGAATTTTTAAAAAAATATGTAATATTTATATGCAGAGAAATTTCCATATTGGTCAGATGGATTACTCATAATTAATAATTCATCCAGATCCATTAAATAATTTTAAATCATTGAAGCATCCACACAAGGCCGCACAGATATCTCTCCTAGGATCCTCTTCACTCTAAAACAATATGATCATTTGCAATACTAGTTCTGAATATTTTAAACATACTTCTAAAATTCTGTCCCTATGTAAGGACAGAAGAGCCAGTACGAAATCAGGAACTGCGTGTATATAAATCAGGTTCACTCCACTGAGGTGAAATAATCTGAATTCTCCAGAAAGTGAAGTACTGTTTTAGGTTCTTCATTTTTAAATGTGGGTCCTCATTTGTATGACCAGAACTGCTAGATCATTGTACAGATGTACTTGGTTATTCAGTTCAGCTAAAAAGATCAACCTTCCCTTGTTTCTTCAGGAGTTTCTCCTATCTATTCTCTTCTACCTTAACAAAATTGCTCTAATTTTATTTTTATATTCAATCTGTCAGGTTGAAATGTCCCTTGCTGAGAAACTGAATTTAGTGTAGTCAGCCTCACCATCACTTCTGCTGTGTGGTAATTGTAGGATCAGGTCTTTTTTTCAAGAGACAAACTAACCCCAAGAATCTACACATTTCTTTTAAAAATATATCAGAGCTAGGCCATAAGGTTAGTAAACAGTCCCTGTTTGCTGCCAAAGAAGTCTTTTCAAACTTATTCAGCACTTTGTGTCAGATGCTGAATGTCTGTGATCATAATCTCAAATTCCTGTTTATTTTCGGTGAGTCAGCTGCTTTTTCTTTTTTTCCATAAAAACAAGTAATTTCACAGTACTCTTGTCTTCCTCAATGCTGAGGTCATGGAAACCAATCTGATCACTCATTTCTCTCCTGTTTCCCTCGCACTGAATGTCCTTTAGAACATACCTAACTATTAATGGCTTGTTTCACAGATATAAAAAGTACAAAAGACATTCCCTTCATGTCTTTCAGAATAGTTCAGTGTGAATGGAATCAGGAAGCCAAACAATACATGCAAACACAAGTATTTTTGAAAGATTGAGTAGTACAACTCATTGATGAAAACTATATATGACTATGAAACTACAGGGATTATATACTGTCTTCTTGCGCACTATCAGTTTTGGAACTTTTTCTCTGTATTTTGCTGGTGAGAACAACCATTTCTCCTTGTTGACAATGAATAATGTCCCAGCTTGATTTTATATGTGCGTATCTCCCTGGGGACTTTGCTGTCCCAGAGAAGATGGGGCTATTTTTCATTGGGACGTAACAACACCAGAGGACTGGAATATATAACTGCAAGCCACAGGGTACTGCTGTTCCTCTGTTGTCATCTCTTCCTGTGGGGTCTTCCAGTGCATGGAGGAAAAATCTCCCTTTTCAGAGAGGCTTAAGATTTAGGAGTTTATGTACTAACTTCAACATAGGGTCCAGGAACTCAAACATTGCCCAAAAAGGTAATATGAAGTGGTCCTGCCTCACGCTGCACCGCTCTGTACTGAGGGTTAGCACTGGACTCAAATACAGGGAATACAAGTTGTGCTAGATAGACCAGTGCTAAGGAATTGTACAATGTTGTGGGATGTGCCTAGGCAGTGGCACTCAATGGTGTTAGAATATTAGAATTGTCCTCAGCAAAGTTTTGGTCCAATGCAACAACTAGACTCACAAAATTTTTATGACCAGAACTGCTAGGTCATAGTAGATGTACTCGGTTATTCAGTAGTGTTGTGTGCAGCTGAAAGATCAGCCTCTCCTGGTTTCTTCCAGGGTCACTAATTTCCAAAATTAGTGGTAATTTCCAGTTGTGGCTATCATATTTGGAAATGCAAACTGGGTTAACAAGCTGTGGGCTCAGGATTGGCCTCTGTCCCATTAAAAATCTCTCTTATGATTGATTTATAAGCATAGCTGTAATCATTAAATTGAACTCTTACTTCAATGATTCTCTAATTGTGATTTTTTGATTTTATGGTTACCATAGCTGGTATCTACAAATCATGCTATGGACCCTAAATCTGCTTCAGAGGATGAACAACACAGCAGGCTAGAACCTATCACTTTGATGTCTTGCCGTCTGCAAGTCTCCTGAGCTAACCTTGGGTTAAATCCAACTTTTCCATCTTCCTGACACAAATGATGTGTGAACTTTTCTGTCCACAAGCACTTTCCAGTGGAATATCAGAACTGATAACTGCACAGGCGGAACTAGATAGCCCTAGCATGTCTTTCTGAACAGCTAACACAGGAAAATGGAACTTGTCTTTGAGGGAAAAAAAAAATAAAAGGAAACTGATGAGTTCTTGTACTTTTGGAATGAAATTTAAAACTAATTTTTCCTGGATGGGAAGAGAGAACATATACTGCCAACAACATTTCAGTCCAAAGAAGAAAATAGAAGTTTTCTTGTTGGTATTTTTATGAACAGATTACATATATGAAATTAACCACTTTTATAAAAATTAATTGCTTTTTTCCAATTTTGCTCTTCAGATAAAATTGCAGCAATGACTCTGCAACTGTCTTGTTCACAACTTGTTGCATCAGAATATAGGAAAAAAGTTCAATTTTAAGAAAAAGTGAATAGCATGTAGACTGTCATCTTTAGTCATTGCACCCACCTAAATCAGCAAGAATCCTATAGAAATAAATAACTTTGAAATAATAATAGAAAAGGGCTACCTTATTCTTTCTGCACTTTGAGACTGCCTTGTTATTGAAGCTGTTGGACAATTATTTTTTCCTGATATTTTCCACTGTAATTTTCTTCCCCTTCTGTTTTGCTTCCATTATTTTTCTCTTGATCAAACCACAGAGATGCCCATGGAGTAAAGGGAGAACAAAGCACTATGGGTGTGGAGGACAAAGGGAATCTGCAACAGTGGATTTAGTGTAGTTTATAGCCTCAGCTTTCCAGCCCATCCAGCAAGAGGTCACATTGCCCAACTCATCATGTGTCAGTGAAAGAGAAACCCATGACTATTGCAACCAGGAAATGTTGACATAACGGAGTGACTAAGGAAACTTTAGTCATCCTCCATGTTACATGCATTGCAGGCAAGGTCACACAAGTCTTATTTACATTAATATTACTGGGAATTTTTTTGTCTGGTCAGGGTTTACAACAATCAGTTAAAATGCTTTTGATGGGTTTGGTGGCTTTTTTTTTTTGGGTGTAGGGGTTCTGGGGTGTGCTGTTTTGTTGGATGTTTTCATTGGTTTCACTAATTG
>JAWWEW010000088.1:55211033-55224289 GCA_035583185.1 Anabacerthia variegaticeps | reverse complement strand
TAGATATCTAGCATACACATGAAAAAACTCATATATCTAACAGGCAATTTGCTGAGCACACTGAATTAAACAAGCTCTCATTAAACAGAAAGATCTATAAACTATGTACACAAATCTGATATACCCAACACAAAAAAAAAGGCAGCAGTACATGCTCTTATAAAATTGCAGAACAATATGCTTAAGAGAATAGTTTACACCCAGCCAGGAAGACATGGCAAATTCTTAGCAATCAATTAAATTTTTACCACTGACAAGATTTCTCAAGTTGTCTCAACATTAACTTTTTTCCTGCAGTGCTATAAAATATAACAGAACACTGGCTGTTGTTTTAATTTGCATTAATCGTTTGGCACTGTTGCTGTTGTAATAGTCATTTCATGATGGCCAAGTACATCTGAAATCCACACAGCTCCAGCACATCCTTTAAAATTATTACAAAGACTACAGGTGAAAAAGCTAGTAAAACTGTTTAACATGTAAGAGGAACTTTACAAACTGAAGAACTGATTGACAGTCCAGAGATTTTGCCTTCTATGGAAGTATCTGGCATACTTTTCTTACAATTATCATTGGCTTAAGATGGAATCCTGTAAATCCCTGGGCCCAAGGCAACCCTACACACCAGTATTGCACAGTAATAAGCTTTGTAAGTGGATTTAGGTGAATCCCATTTATATTGGCCGAATTAGAAGATCATGCTGCTGCAATCTCATTTTTTGTTGCCTGTGTTTAAGTGGCTTTTGTTGCAAACCTTTGTTTATGCAGCTAATATTCGGGAAGTTTAAGAAGATAAAGTGCTCCTCTTTGTATCCAATTAATAAATCAAGGTACACATTAATACCTTTAGAACTTTGCCAATTCCCAATCTCTCTCTGAATCCACAGACCGTATGCAGAGGGGAAAAAAAAAAAAAAGGTAGCACAAACAAAAGTGTAATGCAAGACATTGCTGAGAGAAAACTAACATGCTTCTCTTTTAATCCTGCAATTAAAGTTAGATTACTACCTCAGTCAGGGATTACTCTTACCAATGCAAAGGAGTGAATGGTTCTGGCGAGACCGTCTTACATCAACTCCTGCAGTAGTTACAACTTCATTTAAAAACACTCAGGTGTTGATCCAACTAGTTACAAATGCACAAATAAGAACCAAATTTTGCAGTTCTTCTGATTCATCAGTGAGTCTGTGCTGCTTTCCATAACTTGTCTTAAAAAATGTGAACCTGGCAGTCTGCAGAGCTTATATGTGCTATTCAGAATCTCACAGACACAAGCTTCACTCTGCTTTTACCAGGCAATATCACAACCACTTAAGACATCTCTGAATATCTGAATATAATATAGAGCTTTTTAACAAATCTCAATGAGGAATGTCCAGAGCTTAGGCAGACAGTGTTATAGCTACACTGTGCTTTTTTATTTCACTGACAGTTTCTATGACCCCAAACATATCAAAAAGTTAAAGACTACAAAGTGAAAAAGCAATAAGCTGTTTGAGAAAACATAGCCATTGTTTTAAAAATCATATAGGCAGATATTCCTGGGTAGTTTTCTAGTTTAGTCAGTTAGGTATCTGACAAATAAGTTTATATTATGCAATGCTTTCAAGTGGACAAAAATTACAATAATCTTAAAAAACAGACCTGGAAAGACTCCAAGCCCTTTGTTCACTTCAAGACTAATGACCAGTGTCCGAGCCGTGATGCTAAAAATCTGTCGAGGTGCAAAGTTCAAACCATCTGTCACCTGGAAGCTGAAGCCCCCAGACATTGTTCCTGTAGAAAACAAAATCATAAATTTATTCCTGTATTACTCTGTCATACAAAACACAAACATACTTTGCACATCTTTTGGTCTTGGCTACAGTGAAATATTGTTGAGGGATACATTTGGTGCAGGTAGCTCAGTGTGCAACTGCAGTGCCAGTTGCAGACTGAGCTCTGGATGGTGAGAGCCCTGGGCAAGAGGGCCCCAGGCAAGAGGCTGTGACCCCAGCTGAAAGACTCAGGTGGGGTGTGACTGCCAGAGTGATTCCTGAATAGGCAGACTGGAAAGTTTCCTTAACAATATATCCAAAGTCATCCTGAAAGCAACTTTTGGTCAGAACCTTTGTATCTTAATTAGAATTAAATAAATTGATAATGCAGTTAAAACCTTCCCAAGGAAGAACTACTGGCTACTGTCATTTACTGTGAAGGCCAACATCCCTTAGATGTAAATCAGCAAGGGTGGGCCCTTCTCTTTCCTCATTAACCCAGTGGAGCTGAAATCATGTTAAACTGGGAGACAAAATGACTTCTAGATTTCCAACTTCTTTTATATCTTAGGAGGGTCCAAAGCACTTAAGCAGTCATATTTTTGCAAAGAAGGAATTGAGGGAGAAAAGTAACTAAAATGTTCTTTCAATTTTTTTTTACATTTAAAGGTCTGTATCAACCCTCAGTTTGTTTCCTTCACCTCTTCACTGAGCTTCAGCTTTGCTGAAGTATGTATGTTGCCACAGCTTAAAATATTTTAGAGGTTATGTGTACTCATAATAAATGCACATTTTTTCCTTTAATCTTAGGACCTGTATGTACTTTGGCACAAGCAATAGCAAAATACCTCCAGGAGTCTGAGTGGATTCCTGTAAAAATACATCTTTCAGAACTGCCTGACTGCTTTAAGCAGAGGCTCCCCAGATTGTTCAAGTAGGTAGAAAGAGAGATTGAAACATTAACTGTTGCAAAGAGTTACCATGCTGTTTTACCTGTTTTGCACAATTTAGCCACAAGATATTGCTACAAGAATACAGATCCTGAAAGCCAGTGGGTGCAGTACACTTTCATGTCAAGATCAGAACACCTTGCCTAACTATAAATTAACATATCAGAAGAATCAAATGTGGACTTTGAGATTATGGTTAACAACACCCCCAAGCAATGCTCTTATATCCAGCCAGGTACTGAAGCAGCTCTGGAAGATCATGTCATATGGTTTTTATTTTAAAAGTTTTTATTCTCTGATGTTTTCTCCTGATAAAAACAAAGAAGTTGCTTATTTAAAGAGGCATCTAGGAGTTCAGCATTTGCATTAAATTTAAAACAAACAAACAAACAAACAAACAAACAAACAAAAAACACATTAAAAAAAACCTGCTTACATAGCCTCACTTGATTTTCTGGCTAATGAAGGCTAGATGTTTATTGGAACAGATGTTTTGTCACCAGTAGTAAGGAAGAGAACTATATCTCAAAGTTCTGTTTGGATGATGCATTTATTATTTTATCAATTAAATTTTAAAGATGTATCTGACCAGAGGTGATAAAAAGGACACCAAAAAGAGGTTGTAAAAGCTGCATTGAAAAGACATTAAGACTTCAGAACCAATGAGAGCTGAGTTCACTACTGCCCCAAGAAAAAAACTGGCAAGGTTTGAGGGCAGACCCCATACTTCAAAAGTGGGAGAAGAGCACCTTGGAGTGAAGAAAAGGTGTAACAGGGAATGAATTCTCATGCTGGAAGAGGAGTACAGAAATGGAAAAGTATATTCTGGTTCTGCATTTACACACAATCAGAGATTATGGAGGAAACAGATACAACATTCATGGGGACAACATGAGAATGAAGGGAGAGGTTTGCAACACACAGCACAGAATAAGCAGCATAATGTTAACTTGTGAGGCTGAGCAAAGATGAAGGGAAAATTTTGAGGTCTAATTTAGAAGCATAAAAGCAAAGTATCATAGTACTTCCTTCGGCAGTACAAATGACTCTGAGGATGTAGAGTCACTGCCATGTACAGATGTATAAGATGTGCGGTGCCAGGAGGAGTAGCCAGGAAATGGAAGAGCTGCCTCAGCCAGGAAGATGCTGCTCTTCTCCTGGGACAAGGCTGGAGTGAGTAGGAAGAAGTTGGCACACACTGGAAGACTGATGAGCATCTGAAAAGGAATAAAAATCTTAATGACAGCATAAGGGAAATCCCCAAGACAAGGCTGGGATCAAGAAGATAAGAGTAGCAAGTACATTTCTAGAAACAGCTCAAGATAAAGGAGGAAAGAAAATCACTGACCATGAAAGGAAAAGAAGAAAAATATCCAGAGTACTTTCTGACACACTGGAGACCATAAGACTGAGCAGATGGCAGAGACAGGGGAGCTGTGAGACCTGACACAAGACCTGGGCAATTTTATGTTACAAAAGTATGTAGAAGCCACGCTCCCACTCACTGGAAAATTAAATTTTCTGTTCTGTTCACTTTTATTAATCAAGATTAATTCCCTAAGACTACAGATATGCATTTGGCCTTTCAGGAACACAGAATGGATTAATTTTCTCACACTGAGACTACCACTACCCTACTACCATAGCGGTTTTTACATGTCAAAATCTCCCTCAGAACAATTTAAATATCTTGGATCACTTTTGTCATCCTCTTGACTTTTCATTTCCTGACCAAATTATTTGAGCAGGATATTTACAGTTCACCAGCAACTGCTTGTCAAGCAACTTCAGCAACACATATACACTCTGCAAGACACTGCACTGTAAGTCAGAGCACTTTAACCACATGAAGATACAGCACAGATCTGGAGTGACTGCTGCACCCAAGGGAGCACTGGAATTCCAGCCTGCCTCAGGGCTGGCAAGAGAGTGCTGTACCTCTTCTATCTCCATCCAAAAAAAAAATGGTTTATTCCTTTTGTAGAACTACTTTCTTCTTTCAGCTGAGGTGACATGGTAATAAAGCTGGAGCAGGAAATAAGCAGCTAGCACCCTATAAAATTCCTACCTCATCCTCTGGATGGAACCCTGCTGTGGTGTTCACTCCTGTGGCTTCCCAGCACTGCCAGTCAAGGATGCATGAAGCTGCCCTGACTTTCTCTTTTACTCTCTGCATATACTCCCAAATGCACAAAAACTCCAATCTCTAGGTCTGGCCACTGACAGAAAGAGCCAATGTTTAAAGCTGAATTCCTTCACAGCCTGAAAGGGATGTTGACATCACACAGATGAACCATAATTTCATCATCCACCACTAGACCAAGGCAGGTGTCTGTGAGACTGCTGGTCCATAGCCTTGCACTGTAGCAAGCCAGAAAGACTTCAGGAGATTTTCAACCACAATAGTAAAAAAAATGGATTTCACATCTGTGAAAGCTGCATAGCAACATTTTCCTACTGCAAAATTCCTTTCAGAAACAAGGCTGCTATCAAATGAACGAGAAGTACACCAAAGTTTACCAGTGAGCACAGATTTAAGTAGGCATCAGACCCTTTCCTTTTTAGTTTGTGCAATTGTGTATCATATAACTGGTCTCCAAGATCTTAGAATGGGATCTGTAAAGGATTACAAACAAAAATATACTGAATAGGAGCAGTATTTTGGTAGCAGACATGGTATTTTTGAAAGCACATACCATTGTGTACAAATACCAGATGCCCTTCTATTATATGAGCCTGGGTAAAACTAAGGATGCTCTTGTATGGAGAAGACTTCAGAGCCAAGTGCCCATTGCTAGGTGGAGTAATGGAATATACCAGTTCTGATGGTGAGGAATCCTTGTCTTCTGCACAGAGGTCATCAGTAGTTATTTCTGTGACTGAACCCACCCAGACCTATAAAAACAAAGGAATAAAAATTAATAAAGAAAATGCATACAAAAGAAAATAGGGAGATTGGGGTGGGGATGGTGTTGGATGATATATGACTCAAATTAAAAGGAAGAATAAAGATTTGCTACACTAGTATCTATGGCAGGTTTCCTTACTGTCCATCCAAATTTCTGATCACAGACTGGAACAGTTAATGTTGGCAAATGGTTTTCAAAATACAAGACTTTGAAACAGTACAAGCAAACACACCCTGCACCAGTTAGTTTCAGATAGTTCCAGCACAAGTGCTCTATTTGTCAGGCAACATCCAACCTCTTACAAACATAACAAAAATTGAGTTGTAACAACTGAGTAAAGGAGCTCCTTTCCAACAAACACACATGAATATTAGTATCATGTACTTCACTGCAGGCAAGGTATTCAATATGCTTTACTTTCACCAGCAGAAAAGACAAAAGAAAAATAGCCTGAGGACAGCAAAAACTCTAATACAAATGGAACACTTCTTGTAGCTGCATTATTTCCTCCTAACAACATGAACTAAAGACCCTTTTTTAGTTCACCAAATAACCCACAGAGGTGCTCAGTCCAGTGGGATATGAAAGAACCAACAGCTTCAATAGCTGCTTAGCACTTTGTAAGGTCATGATTCCAGACAAAATAGCTACATAGTAGTAGAACTTGTGCAGATAAAATGTCACACACAGAATATGGAAACACAGTACCTGGCTCATTAATAATTTTTCCTTACTAAAGGAAAAAAAATATAATCTCTAATTACAGAAAAAAGTATTTTTTTCTATAATATCAGTATTTAATTTTATTTTTCCAGCACACTAACACACAATTCTTTTTAAGTACTGTACATGACCTGCAACATGATCCTTGAGGAATGAAAGGAGATCTAAGAGCTGAAGAGTGATAGGGAAGCAGAGACTGAGAATACAGTAGAAATTGCACAAGCATGTTATTTTCCATGTCTTGGATCAAGATGTCCTTGAATAACACCATAAAAACTGTATCTGAACTTCCGGGATGTAGCATTACACTAGTTTTGCATGTGCCTAACACATTCCACAGGCATGGTCCAAAAAAAGGTTCATGACCCTGCTGACGGGAAATAATTCATTCTGCTCTACTTAAATCATTCAGCTCATCAGTATCTCCTTGCATGCCACATAACCTACCAGACACTCTGTATTCACAGCCATTTTAACACTCTAGAGAGCGACTTAGAGAAAACAACAAAAAAACATAATTGTTAAAATTTGTAGGTTTTTTAAAAAAACCTAATTCTAGAAAAATATAGCCCTCTTGTGGCTAACAGTAGGATAGTCTTTCACAGCATTGGTACCCATAAATACATTTAAACATATACATAAATGGAGCTAGGATTGAAGCCATTCAGTATGTGTGCACATGATCAACAGTTTCTTGCATTTGGTCAGAAGCCCACAACAAAGGCCAAAATTCATTGCCAAATATCCACACCAACATCACTGGCTATATAATGCAGCTCTTCCCAGGATGTATTTCTCAACATATACCACTAATTGTTCTTTCAAACTCTTTATATTGTGACCTGCAAAATTTCTGAGGAGCTGAACTTCAGTCAACTCAAACAGTCCTGCTGGACTTTAGTTTTCACAGTACTGGTCCCTTATTTTATAATTTTGCACATTTCCAACCCTACAAAATATATGAAAGAGCTACTATGTTTTTAAAAGCAACAGTCTTACTGAATAATTCAGTATTACTCAGCGTCCACTACTAGCAATGCCCTTGAGCAGCACAAACTGCTTGGCTAGAACATGAGGCCAGACACTACCACCCTACACAGGAATGCCTATCTTATGTCAATATTTAGCAGGACTAAGAAAAACACATTTTCTCTCACCTATTCAGGATGTGTAAGTTCAATCTGAGGAAGAATTACCTCAGAGTGTGCCTCTCAGTATACACTTGACTGACAGGTTAGTTTTAGACTTCACATGAATCCACCACAGGTGTGCATATTGGTCAAAAACACAGGTTATGTCTCAACAATAGGTTGTGCATGACTAGCAAAATCACAGGCACAAAGGCAGCATCCTGGTTCTAGGTATGCAACCTCCCCAGTGGAGCGGAACAACTTCAGTAGGTGAATCTCTGCCATCATTGTTCTTGGGAAGCCCAGACATACAGATATTTTTAGAAAAATCCATAAGCTGCATTGCCATGCACTGCACAGCCTTAGTTTTGTTAACAAAATGCAGGTCAGTGCCAGCAGTGCACCAAAATGGAGACAGAAAAATCTGACTGGACATACTGCCCTCTTCCCTGTGATTAGACAAACACTGCTGTGTGTGCTGTGCTGATGTCTGTACAGTACCACTGCAATTACTTCAACCAGGGAAGGTTTTGTTCTGTGCCACTCCAATGCTTGCGAAGGGACTCTGCCCCTCTACCAGGAGTGTCTGCACAGGGCAGGGTGTCTTCTGTTCTGGGCATCTGCAGATTATCACAGACCACCTACTGTCACTGCAAAACTGCACAATACTATTCCCATCACTGTTTAAAAATTATGCCTTTTCTAATGCAAAAAGCCTAAGTACATAACATAGGGTTATGATCATGTAAAAATACCCTGCTTAGCTTAGCGTCTTTCAAACCTATTCCTAAATATATTCTTTGTCTTGGTGTCTTCCAAGTGGTTTGCTGTGACCACAGGTTCATTAGCTGACCCACATTCTTTTCATTCTGCTTTTTGGAGTCACTTTATCTGTTTTTACCCATCAGATCTCAGATTGGAAATGGACAGAATTTAGTGTAACTCTTTTAGGACTTTTAGTAGCACTTTAGCTAAGTACTTGTGTGTTAGATTCCGGAAATACTGTTTAACATCCCTTGTCAAGGATTTCAATGAATAAAGATTTAAGCAAGAACATCTAGTTTGTATAGAATGTACCCAGAAAAAAACATAAGAGGCACATTATTTGATATAACTCTAGCCGAAACTATTCAGAAGGCCCAGAAACCTTAAAATTATTTCAATCAGGACACAGATGATAAGGAAGAGGAAGACAAGATGAAGATAAAGGGTCCAACTCAATTCGTCGAAGTGTGCCGAGGATGGTACTAAGGAAGGGACAGTTTGAAAGTGGGTGTAACAGTAATAGGTAATGATTTGAATTGTTAATTAGGTAACTAAATAAAAGCAAGAGACTTTTGTAACTCTGCATGCATGCTTTAGAAGAAATTGGATTCTCATGCATGTGATGTCATAATAAATAGAACGCTGCCTGCTAAGACTCACAAATTGAGTCTTGGGGTCTTTCTTTTAAGAACTGATTTTAGACATCAGTGGCAGAATTTTTATTCCCCTCCCCCCCAAAGATCAGTAGATTAAAAACTCAGCTATTAAGAGCAAAAGTTAGCATCAGTCAACAATTTTAAAATTTTCTTCAGGACTTTTTTAGGGTAAGGCAGAGTCAGAAACAAGTTATTGTGTCATTTTTCAGCTCATAGTATCCCATGGTAATAGCTTCAGTGCCTGCACTGGTATTTTGATGACATGTAACACCCTAGATTTTCACAGATTACATTGTATTATTTGGAACTTTTAATGAAGGGAACATTCCTTTTTGTACAAGAAATACCCAACATACAGTCAATTCTCTCCTGTCCCACCCCACTGGGACATTCAGACAGGAGCAGGCAGCAGAAAGTACCTCAGTAGGTCTGGCCCTTTATTAGTTAATGGCAAGGAACAGAGGGTAGGAAGGCTGTGCAAAGACACGAAGTTGGCATTCTCATCACCACTACTCTTGGTACTTTTCTAAGTTGCATGTTTATTAATAACCTTCAAGACACCCTAGCAAACAACACTAAAATGTAACAATGACCATTCACCCCCCCAATCCCCAGGTCAGTCCAAGAGACTTCACATAACTTTAAGATTAAAAGAACATTCACTCAGTCTTCTAGATAAGATTTAGATTACAAGAGCAGAAAATGTTCTCCATGATGACTAGAATCTTCCTAAATACAAAATAGTCATGTACCACCTTCTTTCATTAATTTCTCTAAACCCCAGGACTGCTATTTATTATATTCACTATCCCACCTGATACAAACATAATACTCTGTTAATAAAGGTACATTAACTGGCATCAGAAATAAAAGAAATAATTTTAGCACTTCAAAATGTTGACAAACATACCTGAAGAATTCTGTTAACTTTTATAACAGGAGCTTCATCATTTATTGCAGCAACAGTTACAAATACAGTTTGGGGCAAACTTTCTTTCCACAACTCTGTGTTATTTACTATCACAGTAAAATTGTCCATCAGTTCTTCACTGCCATCATGAATATAGTAGATTAATTCTTGTTCCACCTGAAAAATACAACACACTGAAAAACTAAAGAGGCTAGAAGAAAATAAATGTCACATTGAAAAATATTCAAGTCTAGTCATGCCACTCTGTATTTATCGCATGAACATTTTATGAATTTAAGACTTTATTTATACTCATATCAGATCTGTACCTCTATCTTTTTTTACATTCAAAACAGTAAATTTTACTGCTCCTCTGTCCTTGCCTCTAGTCAGAACATCTTGCCAGTCTTGGCACTCCCCCTTCCTCCTGAAGGGAAAATGGAAAACTCAATCCCACTGTATTTAACAAGATGTTTCCTGGAACCTATAAACTGAACATAGTGTTAGTAGATGGTGACTTATGATACCATTTTGCTTCTTGGAGCTAAAAGACTGAAAATCAGCATATTGTGCGTATACTGGCTGCCTGTGAGCAAAGATATGACCTAATAAAATTCTTTTTTTCACTTTCATCATTGTTCAGTCTACATACCATATGCTCCGGCCTTTTCAAAATGTACCTACAGCCTTACATCATCTTACATTTCCTGAGTATCTACAACTCTGCCTGAGTGTGAGTGGCCCATCAGTCTACTGTGATTATCACACACGAGTCTGCGTGAACAGTGGCACATTAGGAAGCGGTGTGATTCACCACTATGATTCACCCCCCGACTCCAAATGACCAGCCAGAAAGTGCAGAAGGATCTTAGACTCGAGGTCAGATTAAAGCCCAATTCACCATCTCCCACAAAATCCCACAGCATTCAGCAATACAAAGAATTAATCATGACTACAGCAAAGCAAATTTAAATGTGTTACCTGTTTTCTGGTAAATGTGGTTAACTTTATTCCAGGAACGAGAAAGTTTTCAACATACCCATGTTTTGGCTGCTCAGTTAAAATGAATTCACAGCTGAGTCGTGCAAAATGTCTACTAGAAATTTTTAGATAGTCTTCCACTAGGACTTTCGAGCCCCCTTCAATTACTGTGAAGTTCTGGACTTCCAGTGGAATCATTCTGGGGATGATATCTACAGAGATCTCTAGTCCACTCACTGTTCGGACACCGTTGGTCACATCCAGAAAAAAGTGGTCCTCTAGTTGGTCAGAAACTGTCTGCACATACTGGACTTTGCCCTCGTCGACATCTTGCTGTGTGAAGCTCAAAACTGGCCTTTGGTCAGAACTGAGAAAACTTTCTTCGGAGGAAAACTTCCGAATGTATCCATGCACCGGAAGCTTTCTTACTGTGAACACAATCTCAGATGGAGAACTGTTTTCATGAACAACCTTAAATTTAGGGAAATATCCCAAAATTATTCAAAGGGAAACAGGAAAAACTGTACAATTCTCTGCTGAATTTTTCACTTTTAGCCCTGGGACTGTCTACCTAACCAAATTGGCAGTCCTTAATTGGGTTACACAGTTCCCAAACCAATACAATACCTTAAGCAGACACGTGTTAAATAAAGGTGGCATAGGAGCCTTTTGTAACCTGAAGTATGTTTTGTAATTTTGAAAAGGAAAACACTGTGGAATTAACTAATGGCCTCAGAGCTAAAGATCCCTGTCTGAAACGAGGATTTCAGCAGCACAGCAACATGCTGTTGGAGCCCTCTCGTGGTGGTTACTGAAAAACTACACGCAAACAGCAGGCAGGGAAGAATTAACCACACAGAAACCATCCCAAGTATGTGACTCCATGTTTCTAAAATTTTGGATGTACTCCTCAAACAGTTTTAATGGGGCTATTTCCAAACTGAATGAACCAAAAGTCTCTCTGCTTTGGCATTTCCCACCAGCTCAATTAAGAATGGTACATGAAGTACCAACGATTGTTAGAACTGAAACAAATATATACATGCAGCATCTCCAAATCCTAATTTTCTCAAGCACTAATATGTAACAAAGGCACAAACTAGGGGTAGCCTTTTTCTTTAATATAATCGGGTTTCCTTCTTATAAATGGAAGCTTGCTAGTGTCAGTATTACCAGAATTAGGCGCCCAGAATGCAGTCATATTAGTAGCAACCAAAAGGAGTTAAAGAAATGAAGACACAAACTACAGACACTGCAATAGCTGAAAAAAACAATGAGGAAAGCTTGCTACAAGATTGGAGGAATGGACAACACAATAACTTACTTGCAGTTTCCCTTTACTGATTTTAACTGGTTTTCCTTCCTCAACCAAGAGATTGTTTTTGTTCACAATCCTTGGTGGCTGCTGCTGACTTTCCAAATATATGCGAACCTTCACTTCAGCATCCAGATGAACATCTCTAGCATGGACTGCAAAGTAAAATGTGTCAAAAAGGTTGTTGCTGTTGTCATGTCTGTAGGTCACATGCCCCTTTATCAGATCAAGTTGAGTAAAGGAATCCATCAATAAATTATTTACATATATTTGTCCATATTTTGGGAAAGAGAGTATCTCATATGTAAGCTCATGATCATTTCTAATGTCTTGGTTTGTACTAGCACTTAGGTTAGCTGTTGAAACAGTTTCCTCTTTTCCTTTTTGAACCAACAATCCTGTATTATTTGCCAACCTAACATAAGGATCAGTGGCATTAACTTCTAGAAGCAAAGAAGTATAGTGCTTGCCATCTGTCACAAAAAGCACAAAACGCCCAAAATCTGCTCCACGGTGTAGAAACAGGACTTGCTTTTGCTCCAGGTCGACTTGTTTGAATTGGTAGAGTCTATGCAAAGTATCATTTGTTAGCACCAAGTCCCCATTGGAAATACCACGTCTAGTATAGAGCAACTGTCCATCATCAAAATCAGAATCAGGATCATGATAGCAAAGATCTGCCAAAGTTAATAGTCGCTGCCCGTTTCTCACTATGTCAAATATCTTATCAATTACACGTATTGGTTTCTCGTCATTCTTCAGCTGAACAGAAATGCTGAATCTAATTTCTACTGACAAATGTTCTACTGCTGGATCCAAGTTTTCCCACTTTCCTGACTCTTTACTGGAAGCTCTGACAAGAAATTCATCAAATGCTGTCTCAGAATCATCATGCACATACATAAGGTGCTTTTCAGTTATATCTTTACTAGTGAAAGTTGTGAGGTTATCATTATTCTCAAACGGGCATGAAAAATTAATAAGTTTTAATTTCCCATGTTTCGGAAACTGTATAACTTTATATTGGAAAGTTTTATTATCTGATGTTTGCACAAACAATTTTGTGCTTGTTATTAACTCTCCTTCACCTTCAGTAACATTAAGGCCATTGTTAGTCAAAATAACGTTTCTGAAATCTGATTTGATGTAGATTTCAAAGT
>JAWWEW010000088.1:55181816-55197902 GCA_035583185.1 Anabacerthia variegaticeps | reverse complement strand
GGGGCGGCCTCCTGCCTGCCCCTTCTCTCTGCTCTCTCCCCCTTCTCTCCTCTCTCCTCCCTCCTGCCTCCTCCCTTCTCTCTGCTGCCTCCTGCCTTCTCTCTGCTGTCTCCTCCCTTCTCTCCTCCCTCCTGCCTCCTCCCTTCTCTCCTCTCCCTTCCCTCTCCTCTCTCCTGCCTCCTCCCTTCTCCCTCTTCCCTCCTCCCAGCGCAGCCCCTGCCCGCAGCCCCCGCCTCCCCGGACAGGGCTGTGGTTTAACCCGTGCCTCGGAAGGGACCTGCCCAGATGTGGGTGACAGCTGGGGCCACTCCTCTGTCCACGGCCAGCCTGTCGTAGGGGGAGGCTGCGCTGAGCTGCCCCCTCCCTCAAAGTGTTTGCGTGCTGGCCATAAAGAAGCACAACACACTGCTTTGGGGAAAAAACATGTAACAGGTAGGCCAAGCAAGGGGATCAGAAGCGCAGATGAGTGCAGAATCACATAATCAATTAGGTTGGAAAAGACTCCAAGGTCATTCCGTGCAACCTGGGACCAAACACCACCGTGTCATGTAGACCATGGCACTAAGTGTCACATCCAGTTTTTCCTTGAATACCTTCAGGAACAGTGACTCCACGACTGCCCTGGGCAGCGCATTCCAATATCTAGTTACACTTTCTGTGAAGAAATTCTTCCTAATGTCCAACCTGAACATTCCGTGGTGCAGCTTAAGACTGTCCTTTTGTCCTGTCACTGATTGCCTGGGAGAAGAGGCTGACCTCCACCCGGCTACAACCTCCTAATTGTAAAGAGTGATAAGTCATATTGTAACCGGTTCAGAATCTAAATTAGAGGAGTTATGCATTTCACACCTCATCACTGGTGCTCTGTACTTGAAAGCACAAAGTTTCAGTTTAATTAAAGAGCACACTGGAGCCCTCAGGTATAAGCCCTTACTGTACTTAATTCAAATATGCAGACATGCCTTGAGTTACATAAATCATCCATGCCAGGAACGGCCTTGCAGTCATGAATTTTTCTCTGATGTTATCAGCTGGCAGGGTGCATTGCAATGTGTCTCAACAGGTCGGTTATTTTTTTGAACTTGTTACTCTTTTACACATAGGACTGGAATTTGTGACCTGAAATCTGACACTAAACAAGCAGATTAAGTAACAGATAATATTCCAAAACTGCAGAAAGGAGAAAAAAGGTGATGGCATGAATTTCTTCTCTGAGTCAGTTGTCTGGTTCTCTTCTTCCTTTGAGGTTTACAGTCATCATTTATTCTAGATTTTCCTTAGAAATTTTCAACAGGCTTTGCTGTCTTTATATTTTTAGAATAATGTATGTGGCAGGAGGGGGGATCTGTGCCCAGAGGGAAATCATGGGGAGTGATCTTTCCCTAGATATCACTTAAATGCTTTATTAAAGATTTCAAAGGCAGAGGCCTAGTAAAATTCATTCTCTTCAGACTGGAACTCGAGGATTTCTGAAAACCTGGATAAAGAATTGTAAAAAGATATCAGTCCAAGATGTGAATGAGAAGGGTAAAAAGATGACTTAATGTTTAACAATTTATAGCATAACCAAGACTGGAAAAGCAGATCTCTAAGTGTGCATCAGCATAACTCTGCTACAGTAGGGAAGCCTGGGGAAAAATTTTGCCTCTGCATCATTCATGAGTTGCACGTGTCTGACTTAACATATCCCTGCTCTGGACAGAGAAGTTTTCTGGGAGAGTCCTTGGGTTACGCATCAGAAGGGACAGCATTACTTGCACTGTAGGCCTTGAAAGTAGTAGTCAAAACTACATTGGGAAAAAAACCACTGCAGCAAGGCGCTTGAATGAGAGGTAGAAGGTATGTCAATGGGAGTATACTGAACACACATGGTGTTTAGGGGCTAAATACGGCGACAGCAGGACAGGGAATGTGAGAGCCCTGGTATCACATGCATACCTGGTGAGGCCACATGCAGGATGCTATGCAAGCAGGGGGCACATATGTGCTGGACCAAGTCACCACCTGGAGGTCTGAGCTCAGAGAACAGAAAAGAAATTAGTAATGTGATTGTAGGTATCATACTGGATGCCGAGCTACCAAACTTTTCTAAAAAAGAATGAGCTGTATTTTTTAAAGTACCTTGTGATTCATGGTGTAGGATGAAATTCATGAATATTATGCGGTTATTTTAGGGTATGTGGAACTTAAAATCAATGCCACATTGTAGCTACACCAATACAATTACGAAAAAGTAGTCAGTCTCTAGTGAGTAATACAGCAGTCACTGAACTAATATGTTCCTTTAACAATTTTTTATTTTTTTTTGACATGCACATTTCAAAATTACCTCTTGTCCAACAAAAGGCAATCTACTCTGAGACAGGACAAGGGACTGGCAGAGCTGGGATTGTTCAGCCCACAGAGGAGAAGGTTCAGGCAAATCTTATCAATGTCTATGTATAGGTGACTGGAGCATCAGAAGAGGGAACAAGACTACTCAGAGGTATCCACTGAAAGGACAAGTGCTATTAACACAAACTGAAATGCAGGAAATGGCATTTAAAACAAAAAAATCTTCCTCTTACTGGGGTTCAAGAGCTAAAAGAGGTTGTTCAGACAGGCTGTGGGGGTCCCCATCCTTGTTCATATTCAAAAATTGAGAGGGCACAGCCCTGAGCAACCAGTTGTATTTGGCCCTGCTTTGAACAGAGGTGAGATTGAACTGTCTCCAGAGATGCCTTCCAACCTCAACTGTTCTGTGATGCTGTGATTAGAAATCTTCATGGTCATTTAAAGCAAACACTAAGAGACTTCTGAAAATAGAAAGGCCACATCTTGAGAAAGGCCTAAATGGTTATACCTTTAAGACACATTTTTGTAAGTCATTCAGGATTTTCCATCCCTGAGTCCTACTTGCCTTCAGCAGGACTTACATCTCCTAAGAAAAGTAGATCTGCATTTTTTGTTGTTGTTTCTGCAGTTTCCAAGTTTCTGTGGTTTGGTTTTTTAACTATTTTTTCCTGTTTTATAATACTTGGCTTTTGTTACTCAAGGATTTGTTATGTCTTGAAAATACATCAGGATTTGTTTTCTCTACAAAAAAATTCCAGTCATGCAGTCAGAGAGACAGAAATGCAGCATATGAAATGTTCCGGTTTGTTTTCTTTCTTCCTCCTCTGTAGGATGGTTCAGGTATGCCAGCTGCATAACCAGTAGCTGACCTCAATGCTGGGTACTTCTGTGCAAATGTGAAAAATCATGCAACTAGTTGACAAATTCTTTCCTGTTAATGATGGAGATTTGCTTGTTTGCATCTGACAGCCTATCAGTCTACCAGTTTGTTTTTATTGGATTTGTTTCGAGAAAGGTCCTTCTGAGAAGACAGAAGATTCATCTGGTACTAAAAACCACTTTAGAGATTAATTCCTATTTAATTTTCAACCAACAATACTCTTTGCAAATTGCTGATGCAGCCAAGACTTTCTTTGGGTTCCCATAGGCTCTCAAACAATTTAAAAAAAAAAATGGAAAAAACTGCACAAAGCTCTCAACATGTTTTGAAACAACTTCCATCTAATCTTTAGGTTGAGATAAATTATGCTGAAAATGCTAGTGGAGTGAGTAACAAATAGAAGACATACCTGAATAAATCTAATGCTAAAGATTGAACACTGGCTACACTATGCCAGATGGGAAATATTCAACCTGGATTTCCTGAATGAAGATGCAGTGGACCAAAGCTTCTTAACATCTCAGATATAAATAAATTATGGAGTATGCTCTGTTGTCTCACCAAAAGCAAACACAAACCTTCAGCAGTCCATATAGATGCTCAAAAATCCTGTCTGTAATGACACTAGAGGGAGTCCTGATGCTGCAAGAAAATCCTGTTAAAAATTCCTCAAGTAAATAATGCCTTATAAATGAAAATGTTGTTGAAATAGAGCTTCTGGGGGAAATGAAAGAGCCATTCCGTTCAGATGGGATCAGACAATATTAAAATTCTAAATTCCAAGTTTGCAACAATTTATTAGTAGAAGTGAATTTTTAAAAGGGCATTTTAATAAGGATTTTTTTTTTCAGTAAAGAGCATCTTTAAAGTCGGTATTCAAAATTAATCTCTTACATTATTGTTCTGGTAATTAAAATTACAAGGAACCTGTCCTACAAAAACTATGCTCTTCTTCTGATCCCTAACTGAAAACTGAAGATAGACCAGATGGCTCTGAGTTTTCAAATTAGACAACTGAATTTTTACTGAAGTCATTGTCATATCAGCACTTGGCACCACATTTTCAATAAAAGTACAGTTCCCACAAATGCATTGGTGCATCCCACAAGTTGCTGTGGTATGCTGGTTCCTACATGTTCCAAACCACATTAACAATTTTGAAAATCATAAGTATCTGAAAGAGAAATTCATATGTACCCAGTACTGGCAGTCCTCAGTACCTCAGAATCATAGTCTATCCTGTGCCACTGAGATTGGGAATATTCATGACTCTGTTGAAGATCAGGCATTTGCTAGGGATCCAAATGCTTCCTTTCTTCCCCTTGGTGGCCCATGCCTCAAACTAAGGTCTCTCAGCCTGCTTCAGGTATTCACCATATTCTTGCCCCTTCCAAGATCTCACAGAATGAGTGGTCACCTCTTGCTCCTCTTCTGGTGCTGGGTGAGCTCTATCGAAGAGCTCTGAGATTGCATTTAGGAACAGGTCATCCAGGACACTAAAATCTTCCCTTTTTTCAGCTACTCTGGCTTAGCCTGAGGGACTCTGCACAGGAGGCTGCAGCTATTACTAGAAGAAAGGGGCTTGGAGAACCCAGGGGGAAAAAATAATGGAATGATACTGGTAGTGGTGCCCTTTTCCTGCATGGCAATACTGTGCCTTTGAGATCAAGCTGTTAAGTTGTCACCCCAATGGAGATTCCCGGTGTAGCAATTTTACCAGTGCAAGAGAAAAATCACAGTTATGTAAGCAGGCCAGATAGCAGTCATTTCCACCTTGAGTTCTTCATGGGGTGACAGCTTAGGTATGCTCATGCTCCTTTTTCTCTCTGTGGGTGGTAAGGCCCAATTACATCAGTTTGCAGCTGTGCACATCTGCAGGCTGAGCAGTGAAGGATCTGCTGTCCTCGCCAGCTGTGCTTGTATTCATGCCTGAATTGTCATGGCTTCTCAATTACACTATTAAAGTTGTTCTTTCTGCTAAAGCAATAGAATTTTAGAAAAGACATGACACAAAGATGCATGAGTATAGATAGTGATGCTGCCACGATGTAGAGTCAGACTTATTCCCTATAGAATACATGCTACCACACACAGGACACTCACCCTGTGACTCTCCCAGTCATAGGTCAAATTCATATAATTTCCTAGCAACTCAATTCCTTAATTTACTTGCATATTAGCTTGCATATTAAGTATTAGTGAAATCAAACTAATATTATTAAAACAAATTTGGGGAATGCACCAAAAAATGCAGTAGCTTTTTTGTATTATTATGTATACGTAACTTTTACCTTGTATTATTTTTGCTTGTTTGTTCAGTTTCACTATGTGGAGATCTGTTTCCTTAACCCAGGTATTTACTGATTTACGTATATGCAAGAACTTTCACACTGGCCTTAAAAAGAATATTTCTTTGCCCCAAGTTCAGTGTTGTGTTGCAGTTTAGTGTCCCTTCTTCTGCAAATCTGTATGAAAACCTCAGGTCATTTCTTTCATGGTTTCCTGTTTAAAACATCCAACTCCAGAGGCTTCCTCAGAGATAATCTCTCAGAAATGGGAGTCTTGAAACATATCTTCACCTTTATCTGCCAAAGCAAAGCAACTGTCAGTCAGCCAAAAGTCCAGCAAAGAAAAAACAGAAACACAACTACAGAAAAACTATGCAAGTTATCTTTGCACAGGGAGGAGACTAGAATTTGGCTTTTGTACAGGTCAAAGGAGGCAGGGGAACTCAAAGGGAAGCTGCTAAAGAAAATGCTTTCATGGTCCTGGCTTCAGTACACTGCAAGAGATAAAGCAACTCCCTGGAGAGAGCTTCAGGTCCAGGGCAGTGGCACATGGTCCTTATCAAGACATTTGCAGAATTTAAATTCTTAGGTTTAGTGAAAAATACCACCTCATTCCATGAAATGGCTGAGTTAGAGATCATATAGTGATCAGACAGTGAAGCAGCTGTTCTACAAGGAACATATGTCAGAATATTGAATAAAAGTAGTTAAATAGAAAAAAAAACTTTTGTACAGTTTTGAGTTTTGGTGGGTTTTTTATGCATTCTACTTCATGGTTTTGTGCAGTTTCACTAATCCTTTTTTGCTTTAGCAGTTTTTTATGCCACTCCTGCTGATCAGAACCTTCATGATTGTTTGCAACTCAGTCTCTTTCAGCTAAATCCTTTTTCTCTAGGAAAACCATTCATATCCCTAATCTGTTTTTTCTCATTTACCTGTAAAATGGCTTGGATTCTTCCAATTATGATAATTGTTGTAAAAGTGAATCCTGGATCAGTGAGAACTGTATTCAGTGTTATTGTTAATATTCTGGTTGAGAATCTGATACTTTTTCATGTGCTCTGTTTACCATCACTCGAAATGAGTGGTGTCTTTACAGCCCTCCTGCGCTGATACTCCCTTGGCTCTTATTCCTGCTGCCTCGATTAAAAAACGTATTTGCAAATGTGTTTTGTACATCTTTACTTTTTAGATTGCTTATCACATTGCACCTGTAGTACCATTGCTATGCAGAAAACTGCCTCTTCCTCTAACTCAATACCCTCTGTTGATATCTGGATTAGATTCCTGTTGTGCATCAATCTTACAGAGATGCTGCTGCACTTGCTAAATTACCTCTGGCTTATGATAGCTATCTTCACAGCCTTCATGGTTTTGACTGTTTCGCTTTTATTAAAGCACTTTCATTAGAAGTAATGGGAGCCTCTTTTTTTTTTTTTTCTGTTGGCCATGGGTACAGAACAATGTTGGCTATGGGTGCCTAATAACATAGGATGGAAAGAACAACCTGAATCATTAAATTTCACCTCAAAGCTACTGCAAACCTTACCTTATATAGTAATCACTGTTATGCATATATTAAATTCTATCTTAAAAACATTCAGGTGGCTTGGACTTATCCCTGTCCTGTAGCTGATCCCCTTTTTGCAAAACTGCCCCTGAACATGATCAGAAACTGGTTCTCAGCTGAAGTTCTTTATGGGCAGTTGATACATCATTTGTGCCAACACTGCTTTTTAATCTAAATGTTTACCAAACCCTCCTGATCTTTTTCCTCCATTTCTTTATAGATGTCCTTTTTTTCCCCATCAGCCCTGGGTGAACAGTCCTGGCTTGTCTATCTAGCCTCCTTTCATAAATTAAGTTCTCAATGGCCTCAGTGTTCTTTGCAGCCTTCTCTTGCTCCCTTTCTAGTTTGAAAACACCTTTCAGAATGCATGTGAACAGAATAATAGACAGCCACTCAGATCTGGTCACAGAAAGGCTTTATCTCATACCTTCCCCTCATTGCTTCAGATGGTCTGTCTCTACCTCAGACCGTGGAGCAGATTGTCAAATCCAGCAGAGACCCATTTACCTCAAACCTGGCAAAGGAGGGGACAGCTACAACAGGTAACACAGGAGACGGCTGTAACCATACTTCTCTCCAGAGGCCCCAGCTTTCTCCCTTTGAGCTGCCTAATGGTGACCTCTCAACATGGTTCAGATGCATAGAAACAGCTGGATTAAGGCCTCTGCTCCCCACGCCAGATGTGTGGAGCACAGCTGGGATTGGCAAAGGTGTTGTGTCACAGCAGGATTTACCATACCTCACACTGCAATCTGGAGCCTGTGTAGTCCACAGTATATCAGGTTCACTATTTTGGCTCTTTAATCACTTTAATTAGAATGTTATTCATTTCATGCACCTTTTAGAAGTTGTATTCTTTTGGTTTTCCTCATATCTAACAAGTTGCCTGATTGCAGCTTTTTCTGAGGATGCTCTGCCAGTTCTCTGTTGCTCCATCACTGTGATTTATTTATCTGATGTCACAGAAGTGCTACACTTCTGCCTGCATGGACAATGTGGAAACAGTCACAGTCCAACAGCTTGGGAAATGGGTCTGATGAATAAAGAGGAAAGAGTGAAATGGTAGACCTAGATGAGATAAACTGGGCTGCAAAGGAAGATAACTGCCAATAGGTTTTGAGGTGGGTTTTTGTTTGGTTTTTTTGTTGTTGTTTTGTTGGATTTTGGGTTTCTGTGGGTTTTTTTTAGTTTTTTTGGTTTGGGTTTTTTTTAAGAATCATAGAATCAACTGGGTTGGCAGAGACCTCTGAGACCATCAAGTCCAACCCTTGATCCAGGATCACTGTGATCACCAGATCATGGCACTAAGTGCAGCATCCAATCTCATCTTAAAAACCTCCAGGGATGGTGAATCCACCACCTCTCTAGGCAGGCCATTACAATGCCTGATTACCTTCTCTGTAAAGAATTTCTTTCTTTCTAATGTCACCCCTGAGCCTCCTCTTCTCCAGACTAAACAACCCCAGCTCTCTCAGCCTCTCCTCATAGGACTTGTGTTCAAGTCCTTTCATCAGCCTTGTTGCTCTTCTCTCAACCCACTCCAGCACCTCAATATCTTTCCTGAACTGAAGGGCCCGGAACTGCACACAATACTCAATGTGTGGCCTCACCAGTGCTGAGCAGGGGAAGAATCACTTCCCTGGTCCTGCTGGCCACACTATTCCTGATACAGGCCACGATGCCATTGGCCTTCTTGGCCACCTGAGAACACTGCCGGCCTATGTTCAGTTTCCAATCAATCCAAACTCCCAGGTCCCTTTCTGCCTGGCTGCTCTCCAACCACTCTGTCCCCAGTTGATGAAGCAGATAACACAAATTCAGTGGTATATGGCCTTGAATGGAAAGGCAAATAATAGTACTGACGTAAAGGCCTGCCATCGAAAACATTAGCATTGAGCTTCAGAGGGCTGGGATTAAATAAAATATCTTTAAACTAGTACACATAGAAACATGGAGACATGGCAGGTCTCGAGGTGACTTAGTCACCAGTAGAAGGGATTCCTAATGGTTATATTTTTTTTCAGGCGAGGGTAACAAGTCCTTACATATCTTTAGTTTTTGTTGCTCTGTGGCTAAACTGTCATCCAGCCAGGTTTCCTGGTGTCTCACAGCCAAGATGGTTTCTTATACAAAGAAGAGGAAGATTGTTTTAATTACTAATCTATTAATTTGCTTATGAAGGAAGGTGTTGATTTGAAAAGTAACCTCTTAACCCTTCATGCATGTTTGAGTCATCCTGTCTGACTGATTCCTCAGTCTATAATACCCCTGGTGTGAACACTTTTCTCTGTTTTGTGGTAGTTCAATCCTGAGATTACATTTTGGCAGCAATCTGGTTATTGTATCCCAGTGCACTATCCAGACCAACTGAACTGGGTCCAGTTCACTCTGTGCTGTTACTGATGAGGAATGTTTCAGTGGTTTGGGTGGCCCTGTGCAGCTGGGAGAGAGAAAGATGTACTCTGAAACCAACATGAGCTATGTTTACGTCTGTAAATGGTGTCAGAGACACCTTCTCTATTTTATCAAGTGTCTTCACTACTCCAGTCACAAGCCTATAGAGTACCATGGGGAAGGTACTGGACTTTTACCCCATTCCCAACCTTGTGTGTAAGCATAACCATTGCCCACCCACTGGCAGTGCGCTAGTCCTACATTTCATTTTACATCTCTTCCTCTTCAGAGAGGGGCTCCAATATCAGTAATGCTGTTGCTCCCTGTTTGTTGTTTTTTTTCCAGCAGTGAGATCGTGTGCTACTCCTATATATGTTTTTTAGATTGATCATTGATGGAAGTTTGTTTTCTTGCTGTTATTTACTTAGAACTCAGTACAAAAGACACAGATAACAAGATCATCTAGAGCCATGAAGCTTCTTCATGCAGCTTGAGTTCACCAAGGACTGCTTGTAGGACAAGAAAATTGTCTTTAGGCTCTGAAAAATCACAAGTGATGTCAGGGCTCATCTGCAATGTCTTTCAGTGCAAAATCTTTATCAAATGTTGTGAAAGATAGTTTCTCCTTCCAGCTGTTACCAGTCATCTCAGGTTTGTGTGGTGCTGTTGTTCTTCACCTGGTGCTTCAGTCTGGAATAGGGATCACTTTTCCCTTCAGCAGTTTAAAAATGGCAGATCTCAGCTTAGCAGGCTGTCCCCACGGTTTGCCATGTCCCCACGCTGGGGTTCTATCAGCACTGGTAAAATTTGTGCTCTTGTTTGAGACTGGGTTTCTGAACATGCAGTAACGCTCCAAACACTAGGTGTCTTCCTCCCAGCCAGGATAATCTAGTGATATGGTAGTGGAAAGCAGTAGCCACGCCTAAAGACTCACCTTTGCCAAACCATGGGATCATGCCAGTGTGTGTGTACCTGAGTTAGCTCTGAGAGTAGAAATAGGGCCAGGTATGTGGAGTGCCAGTATTACTTCCCAAACTATATCCCAGCTGCCCCTCACTGATTTAAAGATACGCCCATTCCCCAGGGCAGTTTCAAAAAACAAATTCTTCATTGCAGCATCACTGGAGCCAAAAACAAGCAGTCATGAGCTGCTTCAAAACAGAGGGAGCTTGGGTGCTGGTGGTCAGTCCAGCTTCTCTCAGGAAGACCTAGAAGGGATTGTGAAGAGTGGATAGAAAAGAGAGAGAAATAAATGTTGGCAGACAAGGAAAAAATTGTGGAAAAGAAAGGGAAAGAAGAGTGAAAGAGTTTCTGCCTTGCTGCCTGCTCTGCGGGTGGTAGGTAGTTATCTGTGTATGTGTGACTGGGATATAGATATGAGAAAGAAGAGTGTCCTAAAGAATTGGGGAAGAGGTTTCACTGATCATTTATTTTTATAGTCTATCAGCATTTTCCCTAAAGTCAGGATAATTTGGAGAGCTTATAGTTGCTTCATAGACAGACTCCCAAGCTTCCAATTACAGTCCCATTCCCCTTCAGAACAGGAGAGTTTCTGTCCTCTCTTTTCTATGCTCACAACGAAGTGTGATTTTTCAAGGGTCCAAGTTTGTATTCCTTGAACAGAACAATAGTTTTTATTGTTACATACTCTGGCCATGCTTCTTCTGCAAACACCCTAGCTTTTAAACACAGCATGTCTGGTTTATTTTGGCTTCCTTTCTCTTTCTATCCAACATATTAGGAAAACAGGCATGCATGTCCATTCCACTCTGTATTGACAGCATACTGATCTGTGCCATTTTACACCTTCTGGAAGTTTTGTTCACTTTAAAACTACAAAAAGCTTTGTTTCCCTACAGTATTGTCCCAGTTTTCTCATTAACAGTGGCAGAGGTCTTCCAAACCCAATGCAATTCCTGTGACAAGACCTCAGGTCTAACTACTTGCATGAGTGTTTCCTGAGCGGCAGCCTGCCCACAGAGAGCCCTGCTGCCTCCTCAGTCCTGCTGATGGGGTACCACCAAATCCAGTTGAATTCCAGCATTTGAAAACCGCTGACAATTAGAGCAGCATCACCTCCATGCAACTGTGTATGTTTTGTGTGCCTCTGTAAATTTTTCCAGCTCACTCCTGTCTCTGCTTCAGGTCTGTAACACTGGCACTCAAAAAATTTAATGATTGATAGATCAAGATAGATTTATTTTTATTTTTTTTTTAGTTATTAAAGTGTGTAAAGTTTTGAAAGAATGCAGTCAGTTGCCTTATTTTGTGCAAATGCAGTTTTTCACATGGAAGAAAGAGGATTAGTCATTTGAATGCTGACATTTGAGTCATGTTATGTTGCAAAGAGTCTTTTTCCCTTAGATACAGTGACTACACAATTACCTATTGCTCTGACCATCAAAATCTACCAATTGTAAAAATGTCTTAATATACGGATTTGCTTGCAGAGGTAGTCAAATTGGGATTTTGTCAGTATGGGTAGTCTCAGAACTGTATTTTGCAGCTGCCGAGCATTCTCTGAATGCAACAAGGTTTCAGAAATAGACCCATTAAGAGCATTGCTTTCCCTGATATTTAACCTTCTTTTTAGGATATTATCGCACCTGTGTAACAGCCCTCAAAAGGGAAGTAATTACAAAGGGAGAAATTTGCTTCTTCTGTTATTTTTCTCCTTTGACACTATCCCCATGCAGAGAGTTCATGGCTGAGCTCTGTCCTCCAGCAGAAAGAAAAATTTCCTTTGTGCTTCCAGTCCTCTCACCTGATAGAGCTGAGCACTCAACATCTCCTTCCTGTTCCAAGACAAACTGTCAGGTTTGTTTTCAAAAACCTGACATCTTGTTCACCTGTCTAGAAAATGGAGTTAGAAGTTGTACAAGTCTTAAGTAAAGAGATTAATATCTTAACCCTGTCTTGAAACTTAATAATCACTAATTGCTGCTGTTTTGGGTGATCAAACTAAGTGTTTTACTCTTCCCTTATTGTGTTCAATTTTAGTGGAAAGATTTGCAATTAGAAGTCAGCATTTGCCAAAGAAACCACAAAGTCACCAGTTACTTCTATTTGTGAAATCACAGAATAACAGTAGAATCTTACCTATGCTGACTAGAGAGGATTGACATATGTCAGCACCATTGTGACAGGCATGACAGCAGTATCAGGCTGAGAAAACTTTTGAATTGTGAAAGGAGATGCCTTGGAAACCATTGAGATTTAGGAATAGATGTCCATTAATTAATCATTGGCATTTGAACATTACAGTAATTTGCTTTTCCATAGAGAACTTGAGAAAACTTACAACAGACTAACTGGATCCCAAGTCCAGCTGAGATAGAAATTGCCTCAGTTCTGCTTCAGTGAGTGTAGCAATGATGATTTATGCCATCTGAGCATTTGAGTTCATGTTGCTGCTTGTAACCATGGTGAGAAAGGTATATTCCAGTGAACTGAATAACATAGCCTGCTGGAGTTTAATTATTTTTCTTTTTCTACCTCCTCACTTTCTCTTTGTCTCATTAATGTTACAAGCAACAGCAAGAGTTGAAAAACGTATAGAAATCAGAAATCAGATACAATATTTTATAAGTAGTTTTTACAAACTTGCACTTGCTGAACAACTACAAGATGGTATGTTTGTCTGCAAATGTTTTGTTAAATTCCAGGAAATATTACCTACTTCTTTGTCAAAAAATCAAATCTTAGATTCATTTTCCAGTGTGAATATGATTTAATCCTGATGTTTCTGATGACTGCTCCTCTCTTCTTATCTTGGCTTCTTCAGATGCAAATTGGAAAATGTATGCATTCCTTGTGTAATACTGAGACCTGTTTTGGTACCTAAGTTCACTGTGTTTTAATTAATTCTTAGGAAACATACGAAGCAGTCACATTTTTCTTGAAACAATGGAGAATAATGCTCAGATTAAAATTATGGCATCCATTTTCTGGACACACCGAAAACAGTCAAACAAGCAGTTAATACTGAAGTATTTGTGTCTTGGTTATGTGTTTGCAGAATGTTGCAAATTATTTATCATTCAATTAGGGAGCTAAACAGAAAGAAATCATGGGGAATACTTTGGGTCTACCTTGAAAAAAAAGAAAGTGGTAAAATGTAGTGAAATTAAATCTTTTATTAGATCCATAGACTTAGAATTTATTTCATTTTCAGTAGTGCTGGAAAGCAAGCAAAGTGAAACAGAGTTTGCTTGCTTATAGTCATGTGCAGATGATTTTGCCGATTTTACCACAACAGAATTGATTTGTTCTTTGTCAGGGACAGCCGAGAGAAGAGTCATCTTTGCAACTTTTCTACTTGCATTTAGTTGAGCTTCATTTTAAGAGTGTCTCTAATCTTTGGTTTTAAATCCTAACAACCAATTGAAAGAATATTTTAAAGAAGTTGCAAGCCAAAAATAGCAATTCTATTGCTGACACTACCTCCCCTTCCCATACAACTCTGGCAAATATTTCCTTTCTTCTCTTTTTCCTCTTATCCAACCACGTCCTCCAACAGGACCAGAGGCTGGGATCTGAAAGTACACAGGAAGGCAGCTGGGGAGAGAGGAGATAAAAGCATTTTAGATTTGGAGAGGCAGAGATGTTTTCTCTTGTTCCTTATATACTTTCTAAGCATCCTGTCTGAATTAGGGGGAAAAGACATGGCATCTGCCAACCAGACTTAATGTCTTTTAAACTGGTATCCTTTTCCTAATCTGATATTTGGAAAACTGGAATGCCAAGTGATAGTCCTGAAGTGTCATTTCAAAAGAATATCTGACACAATTTCTTTGGAAACTTTAGAACTACACGTCTAGAATTTTCTAGAGATAAATAAATGATCTCCTATTTTTTACTCAGTTTACAGAACCAATCTGACCTGTACTGATTCAATCACAGAAGTGCCTTTTTTTAACAAAACTGATTGTCTGCAGCCTGCTCTAATGCTTTGTGAGATTCCAAATACCATCCGCAACTTTCCAGGCATTGACTTACATCTTGATAAATGGTGTTTTTCAATTCATGTGAACTGGATTTTGCTCTTGTTTACACCCAGCAGTATAGAGCAGCTCCTATTGTCCATTGTTCCCTATGTACTCTCAGAAAACCTGTTTGTTTCTGGAAGCCTTCTCTTCAAGGAATGTGACGCAGAGCACAGATAAAAACTCAAGCATCTGTTAAGATGATTGGCATTATCCTGACAGCAGTGTAGAAATTATCTGCTTAGGAAGGCAGGCAGGCACAGCCAAACAAAATCAACAGCAGCTTCAATTTGCCATGGGTATGATAAAGCATATGCTTTAATTCCAGGAGACTGCGCAAAGCTTGCTGCTCATTTCTGTGAATCGTATTCCTGGCAGGCACGCACACACTGATTCTTTCAGCAGGATCTGACACTTATATAGGTGCTAAGCTCCAACATAATTTTGAGGTTAATAGCATGGATAAAGACAAAGAAAACCAGAGTTCTTCAAATATTAGTCTTTTCTTGGGAGCTTTAGGAAAGCTGGTGCTTGACAGACTTCAAGTGTCAATGCTTCATTTCTGAATGAATATCAGTCCTGAGCAGTAAGGGAAAGTATCCCCAGTCATCAACACTATATAAGGGAGCACTAAGAAAATTCTTGATGTTTTTCTACTTTAAGCTTTGACCTGACCTGACCCTGCTTAATTTTAAAATCTATCAAGCATAGTCTGGAATTACTTTTCCCGTAGCTAAGAGCTGAATGCATATTGAATGCTTTAGGCCTCTACTATCAATGTGGCTCTGTTGTTCAAAGATAAATTTTTCTCTTTGTTTTTTCACATAGCTGATTTTGTCTTGGCATCCCTAAAAATACTTCTGTAGGGAAAAACTGCTGACTACTGACATCCTATGTGTTTTTTGTATTTCTCACTGAAGTATGTTTTAATAAGGTACTGAAAATCTTCACTGGTGTTTCCTGAAAGGCAGCACTGTGTTCCTGCACTGCTAGGTTTTTTCTCATTATTCCTTATTGCTGGCTAGATTCAACAATATAATCTTCCTGAAAGAGACCAGCTGTTACTGTTCCTTCCAATCTATACTCCTCCAGTGGTTTATCTTCAGTTTTTGTTATGCAAAATGCAAAAGATTCTTTTAGATGCTTTCAGCAAATACAAGTGTCGAATTTCCTAAGCATCAGAAAGCAAAAATAGCTGTGGAGAATCTTCTGCAGGACCCCAGTACCCAGCACTTTCATAAAACAAAGATGACTGGCATGCAAACCAGGGAAAGACTCTGTCTCATCACTGATGTTTCTCCACAGGCTGCACAGGGATATCAGGTTGATACTTTGATAGATTGCAATCTGTTTTCAGCAGCTGACCCAGACATAACATCATCATTTCCTGATTATATTGATATGTGTTTCTATTATTTGCTTATTTTGCACCTTGAGAAACAATTCCTTTTTGTTGTTAAACTGTAAACAGCATAGCAAGGCCTCATATTAAATCATAATTATTTACCATGCTGTTCACGCACCTTTGTCCCTTGGGAATGTGGTGACGTGAATTTACAGGAAGATCGGGGTATTTCTCACCAACAGTTTCCTGTTATTGGTATGCTTTTGTTTAGTTGTGATCTTTTTTTTACT
>JAWWEW010000088.1:55160810-55181794 GCA_035583185.1 Anabacerthia variegaticeps | reverse complement strand
ATAAACAGGCATATGACATTAATCACAGTCCTTGGGTATGGTATTGGAAGCCTTACAAATACTTTCGATGTGGCATTGTGAACTAGGTTTGGATCTTTCAAAAACACCAATGACAGGTACTTGCTCCCCTATTCTGATAAATGATTCCAATAATTCTTAAAAATTCTTTTGTGACTGTGTTCCTTTTTAGAAGCCAGAAGGGTTCAAAAGTTTATGAAGACAACCTTGGACGGTTTGGATCTGTGAGTGTAGATTTGCGTAACTGGGCTAAGTTTTTGTTTGAGAGAAAACATGGATCACATAAGAGATACAGAGGTAATTCAAAAATTCAGAGTCCTTTCAACAAATTCTATCAAACATTGCCAAAAAATGTTTTCTTCAATATATGAAGCCTATATTCTTTCTGGGGAAAAACAAAACAAACAAAAAAACCAAAACAATCAGTTTCTAAATTGTATGCATCAGCACCATTACCAGGGTAGTGATCTAACACATCTAACATGTATCTCTTTTCTCTTTTGCAGTGATTTTGGTTATGGTACTTTTATGTCTGTCTCTGTGGATATGTGGTACACTCCTAGCCAATGACCTTTGCATAATATCTTGATTTTGCAATAAGGAGCTGCAGTGGAACAACCCAGAATATTAATGTCAAACCAAACTTTGAGAAGTTTAGATTTTTTTTCTTCCAAAGCACTGTAGAAATATTGCTGTAAAAAGGCAAAATGGCATCATGCGCCAGAGAACCCACACCAGGACGACCACCAAGACACAGATCTGTTGGCTAAAAAAAACCATTAAAATAAGCTGACAAGTAATGTAGTAGCTATTCAGGTTCATTGCCAAATTTTCAGAGTTTAATATTTTTGTTTCATTATTGTTTAATGGTGTCTTTCTTAGAAACTGTGCTGTAGAATTTTGAGCAAAATTTCAGAGTCAAACCTACATGTCCACAACCTATTTGTGGCTGCAGAATTATTGTGTTTGGAACTTAGCGTTCTGCTTTCAGTATATGACACGGTTGTTTTTCTCCATTTCTGCTGTTAGCATTAAGGGCTAAGAATCAGTCAACAAAAATTATAGGTGATATAATATTAATAAAAATCACAGAATCAGAGAATTTGGGTTTCAAAGGCAACTTAGAGATGATCTAGTTCCAACCACCCCTGCCACAGACAGGGACACCTTCCACTAGGTCAGGTTGCTTAGATTTGCATCCAACCTGGCCTTGCACACTGGCAGGGGTGGGACATCCACAGCTCCTCTGGGCAACTTGTTCCAGTGCATCACCATCCTCACAGTAAATAATTTCTTCCTAATATCTAATCTAAACATACTATTGTTTTGAATACTATTGTTTTGAATCCATGCCTTCTTGCTCTGTCACTTCATGCTCTTGTAAATAGTCTCTTCCATGGTATGTAATTTCAGAGAGATTTTTAATTATCTTCTTCTTTTGGAGTATTTAACTTCTGAATAGCATGTAGATGTTTTATGATTTCCTAAAATACTTAATTGTTCCTTTCCAAGAAAGCCAAATAATCTAAAAAGTTTCTCGATGGCCATGTAGAGTTCTGCTCCCACAGGATTTCTGTGAATTTGTCCTGATGGGTAAGATCAGCCACATGAGATCTGGCTGTTTTTCCAATGAGGAAATTCTAAGAATTCTCAGGTTTTTCTGTTGTTCTATTGACATTCCATTCTCAGGACTCCCAGACCTTGAAAGCAATTTTCTGATTCCATTACTGAATCAGAGACATTTGATCCTGACACCATCAGTTTAAGAATTCCCAACCAAGGCAAAATACCTTTTTTCTTTGGGGGGGAAAAAAAAAAAACAACAAAACCCACAGCTTTTAGATTAAGCAGACCATAATAAAGCTTTCTTATTTTGTTCTTTAAGCACCTTCATCCCTCAAACCATAAAAGCATGCAGTCCTCCCCAGTCAAGTTCTTTCCATTTGAAGTGAAGCTCAATACTGACAGAAGAAATCCCAATCACATCAACAAGCTTATCTCCCTTGATATAACCCTTGAAGGACTTGGGTGCTAGGTTCTTTCCCAGCACACAGTCTTCTAGACTCCTTAATCTAAAGTTCTGAAGCCTTTGTCTTTTTTTTCAATCACGCAACCTCTTTAGCAGCACCTGTTGGGATGTCAACTCTGAGCTGTGTACCCCTACACTGTCATACAGCTGATGTATCCTTTCACAGGCTGCCACAGCCAACTGACCTGGTGAAGATGAAATCACTTAAAATGTTTTAGAAATAAGGAAATTCCTAATTCCCTAGTCATATCCACAGCTACACTCTGAAGGAATGGAGTTTTAACATAGTTCTTCCTTCCTCAGTAAGGGTTTAACATAGGGATTTGGATCTTCTATTTAAGTACTAGACAGAATGCAAGGAAGTCAAAAGTACATTTTATCCAAGATGTTTCAGGCTTTTTATTTCTTCTGGTTTGGTGTTTGGCATCAGTCCTCACTATAGAGGAAGAGAAAGGGCCTGTCATTTCTCTGAGCACACAGAGGAACCCAGTATGCAGTGGGCAGTGCTCTCTCTACAGATTGCCACCGGGTTGTGCCATGAATGCTCTGAGGGCTCAGCCACAGTTACAAAGAAGGGCAGACACATGCCGCCTTTGAGAGGCAGAATGCAGACACAGGTCAACCTTAGCTGAGCCTATACACTGTCTTAGATACCAAAACAAGATATCAGTTTAGTAATTAAAATGTACACAGATGGATTTTAGATATGCAAATGCAAATAGGAGAAATCTGCATGTCTCTTATCTGCTGTTTTGTTTGCAGAGAGCAGCATCCCTTAGTACAAAAATTGGACTGAACTGAAGGTAAATTTAGGCTGGAGTTAGACGTGAGAGCCAAGTACAAATACCAGAGTTACCACCTTGCTCAGAAAGGCTCTCAAAGCTTTTGGCAAATGTTGCCCTGGAGAGAGCCTAGTGTCACTGAGACACTGCTCAAACACAACACAAAAATAGAGAAGGGGAACTCCAGGGACAGAATCACAGGTCCCCAGAAAAGGTCTCCAGGAGATCCAGCTGTCTTGAGTGTTCAAATCTGGCATTTCCAAACAATTTTAAGCTACCTTTTACCTAAGAAAGGGTAACAGTTGTAGTAGAGTCCACGTCCTGGAGACATTTAGCTGTGGTGATGGCCTCTGATGACTTACTTAGCTAATGTGAGCTGAGTCATAGCACTCAGGACAGTCACAGAAAAATGGGAGTGTTTCTGCACAAACAGTGCCTCCATTTATTCCAGAGGTGATTACAGTGTCCCACACCTCTGAGATGCTCTCACTCACATCTCACATAGGGAGATTGCCAAGTGTTTTTAAAGTTGCACAATTGAGTAGAGCTTACGATATTATTTATATTCTTAAATTTATGTACACCAGTCAGAAAGCTCATCCCATGGGAGAACAGAGCTCACAGCCATTGAGATCTACCACAGAGAACAGATTTTTAAAACATAAAGCCCTACTATCTTTCCTCTTGAAAAATATTTACTCTTTCTTTTCCTAAGCTGTGTTTTTCCCTGACATTTTTCAAATATTGGTGCCAATGTCATTTTACAATGATTTTTGGCTCAGAGTACAGTATATTAAACTATTCCTCTCCACACAAAACAAACAAATGAAAAGAGAAACAGAAAATCCTTTATTTGTTGTCTTTTTTTCTCAGAATTATATAGTTACTCATTGTTACAATAACCAAAGATCACTCACAAATGTTACCAACAATATTCTGGGGTAAATGAGAAATTATACAGATGTCCCTTAATAGTTTTAATTTTAAGAAAATTCAAACATAATATGTTATCATAGCAATAGACACTGATTTGACTTATAGAACTTCATTTTAAAGGACAAAGTGCCTATTTGCACTTATGGTGCCCTATGGTGTGACATTACTTTTTATCTGGGTTTCACAAAAAATTTAGCTAGCTGTAATTATAAAAAATAAAAAAAAAAGGTTAAATAGTATCCAAACCTACAATGTTCCAAAAGCAATTTCTGTCTTTTTTAAGGAAATAAAACCAACAAAATAATTCTTTAAATGTCCAGGTTGTATCATTACTCAATTCTTTATTTGATCCCACCTATTTTCTTCCATTGCACTTTTTACTTTCCAGATTCCATCCAGTAAAAATCCTATTTAAATAAGAGATTTTAGTCATTATGATCTAAGCAACACATTTTCAGTCAAGCTGGTGGTCTACAAGTACAATCCCAGTTAAGTTTACATAGGTAGAGAAATTATTTCTTTCTTAACAAGAAGGGAGAAGAGCACTTGGCTATTTCCCTTGGAAGTGGGGTTCTTTGACATCATGATTTGAACAAACTTCCACTCCACACTGGGATGGTGCATCATGGTAATGTTGGCTGTGAGCCTGAAGAAAATGGCCAATAAAAACCTTAGTGGGTATGCAGTTATTCCAGAAAAAGAGTATCCTATCAGTGGAGCCTATTCAACTCTGAACTGGTTTGGGCAACAACAACAAAAGTACTCTCTTGCTCAGGTGAAGAAACAGTTGATGCTGATGAAGGTTGCCAGTGTTGCTACAACAGTCTTTTACATGCAGCCCAACAGTGTGGGTGCACCATGTGCTGCTGGTGCTGCACAGCTGCAGAGATGATGTGTGAGCTGTGAGGGATGCACACGGCCCAGCCAGTTCAGCAATGCTTGTTTTGTCTAAAGACATGTTTTCAGATTGGCAGCAGGAGGCACAGAATTCAAAAGGACTTTCCAGCTAGCTGCCAGGCTGCTTCCCCTTAGCGGTCCTCAATCCCTTAACCCATACACAAAAGAGTGTTACTGGTTGTGTTCACCCCTCAGAGGTGGCATCTCCTGGCTAGGGCACAACTTGATAGGGAGGATGAGCGACTTCTCTCTTACTGTGTGTAACTTTATGGTTTACTCTTTGCTTTTGACTTATGTTTGCTTGGTTTTATTTCTTCCTAGAAATTTTGTGTGTATGTGAATTCAGTGGCAAAGCATAAAGAGATTTGCTGTACCATTCATAGTGAGTGTCTGAGTTTAAACAAGATTTCTGCCTTTTTTTGAAATGTTCTTTATTAGTAATAGACTATTTCTCAAATATGGCTTTTGACTGAGTCATTTATTTCAAACAAGAAGACGGCACCCTGTGGCTGATGAAAACATTTGAAAGTGCTAAGTGTACAGATCAGAAAGAAAAATATTTACCTTTCATGAAGGCATGATGGCATGGAAAAGATTCTGAAGACATTTTCAGCTGCTGCTTGGAAACTTGGCACCATGGCCACAGGACTCATTCTTGCAGTCTTTACGCCACTTGTACAAAATCACACTTGCCCTTCTGTAAGCACTTACTGGGGAAGCACTGAAGAAACACTCATTCATCCTCAAGGGGAAAAATCTTAAGGCATAGGCTTGGGTTTTAGAGTGATTTCCAACATCGCAAGAATTAGTAGGAGACCTAAGTCTGTTTCCAGCTCTTCTCCATTCAGTGAGTAAACCTGGCTATGTTGCATTAATACTTTGGGTCTCAATTTCTTCCTTTTTAAACAGGAAAGGGAAATGTGCTTTAGAGATAAGGATCTGATCATTATACAAGGGGTAAATATGGCTATTACTTTTTATTGCAAGTGTAGGACACAGTCATTACACTACAGTGTTAAAAGCTCCACAGAGCTCAGCACTATTTCTGCTATTTTTTTTTCTGTTTTCTTTTTCACATGTTCCAGATCATGGAAGGAGACTTACCTTATCAAGAAGAACTGGACAGAAATAATATAAAGAATAAACTTTATTAATATAATTAAAGAAAATTATTAAAACCTGTGGTGTGGGAAAGGGAATAGATAATCAGTTTTAGAATTAGAAATCATTTTGTCTTACAAAATTGGTGGAGAATGAAGCATCCTTTGTCTGCCAAAATATCTCTAACTGCAGCCTAGAAAAGTATCTGTGGTGATAAAAATATATAGAAGAACTTTTTTTAATAAGAATTAGAAAAAATTCAGTCAGGAAGAAACAAATTAGCCTAGCAGAGAGGCTGAATATACTTTAGGCCAACAAGAGGCAAGAAGAGAACACTAATAGGAGCTCAAAGAGCTACCTTAATAGAGACTGCAGTGATACATAGCATATCATAGAATCATGGAGTGGTTTGGTTTGGAAGGAAACCTAAAGATTACCTAGTTCCAACCCTTCTGCCATGGGCAGGGACACCTTTCACTACACCAAATTACTCCAAGCTCCATCCAACCTGGCCTTGAACACTTCAGGGATGGGACATCCACAGCTTCTCTGGGCAACCTGAACACTGCCCATATTTAAGGCTACACTGCTAGTCTGATTTTACTTCTGTGTAACTCATTCCTTAGAGTCATAGAGGGAATATCAGGGATACTGAACATAGGTTGTGAATTACAGGTGTGATACATCACTATGGATGTCAACTATACCCAACATTTAGAGTATGCATGTTTGCATATGTGTTTCCTTACTGCCTGGGTTTATATGTGTGTGCTTTTCTCAAACCAGCATGGGTTTACTCAGCCCTGTGAGGGACTGGGACGACTTTGTACTTTACTCTGTAGGCTCACAGGAAGACATGGTCTTTGTCCCAAAGCATTTTAATGTCTACCTAGAAACAATGGCATGAATCAAAAGGAGGGAAGCAGAGAGGGAAAGGGACAATGAGGTCTCAAAGTTACGTGAGTTAACTCCACATACAATGGAATTGACCTGAATCATCTGAAAGACTCCACGGGTAAACAGCTTTGCTGTCCTGGTATGTGTCTGAGCGGCTAGTGCTTTTACACAGCTTTGGTGGTCTGTCTATTCAGTTTTTGTTCAGATGTACAGGATTTTGTTTGCTTTGTAGGAGGCACAAGCCTGGTTTTGAGGAGGGAAGCATGACTTCTACATTTTCACACCACTGCAATGGGTTTGGGAATTAATACCTAGGATATACAACGTTTTTTACAGCATGTCTGAGGACTATAACAGGAACTGATACTGGTGATATCTGTTCTTCTGGACTTTTCTTCTTCTACAGTCCCAGCAGTTCTAGAGAGACATGTGGGCAGTGGCTGTGGAGAGAATCTTACTATGATTTAATGTATGTTCCTTGGTAAAAAAATAAAATTTAATTACAGATGAGAGCATCATTCATGTGCACCATCTGTCTTACTTACAAACATACTGATGTGATAAAATGCTGTTTCCCAAAATACCTGTTTGAATAAAAATATTTTCTCATGAGTCTCTCTGAAGAAACAGTTGGGAAGATGCACAAGCCTGCTAGAAGCAAAGATTTATCCAGAGACAAAGGAAACATTAAGACTGTTGTGCAAACTTGCACAGCTGTGAGAATAAATAAACTGTAGCAGTAGCTATCTCATGCTCAGAGCTTCATTAAATTCATTAGGCTCTAGAATACAGAGAAAGTGCACACACTGCACCATAATCAAGTTTCCCTCTACCATGTCATAGCAAGTAGAAATCAAACTAATAGACATCATTCTTCTTATGAAACCACGGGGTACTTGAAGGCTGGCCTTGAAAACGTTTCAAAAGCACTCCATGAAAGAGGATGATACATTATGTAGATCCCTAATTCAGTACCTGCAGTAGCTGGCAGTAGCCTTTGCTTTGGCACAGAGTTCCAGTGGGGTCCTGGGTGGGAACCTTAGCCTCCTCTTGCCTCTGCTTGCTGCATTCAAATTGTAGTGCTTTTCTGTCTATGAGTGAAGCCAGGGGGAACACACCAAGAACTGCAAGATGCTCAAGAAAAGGTAGGGGAAGCACCACCGAGTGTCAAAAGGTTTTTATTAAACAGAGGATTCCCCATTGTTCTTTACAGAAGAAAAATATTCCTGCCTGTTTGGTGCAGGATTCAGCTAAGATTCTATAGAAATTGCATCTGAGCTTTTTAGAGCACAAAATCTACAGGTAGCTCATCTACTATTCCTCCATATGTGAGTACTGCCTGTTGATCTCCAAACGCTTCTGTCTTCTTTCTTATTAAGAGTGCTATTTATAGCCCCTCTGGCTGCATTCCACCTGAAGGTCACATTGTTTACACAGAGTGAGGATATATTGTGGGGGTTTTTAAAATAGAAAGCACATTTTTTGATTCATAAAAAAAAGCCCACGCCAATTCTTTTCCCTGTACAAGATAATGGACAGACCTTACTTCTCACTCACGAAAGAAACCTGGCTGCAAATCCAGTGCATTCCAAAGAGCAGAGATGGCTGAAAAATTGGTAAAGTACAGTCAGGGTGTTCAATGCTTGCAGGAAAGTAAAAAACATCCAAGTAATAAACACAAATAAATACAGTTTAATGCAACAGCATTTATCTCCATTGAATGCTTAACCCAGGCTTTATGTTTGTTTTTTCTTGCAGCAACTCATGCTCTGCTATGATACAGCCTATGAAGTCCTGCACAATTTCATACTCCTCAGACTCCTCAGTGCTACTGTTCCCATTATTTATTTTCCAGTCACAAAATTTTGTCTATTTCCTTCATTAGAAGCAAGATTAAGTCAAAGGTTTTCAGGCTCTAGAAACCCAAACAGGAAAGGAAAATGGCAGACACTGTATAAAACAAAAATGTCAGTTTAGGTGCATCTATTATGTTTTGTATCTTTTCACCAAATTCCACATGTAATACAGAAGTAATTCACTTCCTGGTGGCCTAAATATGACATGATCCCTTCCTTCTTGCTTTTTAATTCTTCATCATTCTTTGCTTTAACAAAACAAGGAGAAAAATATCACAAAGAACTAGTCTCAGCATTCAAAAGTTTAAAAACATACATAAATAAAATGAGCCATTTTAGAATTTTGATGATTCAGTAGTTTGCAGGATAAAAGCTCATGGAACATGCAGAAACTTACACGTGGGACCAGATTGTTTACATCAATCAACCAAGAGACCTATTTTTGGCACTCTGTTTTGTTCCTAAGAAATTAAGTGTCCTGAGAAAGAACTCTTATCCAGTGTATGGTAAGAGAAGACAGTGTATGGCCAGTGATCTGATTATAGGTTCAAGCTTAATTGGAGAAATAAGGTCTTTAGCCTCTCCACTCCTGTTAATTCCAGCCACTGCCACGTCATGCAGTTATGGCAGTACAGCCTGCCCCCAAAATGCAGCCTTTCAACAGCCTTTAAGCTTGATCTCTTCCTTCCATTGCTGAGATTCCTGCAAAGTCAATAGCCTAAGGAAAAGGAAAAAAAAAGGTTTTAAAAAATTGTTTCAGATAAAGTGACTGGAAAGGGTTTCTGAATATCCACCACCCTCTGAAGGTGTGCAGAGAGTTGGGGTCAGAGAGGGGCGTACTGCCCAGACATTTGGCGAGGGTGGCAAGTCCCTTCCAGTATGTGAATGGAACATGCAAGCCTTCCAGGGCCTGAAGGGAGCCTACAAGAAAGATGGAGACAAACTCTTTACAACGGGATGTAGTGGCAGGACAAGGGGGAACAGTTTTAAACTGAAAGAGGATAAGTTTAGATTAGATGTTTGGAAGAAATTCTTTACTGTGAGGGTGGTGAGGCACTGGAACGGGTTGCCCTGAAAAGTTGTGAATACTTAATCCCTAGAAGTGTTCAAGACCATCTTGGAAGGGACTCTGAGCAACCTGGTCTTAGTGGAAGGTGTCCCTGCCTGTGGCAGGTTTGGAAATAAGTAGGTTTTGAGTTCCCTTCCAACACAAGCCATTCTATGATTCTATGATTATATGATTCTATGAAGAGAGCAGATGCAAACCCTGTAATTGAATTTTCTGATCTGCTGTGAACACCTGGGAGGCTTAAATAGCTCACATCAGAGAATGAGCTCTGTGAGCCCAGGCTTTAAGTTGGGATGGGACTTCTTTAAAAATCACTTGACATCATAGAAAACCAAGGGTTTCAGAGAATTTCTCCTATCTCAGACTAAAAGAATGAGAAGCTGCAGGTGCACCAACAGTTTTTGAAGTGATTAAATTGGGGTCTGCCCAGCAGATCTATTCACTGATGAGTCTTTCAGCACAGCATGAGCCTCTCTGCTACCTACACTGGTAGATGCTTCCCAGAAAAGTCCTCTGGCTTGTTGTTATGATAGATCTGGTCACTGGAAATATCCAGCAGATCCTAACGAGGACACAAGAAAAAGACCAGCAGTTTGCATTAGAGAACTAAGGGTCATTGTGAAAAGCCTATTGGGCTAGAAGGATATCCAGCCTGACCGAATATGTCCTTTATCCTCCTTAGGTTGTGTTTTTCACTGCAGCAATGAAAGATGGCTTTATCTTACCAAGTGCAAGGGTTGAGATCAACTGCCCTGTACTTCATATGTGAAATCAGGTTCCAGGTGCCCCGGTATTTGACCCTTTGAGTCAGATGAGACTGATCTTACCTTCTTCTACTTTTTGTGTGACCAACCTGGAGATCAATAGAAAATAGCCACCACACTATGGTCGTTTACTTATTTGAGACAGAGCCAAACTAGCTACTGGCTAGATCATGGTGAGGCAGCTGTTCCCCTGCAGCCTATGGAAGTCAACAAGAGTGCAACAGTCCACCCTCAGCCTGTGTAGGAGACCCATGCTGGAGCAGGCAGATGCCAGAAAGAGGTCTGCGAACCCACAGGAAACCTGTGCAGAGCAGTTCCTGGCAGGGACATACAGACCTGTGGAGAGAGGAGCCCACATTGGAGCAGGTTTGCTGGTAGGACTTGTGCCCCTGTGGAGGACACACAAGGGAGCCAGCTGTTCTTGAAGGATTGCACCCCATGGAAAGGGACCGCACTGGAGCAGTTCATGAAGAACTGCAGCCCATGGGAACTCAGGCTGGAGTAGTTCATGAGGAACTGTCTCACACAGGAGGAACCTCACGCTGGTGGAGGGGAAGGACTCTTCTCCCTGAGCAGTGGCAAGAACAGTGTGTGATGAACTGACTGTAACTCCCATTCCCGTCTCCCTGCACATCTGGGTGGGGAGGTAGAGCCCAAGGAGGGAGAAGTGAGGGAAAGGTGTTTTTTTAAGGTTTGTTTTACATCTCATTCTGCTCTGATTTTGATTGGCAATTAATTCTATTAATTTCCCCAAGTCAAATCTGTTTTGCCCATGACAGTAATCAGTGAGTTACCTTTCTTTGTCCTTATCTCAACTCATCAGCCTTTTGTTAGATTTTATCTCTGCTGTCCAGTTGCAAAGTGGAGTGATAGAGCAGCTTTGGTGGACATCTGATATCCAGCCAGGTTCAGAGCACCACAAATACCTTGATAATTACTTAATTTAATTTAGTCCCACTTTATTATTTTAATTAATGTCCAGGGCATCTGTGCATGGTTTTCATCCAACATCGCTTTATCAGTGTTTAACCAGGTGTGGTGGTGGTAAGGTGCTGTGGTTGGCAATGCCAGCCCTCATGTTGGCCAGAGGGAGCCAGACATTGTTGCTTGATATGGTAGCAGCCAAATTTCAGCAGTTAGTGGAGATTTTGTAAAGCAAGGAGATGAGACAATTAGAGAAGGGAAACTGATGCTTTCAGTGTTCCCCCTCCTTTGTTGTGTCCTCTGGTTTTGTACGTTCCGTTGGGTAGTATCCATATTGCCAGCCCTGAGCTCTAACTAGCAGTTGGGGGTCAAGTCCCAGGGAATCATGACATTAGTTTCAATATTCTTAAAGATTTAGTTTCAGAGTTTTTAACACCACCTCTTGGAATGAGCATGTAGGTGCTGAATTCTGAATCTGTGAGCGTACACCTGCAGTGAAGTACATTCCCCTGTAATGAAGTTTATTGTGGAGTAAACAAATTTTTTATCCAGAAAACTTTGTATTTTTTTAAACATCAGCTGAGATTCCTAACCAGTTCTGTGCAGATAGGTCCTAGGTTGTTATCAAAGTGTTCAGTAACATGGTATTTGTGGTATGTCTTTAACAGGCGATACCATTCTCTGTTCTGCAGATCAGTTATAGAGCTCTACAAGATTACAAATACTTCAATATGTAAACAAAGGGTCGAAAACCCCACAAAACTTCTTTATAATGCAGTGTTTCACCAGAGCCCATTTATGTTCCTTTTTTTATTGAATACCATCCTGGAAATTTGATGTGGGACTCAGTACTGGTGATTTTCAGGTACAGAGGCTGGGACATACTGTAGAACACACTTGAGCTTTCCTTGTGTGCTGCTCCTTTCTTATACTTATGGGGCCTGAGTATGTTAAAAGCTGAAAACAAGTAATGTAAATTTCCTAAATGCCTTTAGAAAACCAAGAACTCAAACGCTGCCAAGAGAAACATGAGTTCCTGAAACTGGACAGAATTGCTTGGGTTTCCTTTGAAGGAGAAAAAAAAATGCCTCAAATATGTAAAACAGAGCCATACAGGAGTTAAGGGGAAGCTGCATAGGAAGCAAAGTAAAGCCCAAAATAAAGAGCATGAATGGAAAACTAAAAATAACAAACAGGAAAGTGTGACACAGCTGCAAGGGCTCTGGTGCATTCTCCCCCAGCATTGTACCTTTTTTTTTTCAGGAACATACTAATATTGTGTTTGGATTTCAATGGCATTCCAATCCATTATTTGTTCTTCAAAAATAGATGTTTCTCTTGTGAGGAAGAAAGATATTTTCAAGTAATGTTCATAGGGTTTCAGTTGTCCCAGTTTATCAAAAACCACTTTTATTAGGCTCAGTGTTTGCAGAGCAGAAAGATTGTACCAGTTATGTCATTTCATGAAAAATTAATCTGTGTCTCCCTAGAATGGTGAAGATAAGTTCATACATAATCAACTGTTGCCCTTAATTACAGCTGATTTTTTTGCTTGATAGCTTTCAAAAGTAGGAAAGGAGCTAGGACATGAATGTGAGATGCAGCCGCTTTGGAAGCAGAGTGGATGGGAGGGGATCAGGGAGGATCAGGATCATCATGTACTAATAAAGTTAAGGAAATCTCTGTCTTTTTCTTCATCCAAACACGAGTTTGTTTGTTTACACAGAGCATTTTGTGGGCTCTAAGAATCCCGCAGGAAGGCAGCAGGGGGGATATGGGGCTGCCGGGACTGTGGCCGGATCCCAGTCGGCGCCTGCAGAAAAGCCGGGCTCTCCAGGCGTGGGTGCGACAGCCACCCAAACACAGCTGAGCCACCAGCACATGCACAGGTCACTGGCAGCTGCTGCAAAGGAGATGGGAAAGAACACTTCAGCATTCAGAGCTCTTACTCTATTAACACCTATTTGACTGCTAAGCTCAACCATTCTGCAAAAATTAAGCCGTGCCTATGAGCTGAGCGTGGTCTGTGGCCACCCAAAAGATAAAAGGTGTCTATTTTGGCAGAGCAAGAAACCCACAACACACCAGTTTGTCAGGCCCAGTTTGCTTGGACTCTCACAAACCCCAGTAGAAACCACAGTAAGACTTCCCAAAGTGGAGATTGTGGTGCCTGTCAAATTATCACTCCAACTTGTAAAATTCCTATTTTCAGCAGACACAACAAAAACAGGAAATATTTACCAATTTTGCAGGTGTCAGGAAATATTTTCAAAGCACTGCTGTGACCTGACAGTCCATTTAAATAGATAGCAAGTGTGTACAGGTGTGATAATAAATATAGTTTAATTTAAAATACGTATTTTGGTGTGTTTGCTTCAATATGTATGTCCCAGCAGATCAGAGTGGCAAATTTATGTTGTAAATTACACTGTGGTAATTAGACAGTGATACATTTCACAGTATTACTGTGAATGTTTTATGTCACGAAATCATACATTAAAGTACATTAAAGATACTTTGCACAATTGATTTTGGTAAGGCTACACTGTCAATCTACACTGGGAATACATTTATACCATATTATTTGAATTGTTGGTGAAATATACCTGAATACATTTCAGGTTTCTCTATTCTGTGTGTTTCAGACACCACTCTAAAACATTTCATGATATATTGTTTGAAAGGTAATTGTGTCTGCAACATTCTATAATACAGAGTAAAATAGAAACTGCATTACAGCACTCTTCTTATCTGTGTTATTGCACATTAAATAAAAAAATAAAAGCAATTGCGTATATTATTGCCTTGCAGTTTAGTAACTGAGAAAACAAAGTCTGCCTAGTAGAAATGAGACCTATTTGCCTTACATATTTATATTGGAAATAATGCATGACTTCACTGAAAACAAATTTAGATAATAGATGACAGAAGCACATTCTGTGATGAACCAGCTCACAGCTTTTACTTCTGGAGACAAGAACATCAGTAATCAACATTAATTTTGTGTGAGAAGGAAAGGTCAGGTGCAAGGAGGATGCCTGGAACACAGAGTTGGGTGAAGAAAGAAAAAAACTCCAAAAGAAAATCAGCATTTGAAAAATAGGGAAAATTAGTTGAAGTGTGCAATGAAAAGTGAGGAGAGACGTGGACGGAAAGATAGGAAGATGAAAGGATGGAAAATAACAAAGAGATTGGTAAAAAGCACTTGATTCTAAGAACATCATTTCATGTCCCTCGAGAGGCAATGCTGAAGGGCAAAGGAGTCCAGGAAGGCTGGATGTTCTTCAAGAAAGAAATCCAAAAGACGCAGTAGGCCACCCCTGCGTGCCAAAAGACAAGCCAGAAGGAAGGAATACCAGCCTGGCTGAATCAATAACTTTGTCTGGAACTCAGGAAAAAAGGGAGGTTTTATGACTTTTGGAAGAAGGGGCAGACAGCTCAGGAGGACTGCAAAGATGTCATGAGTAAGTTTGCAGAAGACACCCAGGTGGGAAGAAGTGTTGATCTCCAGAGGAATCTGGACAGGCTGGATTGGTGGGCTGAGGCCAATGGTATGATGTTCAACAATGCCAAGTGCTGGTTCCTGCCCTGGGGTCACCACAACCCCAGGCAGTGCTACAGGCTGGGGGAAGAGTGGCTGGAAATCTGCCCAGTGGAAACAGATCTGGGGGTGCTGGTAGACAGGGGCTGAATATGAACCAGCAGTGTCCAGGTGGCCAAGAAGGCCAGTGGCATCCTGGCTTAGATCAGCAATAGAGTGCCCAGCAGGAGCAGGGCAGTGACTGTCCCCTGTACTGGGCACGGGGTACCTCAAATTCTGAGTCCAGTTTTAGGCTTCTCATTACAAGAAAGACATTGAGGTACTGGAGCATGTCCATAGAAGAACAATGGAGCTGGGGAAGGACCTGGAGCACAAGTCCTGTGAGGAGCAACTGAGGGAAGTGGGCTTGTTTGGCCTGGAGAAAACAAGGCACAGAGGAGACCATATCACTCTGTATAACTACCTTAAAGGAGACTGTGGCTGAGTGAGTTTCAGTCTCTTCTCCCAGGTAACAGGTGACAGGATAAGAGGAAATGGTGTCTAGTTGTACCAGTACAGGCATAGATTGGATATTAGGAAAAATTTCTTCGTGGGAAGAGTTGTCGAGCATTAGATCAGACTGCTCAGAGAGCTGGTAGTGTCACCATCCCTGGAGGTATTTAAAAGACATGTAGTTGTGGCATTTGGAGACAAGGTTTAGTGGCAGACTTGGCAGTGTTGGGTTAACAGTTGCACTCAAATGATTTTAAAGGCTTTTTCTAATCTAAATTATTCTATGGCTCTAGGATCATTTGCATAATTTCATACTGGTGTAGTCCCATTGCCACTAGTAGCAACAGGTAGACATTTCAAAGGATAAGGCATAAAATTTTCTTATATTATGATTTCATTCTGAGATCTATCTTGTGTGGAGCAATCTGCCACTTGAACAGCTGAATAAATGCAAAAATATTTTATAAATTTGAAGGAAAAGAGTAGAAATCATCCAAAAAGGTTCTCAGGGCATCCCTCTTCATCTTCTCCTCTCTTCTGGCTTGCCATGTGCAAATTGCTCATCTAGGGTAAATGAAACAGTGTCAAGGAGCTGTAGTCACTTCTCCAGGGCTAAATGGTCCCTGGCGCTGTGGCCAGGCCAGCAAGACAATTCCCAAACCCTTCTTGTGCTGGGGTTGACCAAGGACCAGCTGTCCCTGGTATGCAACTTGGATCCAGACAACTTGTTTTGGAGATGAGTGTTTGAATGGTATGGACACAAGTCATTCTGAATACAGGCCGCCACTCAGCTTCAGCAATGGTGAATGTCCCTAGCAAATTTGCTGAAAAAGATGCAGCCATTGCAAAACTGTTTCTGCAGATTTGGGAGCAAAACTGTGCTTTATCTGCATGGTACATGGTTGTGTCATCACCAGCAGTTTTACTCTGTCATTAATAGATAGACACAATAGACAGTAATGCTTTCAGTTCGTTGTTTGGTTGGGTTTTTTATTGAACAATAATAATCTTACATTTTTTCAGCCAGCTTATTAGATTTACATTCAAGAACTCATAATGTCATTTATGACACTCTAGCAAAATATTAATAATGTATGCAATATTTAATACATTCTTTAAATAATTGTCATCATCTGCTCAAGGACTGTGGGTTTGATCCTGCTTTCACTGAAATCAAGAAAAGACTACTTTTGATATCAGTAGATGAGAATCAATAGTCTTGCTTGTAAGTAGCCCAAGATAACATTGCTCCCTCTCAGACCCTAATGTTCAACACAGGTTAATATGTCGTATATGCTAGTTTGAGAATTATGTTTACATGTCTCAAATTATCATGGCAAGAGAGCCTGCACCACCATACTGATGTCTAGATGTAGATGTTGTCAGCATCCTCTAGCTGTAGAGCAGCACAATTCATCTCTGCTTTCCCAAGTGAAAGCATTCTGTTTCCACAGATGTTGGCTTTGAATCAACTCTTTAAAGGTGTTAGAGTTTCTGTAGTTCATAGTTTTAAAAGTATATTTTTGCATCCTGAACTAAACTTTGGCTGCTTTACTGTGTGTTTCTTCTTTCACTGAAGTCACTGTCAGAGCTTATATTGATTTCAAAAAAGAAATAGTCAATTCAAGCTAGATTTCCAATGACAGTGCTCTGCATTACAGGGCAGCTCCTAAACTCATGCAATTCAGGTTCACTGACACAGCTACACCAATTTCCATTATCTGAGGTTCTGATGGTTTCCAGACATAGAGGAAACCCACTTCAGTGGTGTTTTTTGACTTACACATAGATTGTGGTGTTTGGACTGAGCAAGTGGACTGCCAGTTCCACAACACTCTAACATGCATAAGTTTTCTTTCAGCTTAAATGGGACTACTTGCTCATGCAATTGAGAAACAAAGAACTGGGTACCAAAATACTGTAGTCTGTGGCTGCACTACTACTCTCTGAGGGTTTAAGTCTTCCCTATGCTGGATTGAATACACTCCCTCTGAATTATATCTGGGCTGTAGCCAGCAATGAAGATGGAAAGTATAAGGTCCATTTGCTGGCCTCTTGCATTGGACCCACTCTTCTCCAAGAAATGCAGATGTGGCCTTAATGGCATCAATTACTTGGTTTATAGAAATATACATTTAAATAATGGTAAGCAGCTTCTTTTGTTTCAGATCCCCTTCTACAAATCAGTAGAATTTACCAATCTGTTGTTTCTCTGTACAAAATTGAGCTTTAGAAATCCACCTAAATAAAATATATTACTGCAGTGTTTTGCCTAAGTTATTCACAACATATGAACTGAAATGCTGGGTGTTTTCTCACTGAAGAAAGGCATATTTATCTTCAAGGAATTGTCACCCAGCTTCCAAAATCCAGAAAATTACTAACTAATGTTGGTTAATTTAATGACACCGTTGTGCTGCCATGTTATTATTATTGAGATTCAGGGGTGATGTTTTCTATCCTGTGACTTGTTGATCTGTGTTTCTTTCACATTGGCTCCACATCAATAGTATCACTTGCCAATACTATAAATCACCCTGAATTCAGTGAGAGCTTTCCCAGCCTCAGGCTGCAAGAGTCAGCCTCTGGCATTATTTAAATGATCATGTTGGATTTTCAGTTTTACTATACATTCAAGAATCCACAATACATTTCTGTTGAAATACTTATCAAAACAAATATCACTGTACAGTCTATTTTTAAGTAAACAATTTTCTCATTAAAAATGGATCACAATTGACCTTCAGAGATTACATATTCATGTGCTATAGTCCTACTTTGTTCTTAAAGTGTGTTGTTGCATATTTAATAATCTGTGAGAAATGCATTCTCTTGAAAGTCTTATGAGTGTAAGTAAATATCAGCGAGGATTTAGCCATTTCATTACTGGAGGGCGAATAGCTTTCTCTTTAACAAATTCCTCTTTTACAGAATTTCCATCCCCCGATGCCATGTCATTCTCTGAAAAGATACAAAAATAAAGGTGGATGTCATGAACACAAGAACATTAAAATATTGTCCAACACTGTCCCTGGTATTAGGAATACCTCAGAAAATCCTTAACTGGCAAGTTTGCAGGAATCTCCCTAAGTGCCTCCAAGTACCTAGCTGCAAAATTTCTGCCAAGTTAAGGCAGAAGTCAAATGTGTTTTCTAATAGTTTAAGCATGAGGCTGATGATTTGACTCCAGTTTCCAGTTCTGACTGTAACACCCCCTCCAGTGTGACAGGGGACTAAGCAACACAACCTCAATAGCTACAGCAGCAAATTAAACACACCTGTAGCTATTCTCTGACTAAGGCCAGCTGGCGTGAAATAGACTGGTGCATGCCACTAAACTCTCTTACTCTCCAAAAATAGGATTAAAAGATATCCAGTTTGTCAAGGGGAGAGAGTCCCTGGCTGACACTGATTCCTGAGCTGTGACTGAGGTTGTTTGGCACAGCTAGCTAGACTGGGACAAAGCATGCCACCAGCTGCCCTACTGTTTGACTGTGAAGGGGTCAAATTGCAATATACAGCAACATGCTCTGACACCTTTAATTTTACTAGAGTATGTGTAGCCATTAAGGTTTTATAAAACATACAGGTCAGAAACTTTCCTGTTTAAAATACAGAAGTATTTATCGCTGTTTTAATACTCTGAAGGTCTCTTGGATGTTACAGCTACCTCTGAAGACCATTACCAAATGAAACCCTGTGTGACCACACAATGAAGTACTTCCCCAGTGCCCCCCATCTGCTTCCAGTGACAGACTTGTGAGGACAGAAATCAGTATGAAACCTTTGCAGGGGTAAAAAACACCATTTGTTTCTAGACAGCGAGTATCACACCCTAGCTGGGACCAGACAGGCTGTTAAACTTTGAGGCAGCAGATGGTTTGGGACCAAAGGCAAGGAGAAATGAGAAAAGGGAAGGAGGAACTGACAGAAATAAGGTTGCCTGGGAATATTTGGAATATAGACTAGGTGCAGGAAAAAATCCAACCACCCCCTATTATTTTGGTGTCCTTTGTAATAAACAGAAAATGGAAAGGCAAAAGAGAAAAATCATGTAGAAAAATAGAGAAGGATCAGGACCATTCCACCTTGCAAGGGGTTTTTATCAAGATGTTTTTTAATGTGATATAATCACAAGCTTTGTATTGATTTTGGTTTGTGTTTGTATTTAGAGTAAAGTTATTCAGTCAAATATACCACGAGGTGGGAGAAAAAGGAGAATGTTTTTAATCCCAGCTCCAAAAATTTCCATGATCTTTCCTCCCTGCCTCAAAAACGCTTTGGTTGGTCACACTTTTTTTTTTTTTCTTTCCTAATTCTGTTAAAAGCTTCAAACATAATTGTAAAGGTAAGAATTTATTTCAGAGATACTGTGTCAAATGGCTAAAATAAAACCTTTCATAAAAACATTAACTGACAACTGGAAACATATAAAGCTCTCTCTTGGGGTGGGGGGGAGGGTGCAGGGGGAAGGAAGATGTTTTTTTTACTGTGTTAGCTAACAGCAGTAAATGCAATGCAGTGAAATTCTATTCTACACAAAGCAGCCACATGTATCACATCTGCCCTGACCTGCAAACCCTAGCACAGCCTCCCATCACACAGGTGGTGCTGTACTGCTGGCACATGCAAGATTTGCAAAGTGTTTTGCCCATGTTAGGATTTCAAAATGTTTTCATCATATGTCACAGACCATCTAAGCCCTTGTCACATGTTAAAGGAGTTGCCAATAATAAAAATTAACATAACCGGTGCAGTGATTGGTTTGCACAGCTCCACCAAAGTACACATCACTCACACACAGCGTACACCTCATGGTAGTAAATAATGGAAAAAAGTATTCTCTTCTAAAATCAGCTACCTCAGAAAGTCTTACCTGTGTGTGAAATTATTTTTCGTCTATTTGGAGGTTTTGAAGCAGACAGTTGAAAAAATGGGAACTTCAAACACTTCCCTGTTACTCTGTCACAGATGCCAGAGGGACAGTTGCATGTTTTCCTGCATTCCATTCCATAGCTACCGTAGGGACACTCTAGAAAAAAAAATACAGCAAAGCAGTTCTCAGTGATCCAAGTCAGCTGCTGTATTAATAGCTGGTCTGCTTATATCCTTGAAAGAGGAAAACCTTTGAATGAATGTCAGCTAGACCTCAGCTACAGGATTTCAGCATGCTGACTGCTCTTTACCAGTATTTTCCAGTATTAACAAACCTTGACACACCTTACATACATAATTTCATTTCCTGCAACTTATTTACAATGTGCTATCAGTAATTCTGCTCTGAAACATAATTAGTATTAAAATGCAAGTTAAAGGCAATATACAATATGTAAGTATACAACCATACAGGACACAGTTAAAGGACTAGCACAGGATTTAGAAATGAAGATGGCTCCAGAAAGTCCCTGAATTTACTATGCAGGCATATTACCTGACTTAATGTGACTGTCACAACTTAGAGCTGCAACCTGTTGCTGGTGCCGGGCCACTGTTGCCAGGGCCTCTGCCTGCTGTCTGGGTGGAGGATGCAGCCTGATCCTTAGGAGCTATCCAGCAAATGCACTCTCCACCTGGGGATGCTACCAGTTCCTGGGGAAGAGCCTTCTTCTATCCAACACCTTCACAGACAGCAAAGGTCTGCCTTACCATGGCAAACATCAAAGGGCTAGCTTATATCT
>JAWWEW010000088.1:55137883-55150277 GCA_035583185.1 Anabacerthia variegaticeps | reverse complement strand
AACTGCCAGAAAGCTTAGAATTTTAACCCATAAACCTACAAAGAGCCTTATCACTTTGAAATTTAGTTTAGCTCATATCTCATTATTTTCAACTTTATTGCTGGAAGAGGTGTTGTAACTAAGCAGTGTTACGAGTACAGAACACAACCTGGTGGTTTTACTCTGAAATGTGCTAATTTATATGCATTTATATTCAACCAACATATTTGAGATAATAAAATACAATAAGGAACAGTATTGATTTTTTTAATTTATTTTATTCATAGATCAACCTTAATTATTTGGTCAAAGCTTGATGAAATTTTCAGTCACTTTGTTAACTGCCCAAATTTATTCTTTAAGAAAACTACCTGGGGATAAAAACAAACATACAAAAAAAAACACCAGTGAGTAAAATATTTCAAGCTGCATATATTCTCCCAGTTGTGACTCTGACTAACTGAATATGTAATTTCTCTACACTGACATGTTATTCTTCTCTTTTACTCTATTTTCTGAATTGTCATAGATTGAACATGGGGTATTTTAGATGTTTCCTGTCTATGATAAAATAAACTATTTAAGGAAGAATAATTTCTGAAATAGTTCACAATCAAATGTACTTTCTTAGATGATTTATTTAAAAACAGGTAGTTACTAGTTACTAATAATTTTGCCCTGTGCTGTATTATGGATGCTTTTCCCTGTGTCAGGGGTTAGCCTCTAATGTTACAGACTATGAGTGCTACCTGGGTGCAAGATAACTAGCTCATCCTGCCTGTAAAGAAGATGCAAATGGAACAAACGTGGAGGTTTGGGTTGGCTCCTGGCCAAACCCAGCCATTGGCCACACAGATACCCCCTCCTGAAAGAGGGAAAAAAAGGTACCAAAAGAAAATTTGTAGTAAAATACATATACATACTCATATATTACAGTTATATACAATTAAACACTATGAATATGTAGAGCAAGAATCCCAAACAACCCCAAAAGGGAAAAGGGGAAAAAGGGAATGGGAAAAAGGACAAAAATCAGGTAAAAACAAAACGAAACAGATATATACACTCGATAAGTCAGAGAATAGCTCAATAAGTTAACTAACACAATAAACTCTCAGCAACTTCCCTCAAGAAAATAACAGAAATCTCCACCTCCGTGTGACTTTCAGACAACAGTTTCTCAGACAGGCCTCAGCTCACATAGGTAAGAGAGAGGGGTCAACACACTGAGACCTGCTGTCCTTCAAGCACCCTAAAGGAAGAGAGAAAAGAAGAACCTCCCCTCCTTGTCTTCTATACACCTGATTACATAAAGGAATGGTGTGGAATACTCCCTTAGTTATAACCTTGTTACCAGGGAAGGCCTAAACCGAAACCAAGAAAACTAAACCGCCACAACAAAGAAGTTTGGCTGCAGATGGTTGTTGACAGTAGGAAACAGCCCCCAAAGCCATGGTACACAGAATGTTCCATCATGCTGATGCCATGAGCCATTTGGGCCAGAACTGGGCAACAATACCTTCAGTACTGTCTACAGTGGCTTTTTGTGTTTTATAAAACAAAACATGTTTGGATTTTGTATGGTTAAAAGCATTGGTGATAAACAAATAATCTGCTTTCTACAATCAGCATTGACAGAAAGGATATTTTTTTTGTTTGTCTATTGCCTAAGATAAGTGCCCGAAACAGGCAAGCCACCAGCTGTGCCCCTGGAAACCATTCCAGAGTCAACAGCATCACTTGGCTGGGCAGATGAATACTTCCCAGGATGGCTAAACTGGAACCAAGCATCACGAGGAGGGAAAAACCCAACCCAACACTGCTAGTGGAAAAACAAACCTTTCTGGAAACCACTGTCCCAAATATGAATATCAAAACTAACCATTACCATGACCCTGATTTCAGTAACTGGGTGCAGGACAAATAATGGGAGGGCAAGGGATTGGAAGAGAAAAAATTTAAATATCCCATTAGAACTGAGTCTAGGTCTTGCATAATCTGCAGTGCTCTTACCTTGTGCAGATACTCTGAATATTTCTGCATAATGAGGCTAGGACCACTCAATAAGATCAACATTTTTTCATGAGATAGAATACACTGTCAGAAACTAAGATTTTTTTTTTTAATAATTTAGGGCTCTGTTATGCAACCTCCGTCAAATTTCACTGAGATACAGCCTAGCTGATTGCTGCTGCAGAACTCTCATTTCACAGGGCAAGTTAACCCAAACCACCCATTTCTAGTCCTGGAGGAGCACAAACATCATTCCACTCCAGCTATGGATCAGATAACTTCTGAAGTTGGTATATCTAGAATCATGAACACCACAGCCCCCTGTATCACACTTTTCAGCACATTCATATTCGTAAATACTTTTGTTATAGAGGTACACCCAAGGAACTTTGCAGTTAGAACCCCTAGGAAATATTGCAGGAATAAAATGAGCACATTAGTATCAGCAAGTTTATTTTCTGCCTCTGTCAGTGTGAGATCATCAGTGCTGCAATTATAGTTGCTGCCACCACATTATTCTTTTCATTATGGTGTGGATTGTACATAGTGGGAATTGTTGACGAGATCTGGCTGGACCACCTTGAAAGACAGGGTCTGTTACAATCATCAGTGAAAGGAAGCAGGACAAGTTTCTCCATGGTGCTCCATCAGCACATCCAAAGCACTATGTTCTGAGCACAAAGTTCTGAGAATAATTGTGTGCTCATTGTGAAGATTTCTTACTTGAATTCTGCTAAGACCAAAGCTTTTGGCATAGGATGTGCATGCCCCAGATTTTAATCAGTGAAGGCCACATCACTGCTAATATGTTCCTTTGTCATTTGAATATGTCAGAGATTTTGCAAACACACTGGTCCAGAGTCCACCCTTCTTTTCCTGCATCTTCTTTTATCTGGTATCAATGGGGCTGAAAGAATGTGTGTTATGGTTTGTGTTGTAACAGCTTGAGATAGACTGACCACTACACTCTGATAGTTAACATTTCTCTGCATTTCTTCAAGATAACCTAAACCAACAACCATGTGCTACTTTTTCCTTTAAACGGAAATCATAGAATCATCAAGTGGTTCGGGCTTGAAAACACCTTAAAAATCATGTAGTTCCAAGCCCCCTGTCAAGGGCAGGGACACCTTCCACTAGGTCTAATTGTTTAAAGATTGTCCAACCTCACCTGGAGTATTTCTAGGGATGGGGCATACACAACCCTGGGCAACGTGTTCCAGTTCCTCACCACCTTCACAATAAAGAATTTCTTCCCAACATCAACTCTAAACCCATTCTTCTTCTAGTTGAAGCAATTTCCCTTGTCCTGTCACCACATACTTTTGTAAATAGTCCCTCTCCATCTTTCTTGTAGTCTCCATTCAGCTACTGGAAGGCAGCAATTAGGCCTCCCCAGAACCTTCTTTCTCAAGGCTAAACAACCCAGTCTCTCTGCCTTTCTTTATAGGAAAGGAGGTCCTAATCATCTTCATAACTCTTCTCTAGCCTCATTAAGTAATAGTTAATTAAAGACTCAATATTATATTTTTATTACAGGAGTGATTAAATTAATATTTTTTTTCTTTTACTGATGTTGCTACTGTTCTAATTATTATCTGAATTTTCTATGTGGTTGCAGAGAGACTTGATATTTTATTGAAATAAAGGTGTTATGAGAGTGTTTTAATACAGCAAAGCTTCTTGCTTTTCACAAGCAAATGTGCATAAGAATGAACTCTATGAATCTGTTGTCTATACGTGGAAACTAATCTGTGCCTTTGGAAGGAGCTATGGTAAGTAAGATCCTGTTCCATTTTTATATAAGGGCTTTTTTTTTTTATAAGGGTTTTTTGCTCATCTTTCTGTGGTTCCCTGCTTTGGAGAAACCTGTGCCACCTTGAATGAAATTACAATTAAATTGAACCTACTTGCAATCTGCTAGATATTAAATATGGAATATTATTAGTCAATCCAAAAATAGCTTCATCAGATGATTTGGGAGTTATAAACATACTGGGACAGAGGTGTCTGAACCATCTGCTAGCTCGCTAATGAAATTAGGATAAATTTTGGAAATTAGTGAAACGTAATTAAAAAATGTATCAGACATATTAAACATATTAAAATTACTTGCTTCAATTTGTCTGACTATGGTGAGTTGACCTGTTCAGAGTTCTAAAGAGTCTTCTGAGTTTATTTCTTTTTAGGCAAGTATCCAAGAAAATTATCTTGAATATCTGATGGCTTGCTTTGTTTTAATTCGGTTTTCTAAATATTTCTTCCTGATGCTACATTGAGTTGCTCAAAAGGAAGGTAACTTTTACAGCTTTCTAGACAGAGGGCAGCTCTGTAGTCAGAAGATAAAACAAAGACTTTGAGTAGGAGCTGAGGAGGCAATCCATGCTCCAAATATATCACCACACTTTCAGGAAATAACAGTTGTTGACAATAGAGAATGAAACCCTCTGTACTGAGAAACAGAAGTTTGTTTAAAAAAAAAAAAAAAAAGAAGAATCATTGCATTAGATTTACAGCCAAAACAAGTACAAAACATCAGCCCTTACTACCCAGCATAAGAGCAGAACAAACCTGAGGACTGACTGGTATCTGCACCCCGGTGTGATGTGTGAGTATGAGTTGTCAGTCCTCTCTCGTGGACAGAGAGCCAAGGGCTGTGTGTCAGCACTGTGTGCAAAATGCATCAGATGTCAGTGCCGTATGTCATGTCTTTGTGTGGCCTGGTCAGCCCACATATGAATATGTAACAAGCAGTGAGCAAGTCAGACCTCTGAGAAAATAATCTTTAAGAAATATCTTACCTGGAAGACCTCAATAAAAGCAGATACAGATGTAAAAGTCTAACAGAGAAGTCAGCTCTGCAGAGACAAAGTTGCAAAGTGCAAGCATAGACTGCATCACAGCCATGGCCAAGGGCAGAAGGATTCCAGAGGCAAGAATCCTTTAATCTGCTCAGAAATTTCCAGTAAAGGTGAAAAAAGCACAAGAGAGCTGGTCTGGTACAAGAAGGTGGTATTTGTAATCTGGGAGGTAATGTGCAAGGGAATACCTTACAGGCACCTAGAGGTTAGGTAAGGCACAACAGGTTAAAAAGACAAGAGTTCTGCACTGAAGGAAAGTGGAATTCCAAATGCTATGCTGGAAACAACTGACATGTTCAATGAGCTCCACCACAAGCTGCTGAATAGGAGCTCTTCTCAGTCAAGTGTTTCCAGTTTAATTTTGGCACGCTTTGTGGGTGTTTGTTGTTGCAAAACTAAGATACGTGGAGCTACTCTCCATGGCTTTCCTGTTTTGAGGTCGGTTGTGGGAACCAGCCCAGCAGTGGTTTCAGGTGTGAGTAACACCAGTGGTCACCTCCTTTAGCCAACACTCACTATTTCCTGGACATTTCTTCTGCCTATCCCTGGCTGCAGAATCACCCAGTGGATTTTCACAGGTGATAATAAAACACAGAATTGTGGGGCACTTTGTAGCCCCACTGCAGGACTTTTACCATGCTCCCTGGCCCAAAGTGCTCCTCCTCACGTGGAGGGATGGGTGGGAAAGTACTCCCTCAAGACACAGGGATTTCAAAGCTAGCAAAGTCTTCCATGCTCTCCCACTGAGAGGAAATAAAGACTCTTCTCACCTCAGGGTGGACAGAAATCAAGGTTACTGCTTGACTAGCTGGGGCAGAGGCTACTGGTCTTGGTCTGAGATGGGTCTTGAATAGATGAGTGAGTGAAGGAGCCATGGGGACTGGGCGGGGGAAGCAGGACCTGGCAATAATGCATTTTCACCTGCTACATTGCTCAAAAAAACAAAATGAAAAACCTGTAGATGAAGTAATTATGAGATATCACACAGATAAAGAGCAGTGTCTGAACTGTAATTAACCTGCTGGGTTCTGATTTCCAGATTCTATCACTATTTCTCATCAGTGTCTGAGATATAGCCACTATTCACATAAGTGAGGGTGTGACATTTTTGCATTTGTCGAGTTAAACACCAATTAGTTGTTATTGGGCTTCAAGATGTGAAAAGTCTCCTGTCATTTATCTCACAAAGGTTAAAGGGACTAATTTACATTTACAACATTTTCTGAGACCCCCAGATGAAAAATATGAATGACAGTATATTATTCTTTCCACTTTTATATATCTTCCCCGTTTTTCCCTCAGTTTGTCCCAGGTCTGTCTGTATTCCAGTCCTGAGCCAATTTTCACTGGCATCCTTTGAGATGTTCCTTCCAATGACCTTCAGTGACAACTGCGTCTAAGCCCCCACCCACTACAGCGGCAAGTTTTAATGCACCATGTGCAGCGACCTACCCAGCTTTGTGGTGTCCTTTTCTGCACAGCCTTTATGAGACACACTCTGCTCAGCACAGTGACACATCTCTTGGTCAATAATCAAGGTCAGTATGTTGTTCTGCTGCAGTTATTTATTCATGCCTCCGAAACATCTCAAAGTTTAGAGTATTCCATACATCTTGATGCAATAGCCAAAGAAGCAGAGAAAGTCCACAGATGGTCATTTCATAACATCTTGTCAAAAGAACCTAGAGAATGTTTGGAAGATAATGGAGTACACCAACCTAACCACAGATAGTTTCACAAACACAGCAGGTCCTTTTATTATTAGAAGTCTGTTGAAATCTGTAACAAAAGTCCTGTTTGTTTTGATCAATGTTAGATAGCAACTGTGTTAAAGAACTATGGTTACTCACATTACAATCAGTATTTATACATTTTTCATCAAATTATTAACTGAAAGGGTGAGACCATGAAACAAACTGAGATGATTTAGTTGATTTGATCACCAAAAAAATATCAAGAGGAAAAAACAAATTAAAAAAAAGGGAGAAATTTATTTTATATCTCATAATGAAGACTAACTGGGAAACCATTTCTCTGTTTAATATTTTAACTCTTTGAAATTTAATTTAGTTTAACAAATGTTTAGTAATAGTAAAATGAAGTATTTGTCTTTTAATAACATCACAGAAATATTTGAACATTTAAAGTTTTTGTTCCAATTTTTCTCATTCATTGTCAGTCTGAAATTGAATTTTTCTGTAAGTACACTTTAAAAATTATACCTTATCTGGGGCACAGTGAATAAGGTGAACAGTACTTTCCCATCCCACTAACAAGTAGAGTGAAGTCCAATACAAATTATATTTTCTGAGAGGCAGTTTCCTAATAAAGATTAGTAAACATGTTATCTGTATAAAGGTGGATATTTTGAACTGTTCTCATAAAGCTGTGGTGGCATTAGCAAAGCTGTAAAGCTGGGAGGTACCTTTTAAAGGCGGAGCCCTAAAGCAGCAGCATCCAGCTCTAAAGCACAGCACAGTATTCATTTAAATGGTCTTGACTGTCTCATGGATCTCTGTGAGGGGAAATTTTTTCTTTTATCCAGTCAATATAGCTTTTAGTCAGCCGGGTATAAACGCCAGGTACGCCTCTTTTTCCACATTTTTGTCCAAAAGAAACAATTCCGTTGTACTGATCACAGCAGACTAACGGCCCACCTGAATCCCCCTGGAAGACAAAACAGAAGGAACTGTCACTGTGTGTCCATTGCTTTCCAGGGGAGCATGCAGTGCCACCTGCAGTGCATAAACATATTTGAAAATGTTGCTTCTAATGCTTTCCAACCTATGAAATGGATCAGTTGGTTTACCTAAATTCATGGGAGTTGGGTGAGGTATAAGGAGAGGTCGTTTATCAAGACTGATGGAGCCTTTGATGTAAATGTTGCAGACCAGCAGGATGCTATCATAATTCTATTTCAAAATGTATTTTTTATTGTTGTTATAAATTGATTCTCACTTCTATAGTAATTGCCCATTCTGGACTTGGCACAGAAGACATCAAAAGCAAGATCTGAAGAAGCCCTTTTGACTGTACAGTTAATACTGTACTATCCAGATATTGATTTCTAAAAAGGATCAGGTGATTCAGACCCTGAAAACTCTTCTTTTTTTCTCAGATAACTATAGGTGGTTGCTAAAGAGAGCACCGTAGCTAAAGAAATGTACCTGAAGTTGACAGATAATCCCAGGTTCAAATTCCCATGCTCTTGATCCTGATATGTACATTGACCTAAACTAATCAAAGTTTTAACACTCCTTTTTCACAACAATAAAGTCTCTTACAAATGTGTTTAAAACCACTTTGAACATGATCAGCCTCATTAGATGTCTAGGACTGCTTTGCTCCAAGTGAAAAGGGAACCATTGTTAAATAGACATCCCCTCCCCTTTGTAACTTACATTGCATGTATCACTGGGACGAAAACGACCTTTTCCTGCAGCACACAACATGTTGTTGGTTATTCTTGTGCCATGTTTTCTGTTGCACTTTTCTCTACTGACAATTTTAAGTGCTGTTTCCTGAAGATTTTTCGGATGCTTTTTTCGTGATATGATTCCCCAGCCAGCCACCTTACATGGTGTGCCAGGTTTTACATCTTCAAAAGAGTCAGGCAGAGGTAAAAGTTGCACATATTTATTCAGCTCTGCAGCACCCTTCAGCTGGAAAGAAAAAGAAAAAAACTGTTTTCTTATGCTGAGGGGAAGGGAAATATAAATCTAGTTTCAATTGTAATCTAGACTCATTTTACCGACACTTTCCTTATAATCTGCTTTCCAGTATTTAGGAAATGATCCTGAGCTTACTTGTCTTTTGGCAAATTCAAAATAATCTCCCTGGTGACCGTATAGAAATTCCCTGTCTATGGCAGCAGTAGTGAGTTTGAGCTCAGCTTCCCTTTGAATATGGTAGGAAATTAAAAACCTGCATGTGAGCTTGGCTGTTGGATCTATGTCTAGTCAACTGCCTAGCTTGCCACTGAACTTCCGTGTTGAGATCAGACTGGCAGAAAAGTCTCAAAGCATGGTGCGATAACAAAGATGAAAACAAAAACTATACTAAACTAGACATGACAACAGCAACACAATTGAGGAAATATTAGGTCTCAGTCTCTTCAGACTGATGATCTTATTCTCTGAGAGATTCTAAAAGGCCTAAATGATTCAAACTTTCTGTGTTTTGTTGGCCTTTACCTGACAAATTCATCCTTCAGCAGATGCCAGTTGAAGCCTGTAAATCAAAACACAGCCAAATACTGACATATATCCTCAACATTCTTAATAAGGGCTCACAGCTGCTGAACAGACATTTTCTGTCTTACAATCACAGCACCATGATTCATTTCACAGGTTGTTGTATGGTTGCCATTTAAACAATTCTGGCTTTATGCCATTTTAAAAAGCCACTTCAACAAATCACAAATTTATTAAAAAAAAAAAAATTATGGTTATTATTGCCAGTGCTGCTAGAAGTTTCCAAAGATGGAAAGTTTATCCCAAGTCATTTAGCACTCCGTTACCACAGAAGTGTAGAGATGGGAAGTGAGTTCTGGTACTAATACAATCCCTGTTTCTGTATCAAATTCAAAGGATTTTGTTATATTCATATCATTCTGGAACAAAGTTGTAACTTTCCCAGCAGTTCATTTTGGTCTTGTGTTCACAAATTACCTGGTTCTCTCAATAAGTCATGGGGGTCACAGTAGTAGCCGGTGAAATGAAGCTGTCTACATTTGCAATGAAGCAGAGAGAATACTCACCAATGTCTGGGAGAAGGATCTTCCCATACTTGGGCAGTGATCAGTTACTGTAAGTGCTCCAGCTACTTACAGAAGGGGACATTGTTAACTTCCTCCCTATGTCATTGTCAAATCAAGCTGATGATACCATCTAAATTCTAGAAACCAGGTTCAAGTCATAGGGTCATCAAATCGTAGAATGTTGAAGGTTGAAAGGGACCTTGAAGGTCATCTTGCCCCAACCCCCACTGCCATGAGCAAAGACATCTCCCTGTAAATGTATACTCTTACCGCCCTGCTCCACTTTGACATTGGATGACGATGTTGGCAAGGACATTTATTCACGCTTTGTTCTGCAGTGTTGTGTACCTCCTTCACTTTGTGACCACTCCAAGCTCCTAGGGCTGAATTCATATGTCCTGTAATACCCTTATTTTTTCTTCATCAGTTACCCCAAAGAATTAACGTAAGTTTCATCTCCATTTTCACTTAGTCCAACACAAGGTATAATTTTGGGATACAGGTGTGACCCAGACTCCATTGCACACATCACTTCAGCATCAGTTTTGAAAAATTACTAAAGAATGTGCTTCATGCTTTGGGTAAGTTGCTGCAGTGAGTTAGTTAAAAGGAGCTTTAGAGCACATTGGCCTTGAAATGTCTTCCCTGCTCACAGAGACAGTGATCTTATAACCTTATCTAGATTAGTACAATCAAAAGCAGGATGTTCTGTGATATTGTTAAGCTATGTAAACAATGTATTCTTCAATATCAAAGATTAGCCAAAATTATCATCAGGAAAATTCCTTTTATAATAATACAACAGTAATTAACACAATACCTTAAGAAGCATTATATCATTCTCCATGGAAGATTTGTTATACCGAGGATAACTAAAGGAATGAATAACCTTAAATATCTGCTGTTCTTTTTCAGCAATGGATGCCTGATGGGCTCCAAGAACAACTCTGTCTTCTAATTGATTGAAACTGTAATTTGAAGGAAGAACAGGGAGAAAAAATCACTACAGGAACTGAGCAATATCTCTCAGGATAAGCAAAAGACACTTAACTAACAATTTCATTTTATAACAACATGATTAAAATATGGGGAAGGATATTGTTCATTTCAATGCTTTAACATGAGCTTGTATTTCCTGTACAAAATGATGTTTCTTTACTGTAGATATAGTTTGGTGAAATAATTGTATGATGACTGACCTTCAAAGATTTTCAGAGTTTGGAATTAATGTCATGAAAAAACCTTCCAGCTTTTTAAGGAGAGTTGCTTGCACAAGGACAATGCCTTTTTCTGATCTCTGAATTATCTCCTTTGGATTTAGGACCTAATCTTGCAAAAGACTGAAACATGCCTATAGGTACATGCATCTAGGTTGTCTTGCTGAATCAGTAGTATGTCAGAACATACATCAATACTCAATACTTATTCTGAGCATTATGTGTACAGGTAAGCACTCTGCTAAAGTGAACATTTTTAATACTAATAAAGGTTTTATCCTTAATTTAACTAAACACAACATTCAGCACATTAAGAAAGAAGGGGATGTGTTGCCTAACTTGAGATACCCCAGTAGTGAATATTAAAGAAAAAGAGAGAATGCTAAAATCCAAAGAGTTATATGTCCACTTCCTGCCAGTAAACAGTTAAGCAACTCATAAATCCTCCTGTATCCCATGCTCTCTGAGTATCATCAGAAATGTATTTATTAGGATTGTCTTTCTCCATTTTGGCCTACTAAACTTACTGTAGCCTAATGATTTGACATTGCAGAGGACATAGATTTGGTTTTCTGTGCTTCGTCTTCACAACAGTATCTCACTATTCACAGGACAACTTATTCAAGCCAAAATAAATACTTTACCAATCCAAACACTCATAAAAAAAGCTATTTTTTCATTCAAGCTGCATGTCTCACTGAAAGATATAATTCATTTATTTGCAAAAGTTTGCTTGTGAAAATAGCTGAAAAGGCAGTACTGGAGTCTAAAAATTTCTCTTTTTATCTACAAAACATGCTTGTTTCAGTTGGAATGATATAAGACTCTCAAAACTCTGTCTCTGGGACTCTGACAAGCTGTTCACAGACCACAAAAAAATTCATGTTGCTCAATTAATGCAATTTTGTCCAAGACAAAAATTGTTTCAGAAGTGATTAACACGTAAGATTAATCGGTTAGGAAGTCTTACATGCACTGCAATTGCACCTGCTAGGAGTAGGCTAGACATAGAATAGGGGTTGGTGGGTTTTGTCATACAGCTCAGGAGAAGAAAAACAGACAAATTCAACTTGCCACAGTGACAAAGTCAGCCAAAACCAATGTGCTTGTTAGAAATCCAAACCAGTGACCAGAGCACACTCTGCACAGGATCAGAGGGAGTCAGCGACCTTTCCACTGAATAGCTTATAGATCTGAATTTTTATAACTGTGTCTGACTGGATATCTCTGACCTATTGATTGAAGAGTGAGAGACTTCAGCTCCCATTAAAAAGTCCCATAACTCCAAAAATGAAAACTTGGGTTTTTTCTGTAAATTTACCAAACAGCGTATGCTGGGAGTGAATATTTCTACCCTTACAACCAAACCTAATTCAGCTGAAAAACTGTGAAAGCCAAATTGACTTAGAAGGACCTGTGTCTTCTTTTTCAGACAAACTCCTGGAAGAAGGATCACCACACTGTGTTTAAGGAGGTCAGGTTTCCACAGGTTAATTGTAAGTGGTTTGCTTTTAGGTATTCAAAATAAGAATAAATCGGAGAAATACAATTCAGAGAACACTATA
>JAWWEW010000088.1:55115197-55137783 GCA_035583185.1 Anabacerthia variegaticeps | reverse complement strand
ACAATTCAGAGAACACTATAACAAAAATAGGGCATTTTACTTCCCAACATGGACAGTAGATGTCCTCCTTACCCTGAGTCAGCTGTTCTGCAGCACTGCTGACCTCGGGGTATCTCACCTGGGGAAGAGCTGCTTGTTCTCACCTTTAAGTTGTCAAAAGGGCAAGGTTCCTTGTCACAGCTCCGAGTGACATTCTGGTTTTATGAGCTCGGGTTACTTAAAATGGGAGGAATAGTGTTTCCACCTGATTCAGCTTCATCTCTCAGGGTATTTTGAGGCTTAGACCCAGGCACATGGGTAAGACTTGTTTAAAGCACCTTGGGACATACTCCCTTCTCTAAGACATTGCTGTTTCAGATGCACAAATAATTAATTTGGTATTCTAACAGCACAGTATGTATCCTGTAATATCAGCAGGATTTGACTAAAGAAGGTAACTGTACACAATGCAGATCAGTAGTTTACAGCATCTTGAAACAGAATTATAAGTTCTTGGATCATTTTAGTGAGAGAACTTCAGCTTTAAACAATCCATAAAGGATGAATGTCTACCTTTCTTCACTTACAGGCTTGCATACCATGCCCGACCTCAACGAAAAGTTAAACTTGCCTCCTTTTAAGATACTCACCCACAATGCGCTGCTGTCAAAACCCATTGCCTTTCCACAAGAGCTCCTCCACAAAAAACTGTTAAATCCTTATGCTGGAGAGCAGCCAAATAAGGCCAGGAATGAGGACAAGCTTCTTTTCCCCCGACAATGTCCATGCAACCACCTGAAATGCAACAGAAGTGCAATTAAGTTACATGTTGTCCAGAGGAATTGAGAATTTGGATATTTTTACCTTTAGAAGAGTACTTACATCTTGGCAGTAGGATAAGAGATGTTAGGGAGAGCAGCAGAGCAAGAGACAGAACAGGTGTCATAGCTGCTGCCATTTGCTGAAAAGAGCACTGTAAATTACAATGAAGTCTCTCCTATTTATATATCCCCCACAGGAAATTGGAGTTTGAAGGTTTCTGTTAATAGCTCCCTCTCTTGAATCTTTCCCTTATGTCATTAATACTGAGTGACTTAACTGCAGCTTGGTTTCTTTAGATTCTTTCTTCAGGTTTCTTTAGATTCTTTCTTCAGGTTTCTTTAAAACCTGCCTGTTTCTTGAAACCCCTAATAAAACCTGAATAAATTCCAGTATCTAGGTGTGTCTCAGGAAATTACACACATTTTTAACTTCAAACAGAATAAAATACAAAAGCAACAACAACAATAACATTAACAAAAAAATCAATACCTGAGAAGAATGAAACTGGACATCTTCAAGCTGGTGAAAAAAGTGGGAGAATGAATATGTGAGTGTGGGAGACTGAAATGTTGTTAATATCTTAAACATTGTCTGAACCATGAAAAGACTTTTTGTCAAGCTGCAGAGGTGCTACTGCCACCTGTGACTCCTGAAGCACACCAACCCCAACCTCCCACCTCCGAAATATGCCACCTGACTGGAATTTGGACTGTGAGGGGAACTTGAAATAAGACTATTGTCCAGTTATCTCAGGTCTAAGGTGAAGTAAACTAGGCTCAGGGAAGAAGAATGTATCTGAAAAGAAAACCAAACTCAGCAGCTGTGCTACAAATCAGCCCTAGCTGGGCTCTGGGCATGTGGAGGAGGAGGAGGAGGAGTGTTTTTGGAGTGTGATGGCAAAATCTCTCCACACGAAACAGAAGTAAACCCCCCTCTCTGGGAAGACCATGTACACACAGGACATTCACATGAGAGGCAGCTGGGAAGGGGTCATAAACCATCACAGACTCCCAAAAACGTTCCCCTCCCCTGACTCATTCCTGAGGCCTTCCACCACCAGAGGATCGCATGTGACCCAAGTAAGGCAACAAATCCAGGGTCTGTTGCAGGAGACTCTATAAGCTCCCCTGCCCAGGGGAGGTGCCTGGACATCTTCTGAACACATTAATCCATTGGACTCTATGTTTTGCAGGACCCTCTCCACCTAGAAGACCAAAAGAGCAGGACTCACAGGATACTGTCAGATTCCATGGAGTGATGATACATTTTCTATTTAATCTCTCTCTGTCACTCTCTTTCTTCCCCTCTCCCTCCTTTTTCCTATTTCTTGCTATCTCTGCCTCACATTTGCTGTTAAATAAAATCCATACTATTGACTTGGACATATAGTCTTGTTTGCACCTTAATTAGGGCACAGGCATCACTCTAATAATTGTGATAACCAGATCTTATCACATGGGCCACTTGAAAAGGCTTTACAGAACACTAGTGAGAGGGAAAACTCAGGGCATGTAGAGTACAAGAGTCATTCCTAAACCCTGGACCAAGCTCAGGGCACATAGAGTCCAAAAGTCACTCCTGTGGACCAATCTATATCAAGGGCCAGCAAATCCTCCACAGAATTATACTGCCTGGGTAACATCTTCAGTTGAAAGACTGAAAAATATTCATACATTCATTAACAAGAGTCACTGACAACTGGCAGACATCTGTTTTTTGATGAACTAAAGAATATAGAAATAAAAGACAAGCCACACACACATAAGACAGAGCAATTTGTATTTTCTTAGAAGTAGCTTTTGAGGGTGCAGACTTCAGGTACAGTAAACCCTGGAGCATGCATGTGTCAAATGGAAACAAAGTATCTAATCTGTGGTCACACAAAAAAGACAAATTAGTGAGAAAGACATTCGTGTATTGCAAACCTCTGTGTTTGCATGCAAGTTTTGCAAGCCTTACTGGTAAACCACTACAAAAAAAAAAAAGAAAAAAAAAAGAAAACGGCCTACTCCTGTGTGAAGAACTTACAAAATCTGTTATCATATTCAGTGTCTTTAGAAAGAATCCAAAATGTAACTTGCCCAACATAGCTAGCTCTCATTTTTATTCAGGAGTTAGAGAGTGGCAGCTCTTGAATGAGATTGTAACATTGAAATACTTATTTCTAGGTCACAGAATCTTGCTAATTATAACTGAGTTTGAAAACATGCATACAATGAAACACAATTCATGTTTCAGAATACTCTTAGAAAGCTCTTTTAAAAGAAAACATATGACTTTTAGAATTCATTAGCTCTTGAGTGAGCCAGCTTTACTTCCCCCAAAATCATTCCCCATCCTCCATCTAATCCTGGAATTAGTCACCCACTGGAGGTTAATTCTGCAAAAAGGGTCCTAAAGGAATAATTATGTTTGAGTCCTTTGTGACTTTGCTCTCCCACTAAACAGCTAGCTTAGAAAGCAGCATAAGAGACAAAATAGGAAACAGACACAGGTTCTGGCCAGACAGGAGAAGGCTTGTGTTTCCACAAGTATCTAATGCTGGATTCTTTCTGCCAAGCACATTCAACTTCATAGAAGTAACATTGACTTGCTTGAAGGCTTTGAGGACTCTCTGAGTTAACTACAACTACTTGTATTTTTCCACTACTATATTTTCTTGTGATATCACACAGCAAACAGTTGGAAAAAGGGAAGCTAAATATCTGAGACAGAAAAGACAATCAGGTATGTATCATGAGACACTGGCACCAGAGAAGAAAGTAAAATAGGTATGCCCAAGCATATGTTCTGTCCCTTCCCCATGGAGTCCCTATGACTGTGACTCCTTTCCACTGAGGGACGTGTCCAGACTCACCAGCTGGGGCTGAGGATGGGGCAGCCCAATGAGAATACAGAGAAGGCATCACAGCTCTGCCTTGCTGTGCTTCTGTCACCTGCCTACTGCACCGCTCTCCTTCCCTCCCTTCCCAGCCCTACAGCTGAGCTGAGACAGTGCTTGAGTAGCTCTGGAAGGTTTAAAGGTGCAGTGTAAATTGGTCTCCTGAATTGTGTCCTAACATCACACCTGATGCTCACCTTTATCACCACAGAAAACAGCATGAAGGAAAAAGGAACACAGTCACTGTGGAAGCAAAATTATCAAAATCACTGAGTATGATCAGCAGAGTAAATGACAGAGCTGAAATTGATCCACTGACCATGGGCTTAAAGCCAATAGGAAATTTCCCCAAAGACAAGGGCTGAAAGTAGTAGCTGGGTAGACTCATTGTTCTTTTACTCATGCAGTGACTCCTGCCAAGAGAGTGGCTACACTTTGTGGGCACTGTAGGGAGAAAGGATGGAGCATTTTCCTTATAGCATGTCACTCCCCTTGAAGACCAATTGAGTATGCAGCAGAGGAGCTAATGAAAGAATTTGACTGAAGAAGGAAGTTCTGCTTTGGGGTTTCATTTTACATGCAAAAGGCCAATAAATTCTAAACTTGACCATAAATTAACTTATTGCCATAACCAAAGGAACACAACCAACTTGTTGTGCATCCTAAAATTTTATGTCAATTTTGCAGTCTCAACTACCTAATTTCCAGTCTGAAGAGGACACTCTGACAAAAGTATTTGAGTACAAAATTGAGGATGTTTATATGCATATCAATCTGATCTTTAATACCATCGTCATCAGGTATTATGTGAAGAGTCAGGGAGGTTGTTCAGAAGGAGCTTGAACAAAAAGTGAAGAGTTGATAGTAAATAAAATTTAGACTGCATATTTCTAATCCTAAATATCAGTGCAAATGGATCTCTCAGAATTAGTGGGGATTTGTTAAAAGGTATGAGGTATGCTAATACCTATGGAGTTACAGAAAGGTATCTTTCAAAATAAGTAGGATTTAGAAGTAAATTGAAGTACATTTAGATGTTGGAAAAAACCATAAATGGGTTACATAAGATTTGGTTTTAGATGGTAAGCATATATTTTCCTATGTACAGTTACCTGAAAAATATCTAGGAATATTGGTTAATGTTCTATCCTGTGTATTCCAAATAGATTTTTGTTGGGGTTCAAACCATAGATTCCCCTGCAAAAAACCCTATAGCTGAGGCAAGCAATCCTGCTGCTGAAACAAGCAACATTGTCTTTCTTATGGGAGAGAAGCCCTGGGAAATATTATAGAAGTAACAAGTTATGGCTTGCACAGCAGGTGTTTTACAATAGTGAATAAGGCCTTCTGTATTTTTCCTTAGTAATTTAGAAAAATGTGGCAAATATACAAATTCCTTGATATAGACTAGAACAACCATTGTTAAAGCTTAGAGGGTATAAATATGTGTTATCAAATTTAAAGGTTCTCATTCTTGCAAGGCAACTGGGTGTGTGTGTAGTTACTAACAGGAACTGTGTTGCAATTATACTGCTGCAGATTTTCTTTGAAAATAGACCAGGTAAACATAGCATAATACACAGCAAACCTTTTTACTAGACATGGCACCTCACATAGGAGTATCCACAGATGCCTCAGTGTAAAGAATTTTTTCTCACAAGTGCTCGGCCTGATCGTGCCTTTGCATAGTCCAGAGAGGAACCAGCTTCAATATGGTAAGTCTGCTAAGTAAAATATCATAAAATCAGACTTTGGCAAGTATTTATAAGTGATAAAACAAAGAACTGCACTTATCATACCTGGTGATACTGTGTACAGGGGAACACTGTAAAAAAGAAAACAGCAGTGCTACAAACTGATGAAAGTCAAAGGGGATGTGCTAACAGTGAGGAGAAAAATGAAAGAATAAAGCTTCTGCAGTGCATGGACCTCTCACCATGCTACACCATGTCTTGACAAAGACACATCAGTGACAAAGAGCTCCACGATCTCTAAAAATAGATCTACACCTTCCTTCTTCAGAGAAATCTCCAACAATTACCCCCTATCCCAGAAGGGAGGGCAACGGCAAATTTGAGCAAGTTGTCTGCCCAAGGTCTACTACAGGTAAAACTCGCATGAGGCTGCGCCAACTGAGCTCCAAGATATGTCACGGCTAGACCACAGACGCTTTCTGCAGGCTGACTGCAGGGGGGGCCCTTTCTGCAGACTCATGCTAGTGAGGCTCAGGTCTTCAAGAAACTTTCCAGTCTGTGTGACAGTGATATTTCACTGAATATACCCAGTTAGGTAATAGAATGCTTGATATTCCGAAGTATTTAATATTGATGAAAGTTATTTCTATTGTTAGGGTATATATTTGGAAGTGAGGGACTGTGGTCTTACAAGGCTCTAAATTAGATTTATTCATAGAATCACAGAATATGCTGAGCTGGAAGGGATCCAGGAGGATCATCGAAGTCCAACTCCTGGTCCTGGACAGAACAGCCCAAGAATCACTCCATGTACCTGAGAGCATTGTCCAAATGCTCCTTGAGCTCCATCAGGCTTGGTGCTATGATCACTTCTCTGGAGAGCCTGTTACAGTACCCAACCACAGAATTTTCAAGACTCAATTGCCTAAAAGAGGGCATTTACTGACATTTGAGATACTATGGGTTTTCCAGACACAGGCATAGGTCTTGCAATCTGATGTAGAATCTACAGAAGACTCATGACCTTCTGCACCAGAAGACAGACCTAAAACACCTTAAGACACTTTAAACTGCCCTTTACCTCTAGGCCACTGAAACAAACTCACTATATGGATCCCATCCAACAAAAAGCTAACTATGTAGGATTAGATGCTGAAAGGAGTAAACATCAGATTCCTAGGCCCTGAGGGTCTCCTGAACAGTACAGATAATTTACTAATGGGGAATGGTCTAGAATTCATGTCTGACCTGGAAGCCACTTGAGGTTCTGGAATTAAACTATGTGACTTCACACAGACAACTGAATCAAGCCTAAATTTATGTGAGCTGAGGTCCACTGTGTAACGAGACACATAGTGTTTTGCAAGGTTTCACCCCAGTATTCAAATACTAGCTCTCTGCAAATGCTACAGAGAGAACATAAGGGGGGAGAAGAGCCTGTCTTCACAGCAGATGATGCAATTTCTCACCAATCCCTCTGCTGTAACTTACATTGTTGATGAGGTTTTCTTGCCTTTGTCATGGTTACAGATGACAAATATCCTTAAGAGGAAAAACCAAACCCACATCCTTTTCATTTATACATATGTATTAGTATATATATTAAACAGTGAATAAGGAAGAGCATCAGACAGAAATCATGGGTGCTTTCCTCACTTTGTACAGCTTTGCTGTTGTCATTCTTCTGGTAATTCATGGAGGTAAGTAGCCAAATCAATCCTTTTGAAGGTAAATGCCGATGTACAGAGTTACAGTTAAGCTATGTATTAATGCAAAGGAAGAAGTCACAATTATTATTTGAATTCTTATTATTAGCTCTTTTCCACTGTGTGCACATGTTTGATCTTTCATACATAATTTCTGAATGGGTAGTATTAATTTAAGCTTCACAGAGGGCAAGTTATTTGGAGAAGTTCTGAGAAGTTACTGATTATGTGATCTTTCTCTGCAGAGGCATGTGCATACATTAATCTTCCATTTTTCTGAAAAACAAGTTTGAGTAGCATGACTTGCACTATATAGCCCAGTTTCCTGGTACAATACTTAAGATGTGGCAGGTTTCAAGCTCTTACTCACAATGAAAGCTGAGAAATTAACCATATCAGCAATCCTCAAGAAAAAAATCAGTGTAAAAGCAACAATACTTTGGTGTTTTTCTAGGCCAAGCTCACCCCACTAATCTCATTTCAGTCCTATTGAAACATAATGAAGTAGTACTGCCAAGCAACTTTAAAAGTTGACCCTGAACACTTTTATTGTGATATATGTACATGCTTGTGTGTCTGTATACTTTGTAATAGTTTTCCTAAGAGACTTCAAGTATCTTACAGTATTTATTAGCCCAGTTGTGTATGTTGTGGTTTATTTTCATTTTTAGGTTTGTGTGTGGATATCATTGGAGGAAGTGAAGTAGCACGGCACTCGAGACCATTTATGGCACAAATCAGGGGACCAGAAAAACGTTTTTGTGGAGGAGCTTTGATCAAGGAAAAGTGGGTGTTAACAGCTGCCCACTGTCAGGTGTAAGTTCTTACTCTGATTCAGAGATTGTCCTTAGTGAGTATCTGGTGTCTCTGTTCAAGTAGGAGAGTTAGTAGACCTGGTGATTTTGTGCACTTAGCATAATCATGATGAAGTTCTGATTACTGTGTTTTTCAGTTTATGTCAGCAAATGTAAGTAGAAAAATATTATAATAAGGTATACTGATCTCCACTGTTTCTGAAGAGATATTTGAAAAGCTTCTAGCTGCATCCAGCACAGAATAGCAACACTGAAGCAGTGTATTTGGAGGAAAGGTTTGTCCTTTTTTTTTTTCAGTCAACCAGTACAGAGGACTGGCCAGTCTAAACTGCTGATCTGTAAACAAAAATAAATTCTTGTAATTTTATTCTATAAAAGATATGCAGTTCACCACAGAAAGAGGCAGCATGCAGTTAACAGAGGACCAAGAATTCTTCAGACAGATGACAGGAGACACTAAGAGATTTCTGCCTTACTGGTTTTGTTAGTTTGCCAGCCAATGTTTCTTCTTCCTGTCTAACTCAAGATGCAAATGGATATTTGGCCCCACAGAATCCCTCAGCTAGGCAAGAAGTGGGGATTAAGTTACACATCCCACCCTTCTTTGCCTTTGTGAGGAGTGCTGCTGCTGCTGCTGAGCCAGACCTCACACAGGCTCTGTCAACACCCTGATCAAGACCAGGGCTCTGAAAACATCAGAGAAATGCATCCATCTCCTCTGGTCTCCTCCAAGAAGGGAGATATATGGGACCTACTAGAGAGCACAGGGCCAAAAACCTGTTGTCTTACATAAGGTAAGGAGTGTTTCCAAATGAGACAGAATGTAAGAGAAAATGAACCTATTGGTGGCTCAGTGAACAGATAACTCTCAGTAGCTGAAGGAAAGGAGCAACCACTTTCTCAGGGTTATGTTTTCCACAGTAAGACACAAATGAGGGCCAACATACACATCTGCTCTGCTACCATTCAGCTGAAAGATACAGCTAAAACTAGTTGTACCTGCGGTCTGATATTAAGGTCTGCTTGGACTGCTTGACCAAGGAGGGCTAGACTTATGGTTTCTATATCAGAGAGCCTCAGCAGGCAAAACTCTGTCACCACTTCAAGATCTTATAAGTACATGAAATAGCAGAACACTTAGAGAAAAGAAATGAGCTGTGTGCCACACAGATTCAGAAAATGATGTAGAAATGGTATAAGGGCATAGCAATGATACAGCTCAGTCCAGCCAAGATGATTGAACTAACAGTACAGTGAGGTATTCTCCTAAATTTTCAGCACAAATTGCAGGAGGCACTGTTGGCAAGTACCCACAGCAAAGTTAATGCATCCACCACTCATTCAGCTCCCAAAGAGAAACAATGGGAATAGATCCAGAGTCAAGGACCTGAAACCTGTCTGTGTTCCTGGGAAGGTGAAAACAGGACAGCACGAACTTTGATTCATTGAATGATTTTTTATTTTAAGTATTTTATAAACACGATCATACTTTTACTTTTCTAAATTACTTTCTTTTCAGGCACAAGAAAGGAGACTGTAACAACTGGACATTATAGCACCACATTTAACAGCAAAAGATTATAGAGTTGTGGCAAGTGAATCCTATTAACCATGTTGTCCTCTTCTCAGGAAAGCAGGCGAAGTTGTTCTTGGAGCTCATTCACTGAACGATGGTGGAAAACAAACACAGAAGATTCGGATTGCAAAGCAAATTCCCTACCCATGCTATGACCACATTTCCAAGCAAAACGACCTTATGCTGGTACAGGTATAGACTTCTACATCACTTGTGGAATATACATCTCTTACATTGTACCATTTTCTTTCTTCTTATGAGGGAGACAAGTCAAGGGAGTTTCTGGTGACTTTTTTGTGAGGTGATATAGTCTGGTCTGCTAATCCAGCAGACTGGGGACCAGAGGGTGCACTGGTAACTTAGGTAAACAAGAAACACTGTAATGCATGCCAATGCTAGAAGTAGACAAATTCTGGATCCTGATCAAGATATTCCAGTTTCTGGCTTTTCAGTCAAAGAATAAAGATAAGAACACAGAAAAATAATTTGGTTAAAAACCGTAAGGTTCTGTCTGAAAAACACTTCTAATTAAAAATGTCTGACTTCTCTGATTCTCAATTTTGCCTGCATCAGTAAAGACTGTTATTTTGTCCTCTCAATAAATTGAAAGCCAGAGAAGTGACATAAGATATTTTTAAGGGCTAATATTTTAGCAGAAGCTAAATGCGCTTCCAAGAGACAAAGAATACTCATTTTCCTCATTCTTACATTAAAGACACAAAATCCTTTCACAAACAATGGAGGAATCTCAAGAAGGGATTGCAGTAATCCCCCATTACCATAATGGAAAATATCTAATGGTTACCATGCAAGGGCTTCTCTTAAACTCTGTCCTATAATATCTATTTTCCATATCTTCTACAGCTTCGCAAAAGAGCAAGACTTAATGCGTATGTGAAAGTCATTCCCCTGCCTACCTCAGATGATGACCCTAAACCAGGAACAATTTGCACAGTAGCAGGATGGGGAAAAACTAGCAACCATCAGAAAGAACTTTCTGCTACCCTGAGGGAAGTCAATATCACTGTTATTAGTAGGGAAGTCTGCAACGATAAACATCATTATAATGGCAAGCCTTTCATAACAGACACCATGATATGTGCAGGGGCTAAGGCTAAGGATGGCAAAAAGGACTCATGTGATGTAAGTATATTTACTGTCTCTATCTGCATAAATTAAATTAAAAATAGAATATAAAGTACAAGCTTTTGCACATTAACCATTTCTGTCTCTTTGGAATTCAATAGAGAATTTTATTAAATATCAGTGAGTTTACCAAGGCTTGATCTTCTAAGCCTTAAAAATCAAAACTTCTGGTAGCTAAATTCACTTTCACACACTTTGGATACTGTAGCTTTTTCCAGGTGTGGAAGATAGTTATTCTCATCTTCAATAAAATTAATGAAATACTAATAAAATCTCCATTAAACAACTTATGAGCCCATTCTTAAGCAGCTGACCTCAGTGGAACAACTTCTTTGGTGTCAGAGGGCTTTGAAAGAGATTGTGTTAATAAAAAACATTTTGACTGGGCCACAAGTCTACTTCTAGTGCACAATGGTGTATGAATTACCACATTTTAAAATATTAAATATTGCATGTAAAAAGTTACAGAAAAAGGTATCAATTTCTCAAGACTTTATGCTTTTCAAGAAGAATGTTTTCAGCTTTCCCTCTTCATTTTCAAAAACTAACTGTTCCTTAACACTCAGCTGGATTCATTCCCCATTACTCATACTTGAAGGATCAGATTGAAGACTTTTTTTTTTCTGCTGTTGGAAATCTTAACTTCCAAAGAGAAAAAAAAAGCATAAATCCACCATAACACTGTTTACATTTTTATTTTCTCCATGCCACTGGTGTAAATTTAATTTAAAAGGAACATTTTTTAGCTTTTGTTAATTTGCATGACAATTTTTTTTTCCATTTTCTTTCTAGGGAGATTCTGGTGGACCTTTAAGATGCAATGGTGTGATGAGAGGCATCACTTCTTTCGGGAAGCCTAAGCATTGTGGCAGTCCTGATGGCCCTGGTGTCTACACTCGACTCACAAAGCAAAACCTTCAGTGGATAAGAAAAACCATAGGAGGGGCCTAATAGATTGTGTTTTGGCCAAGTGATATGTGTAGCAACATCTAGTTTTGAAATACTCTTTTAAAAACAGCTTCATGATACTGGTAAAAGAGGTCTTTTCACACCTAATTTTAGCAGCTTGATGTAGTTCTGCTACAACAGCATTTATAGCTTTTAGTGTCAGCCATGGAAGCGTTGAGTGGGGATTTGTGACTCAGGATTCCAACAGTCTTGTGTCGCATGTTGCTTCACATGGATTAGTGTTTCTGATTAAGAATCTAACTCATCTAATTTCTTGCTATGTACTGCGCTCCTCTGTATCTGGACTTTGGCAAATAACCCTGAGGTTTAGTGAGATGCAAGGTACAACTCCAGACATCTGAGAAACTTGGTAACCTCTCTGATTTCACAGATGTAGTGGACTGATAAGCTTCAGAAAACTAAGTTGCAGCAACTGCATTTTAATGTAGGACACAAGAAGTGTGCATTTCCTAACTGTCTTGTATTTGAAACTTCTAGATTTTAAACCTTTATGTACTTTGCATTTAATAAAGACATGGCAATAAAAAACTACTGATTTCAGTGGTCATGTTATATGGAAAAGCTCTATCTGTTGCAGTACAGGCAGTCTGTGTACTACCTGTATAATATTTTGTACACCAAAATCAGAAACATCATGTTAATAAAATGAACTGAAAACCCATACTCCAGAGAAATGACAAGAAGCGTCACAGATGGTGTATTAGGATGATAAATCACTTTTCCTAATATAAAACAATCTTAATTTTATTGTGCCACTACTGCTGTTTCAGATATGTAGTAAAACAAGCACTTGTCAAGCAGCACACATAACTATTGTGAAAAACGTTTCTGCCTGTCTCTGTATTAACAGTTTGGGGCATTTCAACGCCATAAACACCTTAAAAAGGGCTTGGGTTTTGTCCTGTTTCAGGAGGTTTTTACTAGAAGGTAGGCATTACATAAAAGAAAGCAGGGGACATGCAAAGAGTGGAGAAATTTTGCATTGAAATTATTGCTCTGTTCATCACGAGTGTTTAAACACCACTTAGAAACACGAGAAAATATAAACTATAGCTTTTTTACACAACTGTCTCAGCCCGATCTTGCTGAGAAGAAGCAGTAGTTTTGTCACAGAGGAATAATAAAGGGTGAGGCAGGAGAGGGCCTAAATGACAGGGATCTTTACTGAAAGATTTGATGATGAACATCATCTTTGTTTTTCACTTGTTCCAAGCATTACACAGTCAGAACTTTTCATATTCTTGTTCTTGTTCCTAAAATGGTTTTTTTGACTCTTGGGTTGAAAACACAAAGTACATAAACACAGTCACAGAGGTGCACAAAACAAAAAGAGGTGCACAAACACAAAAGCAAAGCAGATACAGAGAGTAGAACTACCAGCAAAGTAAGATTGCATCAGTGAAACTGAGATAATTGCCCCACTGACTGCTACCAATACCCAAAATGATAATTTGATTCTGTTTTTAAACACACAGGAAATAAGTAAGTCCAGACCTTTTCTATTCTTGGACACTATCAAACCCTTCCTTAGGCAAAGACTAATTTAAAGAAACTGCAGAAAACAAAAATATCCTTGTCCATCTAGTGAAAAATCAGTAGCCCAGCTCTAGGGCTGTTTCACCTTTCCCATACATTAGTCTTACTTCATTTCTTTGTTCATTGTTTCAGTGTCTTTCTTCCATCCTGATGTTGAATTTTTTCATCTTACTACTTCCTCTTTGGTCTGCTTTTTAACGTCTCTTCCTTAAAAGTCACAGACAAAATCCTTGTCAGTGAAAAATCCCACTCAAAGCCTGTCATTCAGTACTTCTCCATTTTCCAGACAATAGTTCTGACCCAAGTGTTGCAGAACCTGAAAAATTGGGAAGAAGTTGTCCTGACTAAGGAGAAATTTACAATGCATGAAGAAATGTGCAAGAGAAAAATGTACAGCCTTCCTCCTCTAACTTGAAATTTATGATCTATCCCAAAATAATTTAAAAAATTGTGTTTTTACAGCAATGTCATTCAGTGAATTGTGGAAAATGGGACAGTGGAGTGAGATTTACATGAAAAAAAAAACATATTCCAGCCTCTGTCATTACTGCCAGTAGTGTAAACCTGTGGGAAAAGAGCAGAAGCAACAGTAAGAGAGAACTGAATTTTCATCTAGATGGAGAGTCTCTGATCAAGAGGCATGAAACCGTTCACAATACAGTTCCATCACTATGGAATGGAACTCATACTAGCTAAGAAAAATGTTATAATAATTTTATGTCTTTGTGGCATGTAGAATGCAACATTTCTTCTGACTGTGGCTATATGGGAGAATTGGAGGAAATAAACAAGTATAAACTGCATTACATAAACTAATGCCAAATTTCTGTAGATAGCACCAAGTCTGACCACATAGTGTCAGAATAGGAGACTGTCTGCTAGACTAGTGCTCTTAAGTGTGGAAAAAAATGGGTTCCCCAGTCTGAGTTTATTTAATCCATTTCATTTCCTCACAGACAGTTACTTTCTCACATTGATATACATGGGAAGACACACGCACTGTACAAGCAATAAATGTTTCCTCTTGGAAAAATTGTTTTTCACCTTAAGTTTTGGATTCCATATGTTGTGCATTGCTACACCTTCAACAGGACTGTAGGGATGAACTTAAATCTTCCTTAAGCCTCTGTGCCTTCCCTGGAGGCTCAGCCTTCAGTGCATACAGACCTCAGGGGAAGAATAAGATGACCACTTAGAAACACTTCTGATTTTTGTGTCTGCCTGGACCTGAGCAATACACCAGTCTTGTAACAGGCAATGATCTTAAAGTAAGGAAGAAAGTAATGATTTCACATTCTGACCAAGACTTCATATGTTAAGACCTATGCACTGGCAGAATGAGACCGTTATGCAAGAACATCAACAGCACACTCTGTACATTCAGAAAAAAAACACTTCAGTATATGTTTAATTTCACTCCAGATTAGTTGCAGTCTGGAATTTAAATGCACACTTCAGTGCCTTCTCAGACATGGTGACATAGTAGACCTACAAGTCACACAAACAAGATTCTCTCATAGTTATGGGATATTGATTAGTTCTACTGAAATCAGTGACTTCTCCCAATTTTACATATTATACTAGAATACATATGTGGCAATACAGCTTGACTAGCCAACAATGAGCAATAAGTAACTAAAATATGACCAGTTCTTAGATTGGGAGAAATTTACTTTCTTTTGATGTTTGAGCGTGCAATAAAATATGCATAACTTCAGTATTGGTCAGGTCCTTCCTTACCACATCCTCTCATTCTGTGTTTTATACCACTTCCTATACTGAACAAACCAATATCTTTTAGGTCCTGCCAAAGAGAGAGAATTTCTGGTATAATAAAAAAAGACATGAATAAAGAGACTAATCCTACTCTCTTTTTTTTTCACATTCAAAAGGGAAAAAATGTTTTTAACAGTTCTAAAACTTTTGAATTACTTAAAATACCACTTTGAATATTTAAAGCAGATGTTAAATGTTTGATAAAATCTACAGCAAGAAACACATTCATATTAGAAGATAGGCACAGTGTAAGTTATTTTCCATGTTCAGAAATCAGCCTCCTGGTAGTAATTTCTCAATTGGTAATCAAAGTTATCATTTTCTAATTTGTTTTGAAGACCTTATGAGATAACATCAGAACCCAGCAGTATAGTAGTAGATAAAACAGTTGAGTGGTCTCAACCTTACAGAGCTAAAGTTAGGAACCATGTGATTTACGAACAGCAGAAGATGAGGTTTGAAAAATCATGAGAACTAAAGACATGAGACTTTCACATTCATTTCCAGAGATAACTTCTGCCCCATCTATCTCTTTTCTTGCATTTGACCACACCCTAATTTTCTATAGATTGACACTGCTCTCCTCTCCTAAAATCCTATTTTTCCCCAGCTACTGGAAATATTCTAAATAAATTTTCAGGGGAAATAAAAAAATCAATAAAAAACCAATATGAGCTTCTGAGCTCACAGGGGTTTTAATTTACAAATGCAAGAGTGAACCCTTACCCCTTGCCCCTCACTATTCCTCATAATGAAAGCAAAGCCCCAAAGATGTCTGTGGGCAGAACACATTCTGAATAGCACTACTGATGTTCATCTGAATAGCTTCTGAGGACCAGTCCTGATATCCTTACTTAGCTATTGGCAGTGTATAAGTCTCACACAGGCAAATGTCTGTTAAAGTCCAAAAGATTTGGTCTTTGAGAGCATTAAATAAAAGTCAGAGGATTACAACTGCAGTTTGCTGATAACCAGAATTGAACTTAAGTAATGAATGAACTAATAGTGGTGTATGACCCAGTACACTTCTTTAACTACATCCATCTGGCTTCTTAACTAGTTGATTACATAATTATGTGCAATAATAAAACTATTGTGTAATTTTTTATGTCTTCAATCATTGTCAAACTTAGTTGTTGGGTTTAAGGAAAGGAAACAATTAAAAATCCAATAAAGACAGTTTCCTAATTAAGCTAGTTCTTACCACTATGAAATCAGTAAAGAATCCCCAATAAATCATTTATATTTAGTTTTAGTTACATATTTAGCCTACACCTCTAGAAATATTTAGACAGATTCTGTACCATGATTGATGTCATACATAAAATAAAGACCCTTGAACTGGTCTCTGCCTATCCTGATCCTTGAACTGTTCAAGGCAATTTACATTAGTTAAGATGTGGTTCCCAATGGGGATGCTAAGGCAACATAAAATTTATTGCAAGAATCAAAGCTAGAAGCAGGACCCAAGACTTTATGCTGGCACATGCTGGTGGATTCCATCCATGTTTGCTAATTTAATGAAAGTATGTGTGGCATTATTCTTTAGAGTCAGAATATTATACCCCTAGGGTAAGGCAAGCTACTAAGGTTTCACACGATGGACTGACAAGGAAAATTATATTCTCTTAAATAAATTCTACTATATTTTGCTATGTTTCCATTGGAAGGAAGACACATATTTTGAATTATTGAATAGGTTAAATACATTAATCATTGGAGTTCAAGGAAAAGAAATCATAAGAATGAGCTCAAATAACCATTGTTTAAAAGCCTTGCTGCTATGCTTGCTCTCCACAGATTCATGGCATTTCCATAGACAAGCCATCCCACCTGTTGCAACAGAAATGAGGCTTCCCTGTCTGGGCTAAGGACTATGTGCAAGATTCTCTTTTGTGACTTATAAAATAAAATATGTACAAAAGGAAAGATACATGAGAATTCTACACTGATTATGTCAGTCATTTCCACCTCCCGCACATACACTATGGCTTGTTCCACTTTTACTATAGCAGAAACACATGCCACATAGGATGTGGCAATTTACCATTGTCTATTGAATATTTTGATATTAATAAAGAGCTGAAGGCATTATATTCTTATTAGGGGACAGGCTCTAACTGAGAGGACTGCACCACATTGAAGAGACATTTCTGTCAAAGGTACACATTGAACTTGAGCTCTTGATTCTCCACACATTTACAGTATCAGTCTCATTTGTGTTTTGTTGTCTCCCTCACTTCTGAGCTTTCCCATCTGACTGCACAGGCCTTGCAGACAGTTTGCAGCTGATACAACAATAATGATGTAGTGTCTCCAGCTGCTCAGTTGTTACTATTAAGGAGATTTTTTTAACAGTGATCCCACTAAATCATTTAGTGAAATTGTGTCTTGAGTTTGTCTGCAGTTGTAGTAAATCTTGGGAGTCAGACACTGAAGGCAAGAAGCTACTCCAGCTAGCAGCATGAAGAACAAAACTCATTACCCTGGTTATAAAAGAATCTCCCTCCGTAGAAGCAACTGAATTTGAAATGAAGTCAGAAAAAGTCTGGTACTAAACTAAGACTGTTGAGAGCTGTATTCACTGCTCTGCCACAGACCTCCTATATCACTTAACACCATGTCAATGCTAACCAAATCCATGAGGTTTTTAGGCAGACAGTGGCATGAGAAAATTGAATCCCTTTTCCTTGAAGTTACTGGCCATTGGCTTTTCTGGCTGGGTGAGTTTCTGACAATCACATAGCTAAGCTAGTGACCCAAGGGGAAAAAGTCTTCTGAGTCAGAGTTTCTAAAACAGACCAAAGGAACCCCATCCTAAAAGGAAGTGTGAAGGTAATAAGTTGTGTGTGACCAACTTAAATTAATGTGGGTGACCTATGTCCTCCCATGATCTGGACCAGAGTTTTCCATGAACACAAGAGGATGGCACTTCTCTAGTTCAAAATATTATGAGGATAAACATGTGAGGAATAGTAAAGCCCTCTGAAACTGTGATACTTACCACAGTGATACCTGATGAAGGCCCACAGGACTGTTGCAAATGGACAGAATGCCCCAGCTTTGTGAAGCTGCTGCAATGGCTCCTTAGAGACACTGCAGCCAAGAGCAAATACCTGCTGTCCTGGGGCTGAATAACCTGTTCCTCGTAAACTGTGACTTGAATTTCAACACCACCACTAAATTATTTCAGAAGAAGCTGATTTTCAGACTCTGCACCTGCTCAAGTTTTTAAAATGTATAAAATCTTTGTCAATATTTAGGACCATGACTTTAAAACTCAGTGAATTATTTACACTGTGTCTGCAATGACTTTGAAGAAAGACCTTCAAATGCAGTCTTTGGAAGCAGCCAGAACTATCCATAACACTGGCTGAAATTTGATTAATAGTCTAAGTCAAAAAGTTTTTTGAGTGCAGTTTTCTGGGTCTATTTAATTGTTTCAAGATCACATTCAGGCCAGGTATTTCTCAAAGCAACTACATGTTTTTCTTGCATGTATGTTTTCTTTGGTCTACAACAGTTTTCAGAGGGGAGGGCATTTTCAGCCAAAATTATTCTTTTTTTTTTTCTACTCTAATAGTTCTATCAGAAGTATCTCAAAAGTGGACTGAGTGCTATAAAAGTCTTTTCAGTTGTCATTGTTTTCTGGATGTACTGTCAATGTTAATTACTAAAGTAAATAATAGGTGCTGTTGGATCTTCATTGTTTAATGGGGTCTTCAGCATTTGCAGAAGCATTAAACAATGAAATTCAGTTACAATTTACCTGATCAATTCTGTGGATGTAAAACTTATGTGGTCAAGGGTATCTCAGTTTGACTTAGAATCATCTCACTATCATCCGTCACAGTATTTTTTCTGAGCGTATTTTGATATATCCACAATTTCTTCCAACATTCAATTGCTTATAGTAAGTTATTAAGTCTTCATAAGCAGGAACGTGCCTATGCAGCAATGACCTGGTCTTTTTGTTCATGGATAGTACCACAAGTGAGGGTGCTTAATAGCAAGGAACAACAACTGTGTATAGTCTAGCCTTACAGCACCATATACCAATACAGAGCTGCAAGGAAACTCCACTTTCTCTAGCAGTCAGCAGGTTACAAGGGAAACACTCTGAATTTCACTACTTCACAGCCAAAATCATTCCTTAAAACCCAGACAGCTCTAAATAACACAGGGAGATTCGTTTTGAACATTATTTGGAAGCAGTTTCAGTATCCTTGCATGATGAGCTGCAAAAGCAGTCACATCTAGTTTATATTATCTAGAAGGTCATCAACCTAGACTATACTAGAAGCCATCTGACATTAGCACATTCAATCCAGGCCTAATGAGCCTTAAGAAGAAGTGGAAATGCACATCCTGAACACAGCAAGGCCTTAGAAACTATAGGAAGGAGCCCCATCATTAAAATCCAGGAATTTCACAGGAGTGACTTGTATTATTATCTTGACAAGTCACTCATTACAATCTCACAAATCAGGACTGTGCACATGAACACATGTGTGTAGGCAGAGGGAGCGTGTGAAGGTGACTGCTCTTTCTTTTCACACAAATTCAAGATGTATGAACTTGCAAAACCACACTGGTTAGACAGATAGACAAACAAAATGGTTAAAACCATAAACTGAAATACTTGTCATAGAGTTCTGATGAACTGAAAAGCACAGGATACTTCTGTATTTTCTTCTGATCTCCAGAAAGCTTTGTCATGTCATCAGGTCACTGATTTTGGGTAACCAGAGTAAGGAACTAATCTATTAGAATTTAGAATTCTGTTTTAGTTTTCAGAAGGGCTTAGCACATACTATTCACAAATTTGAAATATTATCTACAATGTTTAAACAAGCAGCTGAAAAATAATTACAGAGGAATGTTTATTTATTTAGAGGGATCATTTAATTCCCTACAACTCTTCAAAGTACAGTTGCCTTATTGTCCTATCTAAACGTGGTAACAACCTATCAGTATAAAACCAAGGCCCTTAAAACACAGTCTCAGCTAAACTGTAATAGTTTCAGCAAATCAACAGGTATGTTGCTTTACTACTGCTGAGAACCTGTTCCTCTGACTCCTAATATTCAAAGTCCAGAGACAGATGTTTGCCCCCTTACTCTTACACCTCTCCTCAACCCAATGTTCTGGGAATTTTTTTCTCCCCTACAACATTCTCTCCATATGAAGAGCTTTGGCCAAAACTATTATTGCCAATATGGAAATATGATGACAAGTGTCTGGCTTCAAGACCATCTCCTTTTCAATCACTTCTATGTGGAGACAGAAGTAGTTAATGAGAAACAACAAACAGCTTCTGAATCCAAGCAAACACTGCAGTGCTGAATGTAAAGACAATCCTGCTGATCCTCTGACTGCAGAACCACCCTCAAAGTCAGACAGAGTTTGCCAAATGCGAACAGCTATACAAAAAGAGCATGGCCTAAGTATGCAGACATTTCATCATTTCACCTGAGAATCTGTAGCCACACTTTGGAAGATTTTCTCACAGTTTATTTCCCAGACACCCAAAATCCCATCTTTCATTCCGTCTCCTGTATCAAGGACTTTGGGCTGCCAAGAACACCAGTTCATTGCCTAAAAAAATGAAAAGAAAACAGATGCCAGAACAGACTAGGACATTAGCTGGAAGAACAGAGCAGTTTTGTCTTAAAAGTCTAGCTGGAAAACTTAACCACAACAAGCACCCTGAATGTACACACAGTGCATTGTAGGATGCCAAAACTTAAAATAGTGCTTCCCCCAGTCTTGCTTCACAGTAGCCTACACTGCCCCACACACCCTTCTAAAACTCCAGCTTCTCTCCTTACCTTTCAAAGGCCATGGACTCACACCTCACTACTAGAAGAACCCAGCAGGATAAAGTCTTAATGTCTCAGCCAAGCCATCGCAGAAGTCTAAGCAAAGCGACCTACAGTACTGACAAGAGACCTGGTTTCTTCTGGGGTATTTCCAGGAGATATGTAAGGCCCCATTTTGAAAAAAAGTGCTTCTCAGAACTGAATTCCACCTCTTACAACAAACTTTTCCAACGCCTTAACCGCAGCACTTCAGGCCAGCCTCAGACTCTTTTGGGAGGATAAATGTCTTATAAATGCTGGACTGCCCTTAGCCTCTTATTGCTAGTATCTGACCTACCTCCCACAGACTGGGACTTCATAAATATAAAGAATACTGTCTTGTTTCATTTGAAGTTTCTTTCTTCAGATTATTTTACACCAGTAATGACATGAAAAGATAGGTAGCAGGGCAAAAAAAACACTTATGTATGAAATTAATTGCAGCAGAATTTTCCAAAAGTCCAAAAACTGAAATATCTTGTTTGCAAACTTGTGAGTATTGCACGAACAAACTTTTCTGTGAAAGGTAAATAGATAAAGGAGAACACAATAAAAGCTATTTCTGCTTGGCATTATATTTACAAAGGCCTACTAATCCAGTAAAATTTCTTAATCAAAACCCTAGCAAACTTATATGAGGAGAAGTGGTCTTAAAATTAACTGCATCGCAGATAGAAGAGACTAATAGATATCAGTGAGATAATTTGAAGAATTTTGTAACTGTCCACATCAACAATGTGCTTTCATGAGAACTAATGAAGAAAAGCAGACAGTCTTTCTTCATATACCTTAACTGCTGAGGAATGTGTTATGGTTTTCAGTGGCTGTGATTGCAATTTCACACGAGGGTCAGGCGAGATATTCAATATACCACCACTAGACCCACTTTACAGCAACTGGTTGGTTAGTGACAATTTCAGGCTGCAAATGCTCTCCTTGTTTGGCAAAAAGTCATGAACCACAGTAGACAAAAAAATACAGCATGAATTTAATGATAAAGAAGGCAAGTTACTTCACACTGATGTTTCTTCAGTGTTTTCAACAGCAAACCATATCAGACTGAAATGAGTCTGCAGAACAACAGTATTTCAGTAAAACAAAACACCAGCCAACTATCAGAACCGCACCCTGACTGTAGAGGTGGCTGACAACAGAAAGGAGCCAAGTAGCTTCTCCTTTCAAGTCAGGCAGAATACCTGTTCTCCCTCACAGTTTTATCTCCAGGAGGGCACACACTTTGTATGCCACTACTCTTCACCCTCTTCAACTGTCAATCCATAATGTAAACTATATTCCTGTTCTTCACTGAAATTTATTTTGCAAGATGATTTTTGTCAAGGCCAGATACGATTCCATACCCAACAAGAAGGCAGGGTGAAACTGCATTGCACTGGGAAAGGGCTTACTAGTAAATAACAGTGTGTTCTTTGGTTCTCTCTCTTCCCTTGTCTCCTTTCTCCCTCTCACTCCTAGGCTTACAGAAAATCTTGACACTGTTGTACTAATTGCCTGTTGAGAAACAGATGCATGGTTCTAAAACCAATATATCAATGTACCAAAGGAAGGAAGGAATACCTTACCTGGAAACACAGCTGTTACAGCTTAGATCCTAGATACTTGGCATCCAGCCTGGGCCAAATCACCACACCAAGAGAAACAGAAGTGAATTGCCAGTGGTGGCCATATTAAGGTTCCCAGTAATTATATGAGATGAGTCAGAAGGAACTGGGTTCCTGAGAATCCTATCTGAAAGACCATTTTTTTCAACTTGGAGACACCAGAATTGCTGGCTTTTGACAGAGAAGATGGCACCTGTTTTGCCAAA
>JAWWEW010000088.1:55087060-55101608 GCA_035583185.1 Anabacerthia variegaticeps | reverse complement strand
TCCTTTCAGATAGTTGTAGAGAGTGACAAGGTCTACCCTGAACCCTCTCTTCAGACTACCCCAGTTCCCTCAGCAGGTCATCATGGGACTTGTGCTCCAGACCCCTCACCAGCTTTTCTGCCCTTCTCTGCACTCACTCCATCACCTCAATGTGTTAATAAATAAATAAATGAATACATAAGTAAATAAAAAAGAGAGGGCACTGGTCTGGAGCTCTGTCTGGAGACTGGTGCAGCTGTGCACTGCCAGAGCCCTGGCAGCGGGAGACGGGAAGCATCAGCGCTGAGCTCTCCCGGCTTCAGGCTGTTTCAGAAACCTCTGCAGGACGCCACTCGCTCTCTGTAGGACCTTGCTCCTCTCCGTGCTGCTGCGCTGGGTCTCAGCGAGCCCACGGGCTGCTGCTGCCACCGTGTGCCGGCAGGGATGCTCTGCCCAGACCCCGTGTGCCGGCAGGGATGCTCTGCCGAGACATCGCGGCACGGAGCGCTCCAACCAGCAGCACCCGCTCCTGTCCCAGCTTGGGCCCTGCGAAAGAGCACAAATCAGGGTTAGACACGGCTTAATATTATCCCTTCCCTTCAATCTGTTTATAGGTGTGCTGTGACTAAGTAAAGAGCAACAGCCTCGGATGCTGGACTGAGTGAAGATGGCTCTGTAGTCACACAGGTGAAGAAAGAGTGAGCGATGAACACATAATGATAAAAGTGTTTCTGGTCTGATAAGTACACCTGAATCAACTGTGGCACAGAAAGCGCGTGGTAAGGGGAAAAAGAAACACTAAATTTGTGTCACTTATGCACTACGCCATTTCATTGGGCTTGGAAGGACCCAAGTCATCTTCACAAATGTAGCACAGGTTCAAGAGCCTGGTCACTCCTGAGAGATGAACACTGGGCAAACCCACATGCTGGCTGCCTGGAACCAGGCTGGTTCTCAATCTCCCCACAAAGAAGGGCTCAAATCTCTTCTGATTTCTGAATCTTCTCACCATCACTGTGGCTGGATCATGCTGTTATTTTTAATGTTATCTTACACTTTTTAATATATTAAGGCATCCTAAGTAACGATTATATTACAGATTTACATTTTTAATTTACATTTTTTAATTTATATTTATTCAAATTCATTCATAGAGAAATTTGTGTCACAAAAACATAAAACAAAGGATGTATAAAAAATTTGAAACATTAAAGCCTAGATAACAACACATTTTGTTTTTCAGACAGATTCTAAACCTAATGTTTTAGGTGAGAGTTACAACAGGAAACACAGTTAGTATAATGGACATCTAGTTAGTTATTAAGTACACCAGTAAGTATTCATAATATATTAAGTGTATGGGAGGTATTTACTTCTGAAATAATATTAGATTTAAATTACTAACTGTTGAGACGTAGCTTAGACACCAGCATCTTGCATGGGGTTTCTGTAATAAGAAGCATTCAAATTTGTCTTTAATTTCAACATTAGTCACATGTGCTTGTTTGTTGAATACAACCTTGTTCATTTCAGCACAGGAGTCTGTGCCTCTTCTGTCCCACCCACCTAAACACCATTCCCACAGGTGTCACTGCCAGGCAGAGATGAAATCTAACGTGTCCTCAGATACAAATACTGAAATTTCACAGTTTCATAAGCATCTCTCTGTTATGTAGAACTTTGTGAAAATCTCTATATAGTCTTGTTAAACAAAATTAACATGGACATTAGGTATTTAGAAATGACAGAAAAGATCAAACATAGAACTATGAATTCGCATAAATCAATTATATTGGTAGTGATGCTGAAGTCATTGAAAAGGAAAAAACCACCAGATTCCAGGTTTTACATTATGAAAGTTCCATTCTATTTTCATCCTTTGAAATGTAGCATCTAAATGCAGAAAAAAATCAGGATGATAAGAAAAACAACTGAGACGGAAATCACTGTTCAATAGTGGTTTGCACTGAGAGGAAGAGAAAGTAAGCAGAGACTGACAAGCAGCACAGACAGACAGCAAGAGCTTAGAAAAGCCCAGAACAGAAATATGAAGACAAAATAAAATCCTGAAAGATGAAAGGAAGAGAGGGAATAGCAAGCGGACAGAAAGAGGGAAGAACTGATCAGGGGAAGACAAGAAGAAAAACACAGAAAACGTGGGGGTTTTTATATAACTGAATTGTAACCACTACATGTTGATGTATGTTCAGAAACCAAGAGCAACAGGCAAGAATCTTTAAAATACAAAACAGTAAAAGGAACACAGTTAAGACACCAGACCTGTGTGGCTCTAAAATTCAGAGTTTCTTGCACAACTGACTCAGCAAAAACTGCTGGAGCTGCTTGGCTTACACCTGAGATTCCCAGCAAACTTTCTTTACTCATGCAGACCTTCAGTCTTACCATCTCAGCACAGCTCATAGCCAGTTCGCCAGCAGCAATTAAGAAAGCAACTCATATCCATCATTATCCTGTCCCTTCACACTGTTCACAGTTGTGCTGTGTCACACCATGCAGGCTCAGCCCTCCTAAGAGCAACAGCCACAGATTCTGGGCTGAGAGTAGCTCTGGCACACAGTCACACGGGTGAAGAAAGAGTGAGGGGGGTAAAAACAGTGTGAAATAAATGTTTACCATTGCAAAAACACCCACATTGTATTATCTTCCTATTACATATTACATATTACCAAGGAGGTTTTCTCTACCCCACCCCATGTGCTGTAGAAGAGTTTTACAAACAAAGCTGCCTGTAATGCCCCAGGAGCTGATGAGATGCAGGGCCAAGTCTGTAAACACGGTGGTTTCAGCCACCCTGCCTTCCTTCTACCTGAACACCTGGCCCACAAACTGCTTCTCCAGGTCTGTCTGGCAGCATAGCTGGCTCCTGCTGAACAACCCTGCCAGAGATACCAGGGGGACCCAAGGGATGTGCTGGAGCTCTACAAAAGCACGAGAGGCCCCAGCAGCTTTCAAGACTGTGCAAACACTGGAGTATCCCACACAGATCGGTCAAACAGAGCAGTCAGCATTCCTAGGTAACGGAAACACCCTTTTCATTCATGTCCTCTTTCTCTTTCTTTTTTTTTCTTTTTTTTACGTAGAGAGATGTCTGTACTTTACCCAAGAGTTCAGAAGCCCAGCAGGCACTGTGATATGTAACAGCTGTTTCTGCAACAGCGACAAAAATGAGCAGCTTGTTCTTTCCAGTTGGAGATGTGAGTTTCATATTTCAGCTCCTCCTTCACATTCCAGGCCTGCCCAGGCTCCTCTCCCAAGATTTCAAAAATGGAGCCTCTCACAACTACTTATCCTCTGAAATACTCAGTGCCCAAAGCCAGGGTCATTGTTGTCTTTCTGTCAATGGTTTTGTGCACTACCATTCTCTGCCTGCTACAACTCAAATTTTTTAAACCTAAAATCAGAGATTTTTATTCTTTTGAAGTCAAGGATTCACGAGGAAGGAACGTTTCCTTGGAGAAGTACAGAGGAAAAGTAAGTTATTGTTTCATTTTATCCGTATTCAATCCTTACTGACAAAAAAATGTGTTTATTTTTAGGTGCATAAAAGGATTAGTTATGGGAATTTTTAGCTAAGATTTGTGCTAAATTCCTGTTCTTCAAAGAGTAAGCTGGAGAAACATTTATTTTTTTCTAGGCCTGCTCCAGGAATTAAGCATTAGATCTAATAAATCAAGTAAAAAAAATTCATATTTTTTAGTATAGATTGATACAGTCTAACAGGAAAACTTATGGGCTTTAATCATAGTTAAGAATGGTAGCATGTTCTGTTGAATTAAATGTGATTTTAGAGCATGTCCTGAATACCTGCTTATTAAAATGTTTATATGTAAACAAAGCTGCAAGCTGAAATTTATCAATTTACTGGATTTTTATAACAGATTGTCTCAAAGTAGGTATCTTCAGCTGCTTTCATTATTACCTGTTTAATGAAATGATGATCAGACAGATTAAATTTAGACTTCTGACAGGAACCATCAAGGTAACGAGAAATGCAATTTTAAGATTTAATTTCTACACTATCTATAGGGGTTTTTTTCTTACCATTCTAACTTTATTTCCTGAAGGCAACTTTAGTTGTAAACGTGGCCAGTTACTGCCAATACACAGACAAAAATTACATCGCACTGCAAGAGCTACACAGAGAGTTTGGTCCCTCCCACTTCACTGTGCTGGCGTTTCCCTGCAACCAGTTCGGAGAATCAGAGCCTAGTTCAAGCCAGGAAGTAGAATCTTTTGCCAAAGGAAACTATGGAGTAACCTTCCCTGTTTTCCACAAAATCAAGATCCTAGGATCAGAAGCAGATCCCGCTTTTAAATTTCTAATAGGTAACTGTTTTCTTTTATATATCAAGCTGCCTGTAACCTTGGTATTCTCGATGAATTTCAGTCTTTGTTTGTCAGGAAACATGAAGTCTTCAAACTTTTCTGCTCATGGCAGAAACAGGCACTAAGCCTACAGTTCATCTTATTTCAATCCGAATATCAAAAATAGGGCAGAAGAGCTGTATCCTGAAAAAATCAGTTTCTCCTCACAAAAATCAGCCTATTGTGACCAGCCCAGCTAGAAACACCCATTTTGTGGATGCATAAATTTGAGTACAAAAATTCCCACCTACAAAATCCCATTTCAAGTTATGTGATTTTTACTGAAAAACAGCTTTTCTTATGGACAAAATTGTAATTATGAGGGGTCCTAAAATTACTGGAAGACTTTACATAAATACATTCAGAGGAGAAGATTCTTTTTTTAGCAGAGTCATGTGTCCACCTTTATGTAAACTGTATTGTAAAGCAGGATTATATATACTGTAGTTACATATAATCACTGATTTGTGTTAATTTGCCATGCGAACTTCAGGGCCCAACCTGCAAAACCCTCTTGCACAAATACTCCTGTTTCAGAGAGAGCTGATTGACTTAGAGCCTTTTATTCTCACAATCCAAATTAAACTCTCTCTCTCTGTTGACCAAAGAACTCATAAACCCAAAGCCAGCTTGAAAAGCCTCTCTAAATTACTCTGAGCTTTGGTCAGGTCTTTGATCCATACTAAACACTGATGTATGAAAGAAAAGATAATTAGAGCACAACCCTTCTCTAACACACCATTTTAACTAGAGAAAAGGTAGGAGAAAGCCCAAGCCTGAGCAAGGAGTTCCACCTCCTTGCCCCAAGACAGGGTCACAGTTACCCAAATCAGTACTATATGTGTTACAGTAGCAACATATGAGAGATTCCAAAACCTCAGTCTATTCCAGTTTTTCACAGCTCCTCTTGTCAGAAAACTATTTTAATGTCTAAATGAACTCCTTCTTACAACATTTAAGTATTTCTTCTTGCTATATCCTTGGTGATACCTCCTATGTATTTGAAAATTGCTATTATTTAGGAGCCATTTAACTTTCACCACTGTCACTGTAACTGTGTTTTTTCTTAACTCCTCCTGGGCATGATAACAAAAACCTCAGTTAACCTTGTTGGCCTGAGTTGCCTGAGGTCCAGTGGAATTATTGAGTGCTTTCTCAGTTCTTTATAGCAGAGAATAAAGCAGGTGGGTTCCAGCTGTGTGGGATGAATCCAGATACTAAATATCTGAAATCAGCATTAGACATTAATACCTATTCAAAAAAACCTTTACGCAGCATTTTCTTATTTCACATGCTGTTCATTCACAAGAAGGAGAAAGATCTTCTGATACTTAAGTATTTTGAAATAAAGTCTTTCTTTTTCTGCATTCCTGTGTTTCACATTAAATTACTGTGCATCCTCAATTAAAGAAGCACGTTTTCTTCAGGTACCTGTCTTGACAATCCAAAGGTTAAACATCTTCAGGCTACACCACCATCTTGTGCCTGTGACTGCTAGCTACAGTTTGCCCAGCACTGTCAGATAATTTAGTGCAAAAAGAATCCACCAGCAGCATAAATGTGGTTCCAAGATCTTAACACAACTGCATCTTGTTTCTTTCATAGGCATTTTGTTGGGCATTCTGTTGGGCCAGCGTGACATTTGAGTCCTCACATTTCCTTAAATAATATCCAGCTTCCTATGTGTTTGTTCTCTGTATATCATTCATATACATTGATGAAGACTGGAAGAGTCATCAGAGATGGGGTTGTGTTACTTTAAGACTGGTCTTAGATGCAGCAACTCAGCAAAGACACAATTACCAGCTGAGCCAAGACCTCCATGACATGAGCTTGACCATACCCATTTGCTTGCCATGATGTCTACTTACAGACATGACATTACAAATGGAGTGCAATGGCAAACTCAATCCATCGCTTAAAAAATTCAGTTTAGGATTCAGCACCATTCCCCACTGGACACCACTTCCCCAGTCAAAATTTCCTGTAGTTGGGAAAGCCGCCTAATTAAGCCATCACCAATATAACTTTCTGCTCCCATTTCACTTCCCCAAAACTGACATAAAACTGGGAATTCCCCTAATGAATACACAACCCTCATATACTCTTCTCTAGGAAGCAGACCATAGTAAAAGTAGGAACCCGTAAACAGTTTCACAGGAAGAGGATGGCATCATTCACTTCCCACTTTTCAGATCATTAACAGCAAATCCATGCCAAGAATACTAGCAAAGAATAAGATGTGAGTACGTCAGTGTAAATAGTTGAAGTATCAGTTCAGGGCATTGAAACAATTACAAGTGTAACTCGCTAAAATGATCTGATGCCATCCTTGCAGATTCTTCAAAGAAAGAGCCTCGATGGAATTTCTGGAAGTACCTTGTCAACCCTGAGGGTAAAGTTGTGAAATTCTGGAGACCCGAAGAGCCAATACAAAATATCAAACCAGAAGTAGCATCATTAATTAGGCAGATCATCATGAAAAAAAGAGAAGACCTCTGAAAAAGCCATTCACATTGTGAGTCCATTTAATAGCACGGGTACACAGCTTTTCTACATTCCTGGGAAATGTTGCTAGAAGCTAAACCATGGGGATTTTACTACTCTTTAGTGTTGTTATTTGCAACCAATACGGTTGGTAATATGTCTGTTAAGGTTGGATTGGCCCCTGCAATAGCCTTGAGAATGACTGAGTGTACTGAGATTGAAAGGCACTCAGCACCTTGCAGGATGGACCTTCAACCTGCATAAAATTTGTGAATGTTGTTCTTTGTTTGTTTTTTAATCGTTGACAATTGCTAATTGCATTGTCACCAACAAGGAAATAGCTAGAAAAATATTTATTAATAAATACTCAGCATTTGCCTAGGGTTTTTTCCCAGAAACCATTAACAAACAGATTTTGATATTCCATTAATACATACTTGCCCTCACTGAAACACATGGGGCATCACAGGATCATCCATGGCAGGGCTTTTAGAGACAAATGTAACTGAAGAGACCAGCTTTGTGGTATCATCTCGAGAAAGGCTACCAAATTGTGAAGCTGTCAGTTGTAAAAAAGTTGTACATAGAAAATGAATTTATTAAATGCAAAAGAAAATAAATTGCAAAAAAAGTTTTCTTGCCTGCTTTATATTTTTATTCATTTTACATTTCATCTTTACACGTTTAAACTCTATAGCCTTCTCCAAACATTTGCACCATGGTACAGTGCCTTGGCTGTGAGCTCCTCTCCAGTTGGATTCCTAGTCTTCTGACCTGGACGAGGGCAGGGCCTGTGTGAATACACATGGTTGCTTACAGAAGGATTCAAGGGGCAACAAAAATCAAGAGTCTTGGACTCTAATAGGCATCCTTCTGAGACAGTCCAAGACAATACTCCCCAGCCATCTATCTACTTACATCCCATCTCTAGAATAAAAAAGCAGTCTTCAAGTAGAGGTAGAAGAAGGAGATGAAGGTTCAGGGTTCAAGCCCCACTCTTCTCATCTTGCAATCTCCCCAGTCTCGCATGTAACTACAAAGCCATTTCCCACTCTGATCCACTGCTCTATTACAAACTGCCAAGTGTTTTGATTTATGTGTTTAAAAAAAGGATATAGTAAATTTGAATAAGAAATGTCACTCCAGATGTCCAAGTTTTAAAGGGGGATTGAGAGAATAGAAGTGAGAGACACCTGTGTCTCAGAAGAGTTTTCTACATGAAAAAGATGGCAGTATTAGTGCTGTTATCTTGTAAGACTAACAGATTGAAAATAATTAAAATGCTTCTAAACTTTTTCTGATAAAGATAGCCACTTAACTTAAAGGTGACAAATTCAAAAGCAATTAAGAAAAAAAAAATATTGAATTCATTAAGAACTTCACAAAAAGAACACTAAACCAACAAATTCTGAAAAATAAGGGCATGAAAAGATTTTAAGAGATTGAGTAATGATACTGATGTGGAAGATAAAACAAAGACACCATCAATAATGGCAAACATAATTCTGGAACAGAACTCAAACATAATGCATGACAATTTTAGCCACTCTAAGTTTCAGAGATCAGTTACAGCTTATATAAAAGGTTTCATTAGTACAAATAAGCCTGCTGCTGTTGTTTTAGATCAGCCTCTGAGCTATTTGCCATTATTCCACAAAATTCCACATTGAATCTGTTGAGACATCTCCTATTCTTATGCTGAGGTCCTGTACTTTATTTCAGTCTCCTCCTGCATGTACAGTTCCAGCTCTGAGAACATTTAGTGGAACATGTCAATTTTAGTCACATGCCTCTGCTGCTGTGACAGAACAGGAAGCAAATTCACACACAGACCTTCTGCCTTCCCTGGGAGCAGTCTACCTCCCATGAAACTAAGTGAAAGGACATGATGTTTTTCCCACAAGAGGTGAATATCTTAACTTGAAAATGTCATGTCTAAAGCATGTGTGTCTATTCATGTGTGCTGCTATAGCTCCCTGGTTTTTTTGTATCGCTGAAAAAAAAGGGTATAGGGACAAAGAAATTTCGGGTGCTGCTAGTGCAATACCTAAAAAAAAGTCTATTTAGTCCTGGAATTGCCATAGAGTTACTCAGCATATGTGAACTTTCACTTGGGTTCTTAAAATATCCTATGAAAGATAAACAGTGCAGTATCATTTTCTAGTTTGGAAGAGATCAGGAGGGAAGGGAATATGCACACCTTGCTTGTGAGTCACTCAGTAAAGCTCATATTGTTTTTCACAGGACACAGTGTAGTCTTAAATATCTCAGTGCCAGCATTAAGATCAAATGTCTTTCCCGGTATTCAGAAATAGCATGTGATATTAGCCAACGAGTGGACAGAATTATTTAACTCACTGGTTCCTGAATTACATTTGCTCAGAAGTCCTAGAAAAAGAATGTTTTGTCTGAGAACACAGTCATGGAATTCCTCATTTCACTATTTGATCACAATCCAATCCAGTACAACCATCTTCTGTAGAAAATTGAATATAGGTACCATTCTGTCCTGAATCTACAGAGTTTAAGTTTTCTAAAGTTAACTGTTAATTAACATTCCTCCAAAAACTGTATGTGTTTGGATTACTTTTACATTGTGAGACATGCCAGCTCTTCCAATATAATATTTTGGGCAGATCACTGATAAACTAATAATTTCTTTCATCTGGGGTAAAAATAAAGCATCTTTAATGAAAAAATCTGCACAGACTTGGAAAGACAAATAAAGAAAATGAAAGTTATAACACTGTTATAGAAGTGTACATTTACCTATAATCAAAAGCCAAGAAAGTAATATGAATATAAATATAAATATACACTTACAGTTAATTTAAAATATAGAAAAAAAAATAAACTCCAAAACTGTAAACAAATTGAAATTTATTTCTTGGCGCTCTAAGACAGTTCACCCTCCTAAGACAATTAATAGTTCAGTCCATGCATGTTACAGTTATTTCATATTTGAGCACAACCTATTGCATTCTTCATAGTAATCTTTCACTCCTGTCTCATGCTTCCTTCACTCCTTAGGTCTGACATATCCTACTTTTCTCAGATACCATTTAACTGTGAGCTTCTGTTTCAAAAAACTTGCCTGGGAGCACAAATGTTCTAAATCCATTTCAGTCACCACTGGTACATGTTCCTCTTAATTCAAGTACTGTCACAAAATTCTCATTTGCTGAACTCCTTTGAACATTTAGTGGTGTAAGAGAAACATATTCAAATAGGATTCAAACCTGAAACTCATACTTAATAGCTGCATCATTTAGTAGATTCTTTAGAAATCAGCTGGGTTATCTGTATAGGTGAAATACAGTTACACTTAATTTTCTACCCTAAGTTACACTTAATTTTTTACCCCGCCTTCACTCAGTCTGCATAACATAGCACAGCTCCTTTCAGTCAGGGGAACCAGCCAGGCATTGGCCCCCATACCAGCTAAGGATCTCATGAGATATTTATAAGAGCGTTTATATTCTTGTCTCAACAGTGATGTGCTAATGTGGCAGTGTAGTCAGTTGCTGGTGTGTGAAGAACAGCTAACTAACAATACACTGCCTAACCACCACACACAACAGTAGGATTGCCCCAATTCTGCACACCTTCTCCAACACTGATGCTATTTCTCAGGAGATCTTCACTTTGCGAGACACATATAGCAGCACCCAGATAAAACAAATATTAACAAAGAATTGCTTCTGCATTCTGTAGATGACTGGAGTGCCCAGATGAGGATAAAGTTAACACTCTGTTGCCTGTGCTTACAGCCTTTATTCTTCAAAGTATAATATTGTATTGATATTGTGTCTTCTGGTTGGTGAGACTATGTGCAGTTAGTTTAATGCATTGATGTTCACAAATTAATTTATTCTGAGAAGAAATGAGAGAAGAAAAACTCTAAAGCTGACCGCTTAATATATACATTGGAAAGGTAGTTATTTTTCAGATACGGAATTCAGTCAGATAGTGCAAGTGACCTTAAGACTTTTCAACCTTTAAGTACTCAACGTAAAAAAAAAAAAAAAGAAAAACCACTCCCCCCAATGAATCATGCATTTGCATTTGCCAAATACGATTATCAAAAACATTAAAATCAAACTTTAAAACTCATGTGAAGTTTGTAATTCTGCTGCTTTTGCTTTAAGATAACTCCCAGAGCTTAAAATTGTTTGAAACATTTGAATTATTTACCTGCTTCAAGTATTTATAAACTTCCTATTACCTGGGTATCTAAAAGCAGAAGAAAACCAGAGTACAAACTAACAAAAAATTCTCACAATTCTTTGAATAATGGTAAACAGCAGAAATACAAGATACCACTATAATACCAGAAATGAGCTTGACAGTCAAAAAAAGAAATGATCAGGAGGACCCAAGAGATTTAGTAGTTCTCCATTTTGATGACCAAGGTATGTGGAAAAAGAGAGCAACTGCATGTTAGCTGATGTCAGAATTTCAACCAGCTAACATACACTGCCATCCCATCACACACAGATGCACTACCTGCATTCCTGGAAACAGAATCCTAGCACCTTCCAAAGGGATTGCCTTTAAACAGTGGTGAGCCAGCCCTGCAGCAGGTGACAGTGCAGCAGTGACTGCTACATCCAGGTACAGCAGCCAACTAGCAGTGCACTGCCTACCAGACACAGACTCCTTGCAGAGTGAGATGCCTCCTGAAATAATATGCCTGTAAACATCTTTTATTTTCTACATCAATTACCATTATTCAGCTGTTTTCAGGATCATGTTTCACACATGTATATACACAAGTTCCAAGAGTATGTACTGGCACGAAATAAATGTCACAGAAAAGTTTCTGATTTAGCAAGACTTGAATTGACTAATAGTATAAAACCTGTGTGGAGTGTGACTAGAATCAGATCCCTGACCCTCCAAAAGGAACAAGGTAGTGCTGCAAACAGTTTCTCGTCTTAAAGTACCAGTTGAACAAGTTGAACGAGTAGCAGTACAGTATGTTACCTTCACAAATTAATTACTATTACACACACATCAGTCCTTTCCTGAGTCGGGCATTTGTTTATATTCACTGTTGCAACCCTGCCATTAGTCTAGATGAGCTCAGAGACTATTTCGGTATATTCAGTTTTAGGTTATTTTGAAATTAGAATTATCATAGGTTACTCCGTAGCGCAATTGAACTGCAGGTTATGAGCCATAGCATACCTCCATTTACAGCCACGTAACAGAGGACGCATAAAGATCCCAGGATTGAAGCCTATGAATTCAGGCTGGATAGAGGTAAGATTTTACCTCCCACACTCATTTTGATAGAAAGTTCCTTGAAGTCACACTGCAAAGGAGCTACTGAGTTAGACAGTTTGTATAAAAGTTAGTGAATACTATATATGAAGCCTTCACTTTGCTTCTTCAAATCTTGTCTTAAATCACTTAAATATTAATACAAAACAAAACATAAAACATTTACTTGCCTGACTACTGCTGTTAGCAGCCACAGAAAAGCATTGGATAATTGATTTCTGCTTGTTCCACAGCAAGAGGAGGCCACCTCTGAGTTTTCCATGATGCTTTGGAATGGAACAATGTGGAGCGCAGCTAGCAGCTGTTGACACACCAGACACAACAGCCAGCTAACATGCACTGCCAGACTGTTACATTCTTTTGAGGTTTGGCCCCTAGTTCCCCTTCACCACCATCCCTAAAGCTTTGTCTTCTAGAGCTCAGTCATTGCTCACTTTAACAACATGGTTTTTCCCATGGGGTCACTTCCTTAAAATATTTATGTTGAAGCAACATTCTCAGCATGCTAGTTGCCACATCTCTATACTGTCATTATATCTAGGTGCACACTGCTTATCTCCTGGTTCAGTGTTTTTTGGTATGGTCGATTCCATTTACACCTTCACTTCCCATTCCCGTAGTTTACATGTTGCAGTCTTACCAGGTTTTGTGATCTATGACAACTCTGTAAGGGACAAGCCACCCATATTTTACCTCTTCCTTACTGTTTAGCATTTTGTTTGTGATTAATACATTCGTTTCGCACCTATGTTCCTACTCTACATACAAGTTCTAAATGTGGACAAGTCAGCTTGCAGTGACAATGAAAAGAGCGCTCTGTTAATCTATACAACCCTTCAATTAGATCAAGTTAACTTTTGCTTTTAAAGAGCAAGTAGTCCCTCTAGTGCTAAAGGAGAGAAGCCCAAAGGTGTTCTTGTTTCCTCTCCTGAACAGATGTCATTTTACCATAACTTGCATTTTTCTGACATTGCAGATAATACAGTTGGAAAACTGGATTGATAAGAAAGGATAAAAATTATTGGGTTTTTTTTCAAAATCACTTATTTTCCATAGTTTCTTCCCCTCCCTCTCCCAGAAATGTGCAATGGAACCCTTCATTGCAGTGCATATAGAGGAGTGTAAATGTGTGTGCCTGCCTCCCCCTACCTTAGACACTTTCCGTGGGCTTTGCTCTCTGCTCCACTTCAGGTCTTTTCCGAGTGTTCTCATGACGTTATCCTTGGAAAAAACACAGAGACACAACACTTAGCAACCGCGCAGCTCACAGTTTATTCACCCTAAACCACCCTCCATCCAATCCTGCTGCTGGCAAGGCTTCGCTGGGAGCCGCGGCCCGCTGACAAGGCAGAGCCGCCGGGGAGCATCTCTCCGGCCGTGGCCCTGCCCAAAGCACGAGCAGCCCCCGCACCCGCACAGGGCACCGTTACCCAAAGCAAGTCCTTATCCCTCCTGCTCGTCCTCCGGGCGGGTTCTTCTGACTTGCACTCCATCTCCGCCGGGCCCGGCTGGTGGCCTGACCCGAGTAGGAAACCTGCGAGCGGGCGGCGCTCAGTGGGGCGAAGGGATGGCGAAGGGATGGCCCGTGCAGGTGTGCGGCAGGCAGCCTGTAGGGGAGGAAACTCAGAGCCCGTCCGGCGGTGCAGGCGCCGGTGCTGTGCCCGGCGGCGGTGCAGCCCCTCGGACACACACCGCTCCGCTCCGCTCCGCTCCGGCCGCCCTTTAAGCATCCCAGGGGCGCGCCCGCCGCGGCGGGAAGCGCCGTTCGGAGCCGTCCCGTCCCGTCCCACCCCGTGCCGTGCCGTGCCGTGCCGAGCCATCACCCACCCCCCCGGCCCGCCGGCGGGACGCGGCGCGCCCGGGCTGCGCGGCGACGGAGCGGCTGGCGGCAAAGCGGGCGGCAAAGCGGCGGGTCCCGCAGCCCCGCGGGCAGGGCGGCGGCACAGGGGCCGGGACCACAGCCACCCGGCTCGGCCCCGGGCACGGGCAGCCCGCCAGGCCGACAGCGCTGCCCGCCCCGCCGGGGCCGGCGTGTCCCCGTCCAGCCCTGCCCCGCCGCGCTGCTGCCCGGGCCGGGGGGAATCGGCCTCTGCCCCCTGAATGGGGTGCGGACAGCCACGAGGAATCACGGAATCGATTAGGCTGGACAAGACCTCCAAGGTCATCGAGTTCAGCCTTTGGACAAACACCACCGTGTGTGTCAACCAGGCCACGGCACTTAGTGCCACGTCCAGTCTTTCCTTAAACACCTCCACGGACAGGGACTCCACCACAACCCTGGGCAGTGCATTCCAAAGTCTAATCACCCTTTCTGTGAAGAAATTCCTCCTGATGTTCAGCCTAACTCTCCTCTGGGCTGTTTAAGACTATATCCCCTCATCCTGGCTGCCCAGGGGAAGAGGCCAGTCCT